>CM035416.1:153106882-153264382 GCA_020310875.1 Ceratopteris richardii | reverse complement strand
ATGAAAGCTCTCGGGACAATCAAACGATCTAAAAAAAAAAAGATTAATTTGTGACGTACATGGGAACTTTTTTTTTTTGGGTTTCAGTTGCTCAATGTATAGCACTTT
Organism: Ceratopteris richardii; assembly: GCA_020310875.1. Lineage (NCBI taxonomy): Eukaryota > Viridiplantae > Streptophyta > Polypodiopsida > Polypodiales > Pteridaceae > Ceratopteris > Ceratopteris richardii. The sequence goes on along the minus strand of CM035416.1, from coordinate 153,264,274 downwards.
GTATATAACACGTGTATTTGTCAAAGGCCATAGACATCCTTTTATGTGTAAAGAAATTGTATTAACATCCATTCATGATCGTTATCACATATGCGCAAAGGCCATATTAATGAATGCATGGTTTATTGTTGTGTTCCACTTTCAGCAATCAGTCAAACCAATTCATGCCAGTAATTGACGATAATGTGCACAAAAATCAGAGCTTATCCACTTCATCGGTACAAATATCAAATTTGTGCGAAGCATAACTTATTGGTTGTTATGGATGTAAAAGTTGCGGCTTCGCAAAACAAAAAGGAACATACATGGTTAGCATCATCGATTGAAAACAACATTCAAAAAGCTTTCTTATACAAAAGATGTAGATAGGAATGAAAGGCAGTTTCTTAAAGTAATACTTTAGTTCTTAGCTTTCGAGATTATTATTAATGTTTGTAACACAATTCAAAATCCCATTACTAAGAATGAAGCAAAAAAATATGGTTATTTACCTAGTTAGCCTTGAAGGTGGTAACCCTATGGTCGAGAGTTGTCAATGAAAATCTCTAAGGTAAGAAAACACAACTCCTCACGTGATAAGTTTGCTAATGTATTTTGTCATCTTTAATTAAGAAATGATGTAATAATAGAAAAAAAAAGGAAACCAGTACTTAAAGAGGAAGACAATTTTGATGAGTTACCCCATTGATCATGAACAATCGGTGACCTTGTAAGATAGGAAGATGAAAATGGATGGTTATTATCAAGGAGATTTTTTCACCAGATATACTCAAAGAACCCAAGACAGGAGGTTATAAGCTCCAAGTCTAAGCTTTTTATTTTTTTATTTTTTTTTAAATGGAGGTTCAGCCGAGGCCTACTCCTCCAAGCTTTAACTTTGAAATTGCAACTGTACAAGTAAGGGCATAGTACCCATGGGACCCCCCTTATCCCACAAGAACAGGGGTTTTACATAGCTAGGTTAGACTGCGGACACATCTACCGCGAAGCAGGGCAAACGGTGGCACATCAGCCACAAGATACAAGGTCTCCATGATAACATGTCCCTTACATGTTGCCGGTGGGGGTTGAACCCTCGCCCCCGCCTCAAGAGGCGAAAGGCCCAATCACCCAACCAAGCGGCTTGGGACATCCAAGTCTAAGCTTTGTCACACTTTATATATTGACATTTAAGGACTTCTCAAAATGTGAACAACATCCCAAAAAATTAATGGATCAAGGCTTAAGGCAATTTATAGGAGTACATATTGTTGATATACTTTGGTAATGATGTGTGTGGACACACTCAGGACTTCCGGGGCACGTTTTTTGCCTCTTAAGGAGGTTTTTTTCTTCGACTTGTATATATGCCTATAACCCTAATGGGTTGCTTATCTTTGTACATTCACTTGGTAATACATTCAGTATTGTGTGTTGTGCTCCAAGCTTCTTCTTCTTCCTTGTGCTGTTTGCATGCTTTCGTAGATCTCAAGCTCAACCAATTGGTATCAGAGTAGGTCGCCGCTTCATCTAGGGCATCGCCAACAACCCACCGGTCACAGTCTCAAAATCAGCAAACATATATACAAGTTTCAGTTCATAAGTACAAGTGCCTCAAAGTCTACTATAGATTTAGGGGAGCTCGACAAGGTAGTTCTGTTCAGCTTTTTGGGATAAATTATTTTTTTGCATCAGGTATTTTAGTTAGTGGCCATGGGTGAAAAGCAATGATGTATTCTATATGTTGGCTGTTGAGGATAAGTTGGATGGTTACCAATTATCCATTGTGGGCATATATGATGCTTCATGTATTGGTCACAAAGCGACTATGCAATACTGTGTAGCGTGTTGAAAAACGACCTACTACACCTCCAAATACACTTATTGAAGGTGATAAAGATGGCATTGAAGATGAGGATCTTCAAATTCCTGTTCGTGTTGCAGTTCTTGTTGCACCTACTGTAGAGAAACTTCGATGGGATGGTAGGCATACTCACGCACATGCATTGATAGCTTTGTCTGTTAAATGTGTCATTATCCCTCATATTCGCTCTTGCAAGACAGCAAAGAATGCTTGGGATACACTTATGACCTTATACCAGGTAAGAAATGAGGCTCATGTTGCTTACCTCCAAAAACAGTTGGAGAGAGATCGTATGAATGAAGGAGATTCTATGGATAATTTTTTGACAAAGATCTAAGATTTAAAGGAACAATTGATTTTTATTGATGAAGTCTTTCCAGACAGTTCACTTGGGAAAACTGTTCTGAATGGTCTTCCAAATTCATATGAGAGTTTTTCTTCTACTTTTCGACTGATGATGAATGGCAATCCAAATGCCTTAACATTTAAGGAGTTAGTCTCTGTTTTGTTTCAAGAAGATCAATCTAGGCAAAAAAGGTCCATTATGCGTGTAGCAGATCAAGCTTTCTTAGCTAGTCAGAAGGGCAAAGGTAAATGAAGCTCATCTATTAGTAAGCAAAAATATTCTAATTTTGTACATTAAAAAAAGAAAGACAAAGACGAGAAGAAATCAAAAAGGTAGAAATTGTTTTGCACATACTGTAAAGGAAATGATCATGTCATATAGAGTTGTTAAAAACTATCTACAAAACTAGCAAAGAAAAAAAGAGGCTTGAATGGTTGTTGCAAAGGCCTCTACACCCAAAACAGAGTTTGATAATCTTGTGCAAAATGAAGAATGTGCATTTACTAGTATTTGCAGTTATGACCCATCTTCTCATGAATAGTGTATGTTTGGAGTAGACTCAGATGTTTGGTACTTTGACAATGGATCAACAAAACATATTACCTCATAGCGTAGTTTCTTTAGTTTATACCAATGTTAGATAATAAACATCAAATCTAGATGGCCTCACATGTTGCAAAGTTGTATGCTCGATACTCAACCTCAGTGGATGAGAGAACAATTGTAGGCTGCTTCTTACTTACCCAAGAGATAGGTCCTGAGACAAGCAAGAATCTGTATAGAAAGTGGACTGTTGAGAACCAGGATTGCCAGCCCAATCTAAATGTGAATATCTATCGAGTTCGATACCCCCTATGTACCAAAGACCATGATGTGGGGTGAGGGCAAGATATATCAAAGTAGTCTTTGAGCAGCATCCTAATGTGTCTGTTGAGGTTGATGTGCAATTTGATTGAGTATACCAGCTGCATAGGTAATATTTTGGTCTAGTGTTAGCAAGGTAGAGTAATGAGGCAACAATATGTCGATAAGTATGCACATCCACAAGTGATGATGAATCCTCCGGTGTGAGCTTGATGTTTAGATCAAATGGTGTGGATGCTGAGCGACACTGGTCCATGTTATATCTAGAAAGAAGATCACAGGAATACTTCTTTTGTGATAGGAATATAGTAGTCCAAGATCTATCATAGAGTACTCAAGGTGAAGTTGTTGTTGGGTGTGTGTAGAAGTGCGAGAGACACACAAGAAGCACACACAAGGAGCACAAACGCAGCAAGACACACGGAGAAGACGATGGCTGGAATAGCTCTCTCTATTGATCGATGAACTGAACTGAAGTAAGAGCTGAATAATATCCCTAAGTACAAAGTACCACCACATATGAGAGTATCAAGTATGGGGTAACATGGGGAAAAAACCTCTAGCCAGCACTAGAGTAAAAAGTGCCCATGTATAGGGAAAAGGTTCACATCAAAGCTACACGAGGAACACATAAGTGTAACAAACCCCCCTGGAGCGAATGATGTGAACACATACAGGGAGTGAAAGATCAGCCCCCACAAGGTAATAAGCCTAAAGCTTTGCGAAAAGCTTCAAACTTTTCCCGTGGAAGAGCTTTGGTGAATATGTCTGCCACATTATCTTGTGTAGGCACATATACCAAATCAATATCTCTACATGAAGGCGCTCTCTCACATAGTGATAATGCACCTCAATATGTTTGGTCCGTGCATGAAACACTGGGTTTCGTGCAACAGCCAAAGCACTCTGACTATCTGTGAGAATATGTGTAGCAGCATCAATCTCCATGCAAAGATCCATCAATAGGCGTCTCAGCCATATACACTCCACTGTAGCTGTGAAAACTGCCCTGTACTCAGCTTCACAACTCGATGTCGCCACTGTAGGTTGCTTCTTACTCAACCAAGATATGCATGAGTCTCCAAGGAAAAAGCAATTACCACTAATGGACACGCGAGTATCATAACAACCAGCCCAATCACTATCTGTAAAAGCATGTAAGCATGGCTGAAAATCTCTGCCATAAAAGAGACCTAAGCTCAAAGTGCCTCGAAGATATCTAAACACACGTTTCACCGCTTACCAATGCTTAGTGCCAGGGCTATACATGAATCGACTCAACTGGGAAACTGCATATTGTATATCCGGCCTTGTGTTGCATGCATATATAAGACATCCCACAGCCTGCTTATAAAGAGAAGTGTCAAATGCATCACTGGAATCCTCAACTGAGAATCTAAATCATGTCTCAACTGGTGTGGAAACTGGCTTGCAATCCTCAAAGTCAAAACGCTGAAGTAGTTTTTCAACATACTTAAAAGCGTGCAAGCATGGCTGAACATCTCTGCCATAAAAGAGACCTAAGCTCAAAGTGCCTCGAAGATATCTAAACACACGTTTCACCGCTTGCCAATGCTTAGTGCCAGGGCTATGCATGAATCGACTCAACTGGGAAACTGCATACTGTATATCCGGCCTTGTGTTGCATGCATATATAAGACATCCCACAGCCTGCTGATAAAGAAAAGTGTCAAATGCATCACTGGAATCCTCAACTGAGAATCTAAATCCTGTCTCAACTGGTGTGGAAACTGGCTTGCAATCCTCAAAGTCAAAACGCTGAAGTAGTTTTTCAACATACTTTGCTTGATGCATAACAATTCCCCCCTCAACGGATACAAACTGGATGCCAAGATAGTAGCTCAAAAGACCAAGATAAGTGACATCAAAAGTATGCTGCAAATCAGCCATAAGAATGTCAAGTTTTGCATCACATGACCCAGTCAAGAGTATGTCATCAACATAAAGAACAAGCACTATAAGATCAGCCCCATTTTTGCGTACATAGAGTGTGCTTTCAATCGGACAACATGTGAAGCCAAGAGCAATCAAGTGCTTATGTATTTTGTCATACCATGCACGTGGAGCTTGCTTGAGACCATACGAGGCTTTATGCAAGCGACAAACCATATGCTCTTTCCCTTTCATAGCAAATCCAGGAGGTTGCTTCACATAGACCTCTTCTTGCAAATCTCCATTCAAGAAGGCTGTTTTTATGTCCAATTGATGCACTTTCCAACCTCGATGGGCAGCCAATGCAACCACGGTACGAATGGTAGTCATGCGTGAAGTAGGTGCAAAAGTTTCCTCATAGTCAATGCCATATTGTTGCGCATATCCTTTGGCAACCAATCTAGCTTTGTAGCGATCAATGCTACCATCAGATTTTCTCTTAATCTTGTAAACCCACTTTGTACCAATGGCATTCTTTCCTTTTGGCAATTCACATAACTCCCAAGTACCATTCCTATGTATGGAATCCATTTCTGATTGCATAGCACTCATCCATTGTGGATCGTCACATGCATCTTCAAAAGAAAGTGGCTCTCCATTACATGCTGTAGCAATAAGAGAATAATCCACAAAATTACTTGATGCATGGTGAGAGCTTGACCTTGTTCTACCAAGTAAAGGTGCACTTAATTTGCTGTCCTGCAAAGTTTGTTTCAGCCACTTTGGCATAGATTGTGCACTCTTGATAGACATGCGTTCATTATGTAAAACATCTTCAATATGTACATCATGCGTGGGCTGAATTTCATGCTCAGTTTCAGCCATATTTTGTCGCATATGTTCAGCCATATGTGGCTTGAAATTTCCAACAGTTTTGACATTTTTTGGCTGAATTTTTTCAGCCATGTTTGGCTGAAAATTATCCACATTTTCAGCCCTATTTGGCTGGAATTTTTCAGCCCTTTGAACCTCAGTTGGCTGGTCTACATGGCCATAGTCAAGCGCACGATTTTGGAACAAAGGCATGAGTGTATCGAACACATCTTGTGAGCTAACTGTTGGCAGTTTTTTGCATTCAAGTAGAGGGAAAACTGAATTTTCAGCAAATACCACATCTCGACTCACAATAATTGTGTTCGTCAATGGGTGGTACAACCGATATCCCTTACTTTCAGCACTATAACCAACAAATATAAATTTCTTTGCCTTGTCATCAAGTTTGTGACGTTGTTGTGATGGCACAAGAGCATATGCCAAACAACCAAACACACGCATATGACTAACCATAGGCTTATGACCATTCCAAGCCTCATAAGGAGTGATGACTCTCAATGCTTTTGTAGGGCAGCGATTCAACACATAATTTGCACACATGACCGCTTCCATCCAAAACTTATGAGGAAGATGCTTTCCTTTAACCATACATCGTGCCATTTCAAGTAAAGTTCTATTTTTACGCTCGGCAACACCATTTTGTTGAGGTGTATATGGCACCGTACATTGGTGTGAAATACCTCTTTCACGAAGAAAAGCATTAAACTCATGTGACATGTACTCATCACCACGATACGTGCGTAGAGTCAAAAGCTTTTGTGAAGAAAAATTTTCAGCCATAGCTAAAAATGCTTTGAAGCAAGAAAATACCTCATTCTTTGCTTTCATAGGATACACCCATGTATGGCGAGTAGCATCATCAATGAAGGTAACAAAATATACATGCTTCCCAAAAGATGGAGTCTTGACTGGACCACATACATCACTATGAACAAGTTGCAATTTTCTTGTAGTGTGTGTGTGACTATCTTTTGGAAAAGAAGCACGATGCATTTTTCCAAGAATGCAACCTTCACATGCATGCTTTTCAATGGACTCAAGTGTAGGCAAGCCAATAACCATGTCCTTGTTTTGCAAGTAGAGCAAACTATTGAAGTTTAAATGACCAAAACGAGCATGCCAAAGCTCCATTTCAGCCATGGAAGAAGTATGAGCAACCAAGGCATTCGAGGCAGCCCTCTTGTATGTATCCATGTGATACAAACCATCACATAATGTACCGGACATCACGATAACATCGCCATTGCTAAAATCATGAACCATACACTTATCATCAACAAAGTGTACATGAAGTCCAGCTTTGGCAATCAACGGAACTAAAATTAAGTTCTTCTTGATACCGGACACATACAATGCATTTTTCAAGAGAATCAATTTGCAGTCGTAAGCTCAATTTCTCCTACTCCAATGATAGGATAAGAGGCATTGTTTGCACACACCACATGTCCTCCTTTAGGTGCATCTTTCAAAGAGGCAAAAAATCTTTTGCATGATGTTATGTGCTTTGAAGCACCACTATCAAAGAACCAATCCGAATCAGCCTCACTCACAACCATACATTTAGAACTTAAAGAAGCATCATAATGACATGTAACAACACATGCCCAAAAATCTTGAGCCATGTTAGCTTCATCATTCTTTGCATTTGCTGAATTTTCAGCAATAAACATGCTCGATTCCTTCTTCTTTTCATTGCGTTTAGCAAGCTTTTTACACTCATCAATAGTATGACCAGCCTTCCGGCAATATTTGCATCTCTTCTTCTTTTGCAAATCACCATCATTAGAGGAATGAGTGGAAGAGGAAGCTTGAGGCTTTGGTTTTGATGAACCAAAAGCTGAACCATACTTGCTTTTCCCCTTTTGTGAGATAGCAAGTGCTTGCGTTCCTTCAATCAAACCACTCCTATTCACTCTAGATTGCTCTTCTTGCAAAAGAAGAGACACAACCTCATCAAATGCATACATATTAGGATTTCCTTTTGCAACCAAACGAAGTGTAGTAGCAAAGCTTTGAAAAGATGTAATCCTTTCAACAATGTAGAAATGAGTGATGCATCCAGAATGATCTCATCTATGTTTGCCAATTGCTCTTTCAAGTCCTTGATGCGTGTCACATACACATCCATTGACTCATTTTCAGCCATACATACATCCTCAAGTTGCTTCCTCAAGTTGCTTCCTCAAGTATGCAACACGTGCTTCATTATGCACGGCATACAAAGAAGCAAGAGTGTCCCATGCCTGTCGTGATGTAGAACATGACCGAATGTGTGGAACAATATGACGCTTCACTGAAAGCGCAATCAAAGCATGAGCTTGAGCATCTTTTCCGTCCCATCTAAGCTGCTCCTGTGTAGGTGGAGAAGGAGAAACCACTGTACTCGAAGAAGTAGCTCCATCTGTGACAGTAGATTGTGAAGTAGAAGCACCTGCCGGTCTTCGATCTACATCTGCCACTATGTTCCAAAGTTGTTTTGCAACAAGAACGTGCTTCATCATGTAAGACCACATCGGATAGTTGGTCCCATCAAGCTTATCTTCAGTTTGAAGCATGCCAAACAAGTCATTGCTACCCGCCATTTCACTAAGGAACAAGAATGTGACAAAATCTTCACTTCGACGAAAAGTGAAATGAGTGCTGAAATTTCAGCTCACAAACCGTCACTCTGATGGCGATTCTGACTGCACGAATGGCTTCGAAATGGGGGTAAAACCCCAGCGCACCTGCTGGAAATGTTTCCGGGCTGCTGAAATTCACACTTCTATGCTCTGAAGTCGATTTGCACTGTTAAAGTGCGTGCGCGCCGCGACGTGAAAAACCAAAGCTTGAGAAGAAGCTAAACCTGCTGTGATACCACTGTTGGGTGTGTGTAGAAGTGCGAAAGACACACAAGAAGCACACACAAGAAGCACACACAAGGAGCACAAACGCAGCAAGACACACGGAGAAGACGATGGCTGGAATAGCTCTCTCTATTGATCGATGAACTGAACTGAAGTAAGAGCTGAATAATATCCCTAAGTACAAAGTACCACCACATATGAGAGTATCAAGTATGTGGTAACATGGGGAAAAAACCTCTAGCCAGCACTAGAGTAAAAAGTGCCCATGTATAGGGAAAAGGTTCACATCAAAGCTACACGAGGAACACCTAAGTGTAACAGTTGTGTGATGATGAAATGGATGCATTCTTCATTTGAGCCTGTCAAGATCAAGTCATCTACATAGAGGATGATGACCACTAAGGACTCGTTTTGACAGATGTATAAGTTTGCATCGGCACTGCTTCTTTGAAATCCTTTATCTTCGAAGAACTTGTGAATCTTTTCATACCAGGCCTTGGGAGCTTGCTTAAGTCCATAAAGTGCTTTGTGAAGCTTGTAGACTTGATCTTCCTTTCCTTTAATCTTGAAATCTTCAGGTTGGTTAACATATAATTCTTCTTGAAGGTCTCCATTGAGGAAAGCACTTTTGACATTCAGTTGGTAGATAGGCCACTTGAAATGTGCACTTAGTGCTAGAATGATTCTTATGGTGGTAAACCTTGCAGTAAGGGCAAAGGTTTCTTCATAATCAATGCCATGTTGTTGCTTATATCCTTTGGCTACAAGTCTTGCCTTGTACTTGGCTAATGTGCCATCTAATTTGTACTTAACTTTATAGAGTCACTTAACTCCTATGACTTGATGGTTTTTGGGCTTAGGAACAAGGTTCCACATCTTTTTCTTCTCGATTGCATCCATTTCCACTTGCATAGATTCGTCCCACTCAGGTTGGCCTTGAGCTTCTTGGTATTTGTAAGGCTCTCTAATTTGTTGGATTTGATGCATCAATGCATAATTTACATAATGACTTTGTTCTTGCTACTGGTTTTCAATGAGCCTTTGTGATCTTCTGGGTTGATGTGAAGTACTTGCCTATGACAGGTGCTTTGAAAAGAGTGTGTTCCCCTCTGAAGTGTAAATGGGCGGACTGAGACTTTTATTTGGATCTTTTGTTGAGTATCTTGAAGCTTCATTAAAGATCACATATTTTGAAATTGTGATGGAGTGGTTCTCAAGATTGTACAGTCTATATGCTTTTGATTGTTCACTATAACCGATGAATATATGCTTCTTAGACTTTGACTATAACTTGTTGCAATCTTCTTTTGGTACACGGACAAATGCTTCACTTCCAAATACTCAAAAGTAGTTGACATTAGGCTTTCTTCAATAGCAAGCTTCAAAGGGTGTCTTGTTGTGCAATGCACTAGTGAAGCCTCGATTGAGTATGTGTACGATAGTGTGTACTACTTCTACCCAAAACTTATAGGGTAATCCTTTGTTGTGAAGCATGGTTCTTGCCATTTCCATCACACTTCGGATCTTTCTCTCAGCTACTCCATTATGGGATGGAGTGTGAGGTTGAGTGACTTGTCCTTTTATCCCCTTTTGTTTTAAGAAACTATCAAAGTTGTGATTGATAAATTCACTACCACCATTGGATCAAATAGTCTTGATTGTCTTTGATGCTTCATTCTCAACTTGGTTGATCCATTCTCGAAACTTAGAAAAAGTGTCTACCTTTGACTTCAAAAAATATGCCCAAATGTAGCATGAGTGGTTATCTACTAGAAGAAAGAAGTAGAGTGATCCACTAAGGTAAGGGGTATTCATAGGTCCACGAAAGTCCATGTGGATGAGGGCTAAGGGGTTCCGGGCTCTTGTGGAAGCCTCCTTGGGAACGAGAGCCTTGAGTTGCTTGCTTGGGTGCAAGCTTGGTAGACATCATTGAGTTTCCCGATCTTGTGCAATCCTTTAACTATCTAGGAAGAGGAAATCCTTGGTAAATATGAAATGCGGCCATACCTTTGATGCCATAGACTAGAAAACGACTCCTTAGATAGAAATCAACAGAGCTTGTAGAGCCCTTCTTCTTTTATGCATGGCCTTGATTGATAGTAAATTCATGCACAAGGTAGGAACAAATAAGAGATTGGATAATGATTTGCATTCCCCTTGGTTATTAGAAATTTGTATTTTGCCTTTCCCTTTGATGGGTAGGCTCTTGTTGTTGCTTAAGTAAACTTTTTGAGTATGGTCCTCAATCTCTTGAAAAGAATCCCGATCCTTACACGTGGGATGTCGCTCCACTATCAAAGATCCATTCCTAAGAAGAACTTGAAATTACTAGGGCATTGGCCTCTGTGGAAATAAATAGGTCTTCACTAGGACAGTGAGACCGATGCTCAGATGTTTTTGATGGGTTCTTAGAACTAGATGGCTTTGATGTATGCTTCTTCTTATAGCAAAATTTTTCCAAGTGCCCTATTTTTCCACAGAAATTGCAACTAAATTCCTTTGACAAAGTGTTGGAACCTTTTTTGGGTGCATTGCTGGTATTATGACTAACATGTTTGCCTCTTGTGAGGAAGTTGACTTTGCTCGTGAGTCGTCGAGGAGCAAAAGTCAACAAACCTCTTCCCAAGTTAAAACTTACCTCTATTATACAGGGCGGTTACAAATGTTTCATGTGACCTAGGAAGCTTGTTGAGCAATTGTATAGTCATGTCTTCACTTGAAATTTCTCGTCCACAAAGTACTAACTTGCATTGATAATCTTCAAATTGGGTATCACTTTTGTGATAGTGTCTTGTGGACATATAGTGAAATTGTGAAACTCGGCCTCTAGAGTATAAATCTTAGAAGGTGTTTTACCTTCATAGAGATTTGTGGGAGTATCTCTTACTTCTTTTGAAGTCTTACATGCAGTGATGTAACAGTTTGTCAATTCATCACATGAGAGGAGAAGTTGGCCTAATGCTCACTTGTCTTTTACATTCAATATATTCCAAGCTCCTAGATCGCTATCCTTATCCGGCTCTCGCTCTATTGCTTCGACTACCTCGTACAACAGGTTTGTATAGAGATAGGCCCTAATTGTATCCTTCCATAGGTTGTAATTTGTGCCATTTAGCCTTTCATCTTTTATCATGAATATTGTAGTAAAGGAGGGTAAATATAATTGACTTGAGGACGTGGCATTTGAAATTGTAAAATTGTAGCTGTTGAAATGAAGTTACCACAATTGTGGTAAAAATTGGTTCATAAAATTGAGTTGGGGTAGGGGTGGGGGCTTAGAGTATCCCTACACTTGCACCAAAAATGAAGTAGACACCTTGGAGAGGGGGGGCTTAGAGTATCCCATTGCACACCACACTAGCCTTAGAGTAGGCTTACAAATTGGAAGAGTTTGTGGGTGGGCTTAGAATAGCCTCCAACCCACAAATGCACACACACAATATTTTCTTCTTATATTGCTAGATGTACAAAGGTTTGCACTTAGTGCCAAAGTGAGGTGACCTTCAAGAGAGAGTAAAAACTTTCACCAAGTACCCTTGGGAAATATAATTGATGGCCTCTCAATGTACCAAAGTGGGGGTTGAAACCCTTTGAAAATTACAAAGTGACCCTTTAATGAGGGAGAGTACAAATACTTAGTGCCAATAATATGCCAAAATGAAGTTTTGAAATGCTTTGAAGGATTTCAAAACTAATGTTTTAATGAAGGATTATACTGAAGGGAACAATGACTTTTGACGATACTTAATCAATACTTATCTATGATTAAACCTTGGGGAAATACCAAATGATCCCTTAGATAGGGAGTACAAAGACGTGCCCCCTGAACGTGGGTATGAAAAAGAAGGTGTAAAGTCACCAAATGATGCTTCAAAATTTATTATGGATAAACAATAAACTTGTATATGATCCTTGCTTCAAAACAAATTGAAGCAAGACCTCTTTTGCAGCCAATTTTGGACAACTCTGTTGGAGTTAGACGTCTGTGAAAGCACGCAAAAAACACAAGGAAGAAGAAGAAGCTTGGAGCACAACACATAAAACTGAATGTATTACCACTAGAATGTCCAAAGATAAGTAGCCCATTAGGGCAATAGGTGTATATACAAGGTGGGAGGCAAAACCCGCTAAAGAGGGAAAAAGGTGCACCGGCGGTCCTAGAGTGTTCACACACATCACTACCTAAATATATCAACAAATCCCCCCTAGGAGTGATGCAGTGAACAAGGAGCTAGCACTCATGTATAAGGAAGTACCAAGCTATGTGGAATCAATCCACAAAAGGAAGTAAGCCCAAAGCTTTGCGAAAAGCTTGAAACTTCTCCCTAGGCAAAGCCTTTGTGAAAAGGTGTGCAATGTTCTCTTGCGTGGGCACATATGCCAAGCTGATCTCCCCAATAGAGAACCTCTCCCTGACATAATGATAATGCACTTGAATGTGCTTAGTACGAGCATGGAATACAAGGTTCCTCGCAACTCCCAATGCACTCTGACTATTAGTGAAGATGGTGGTGGCAAAAGACTGACCAATACCCAAATCAGCCATAAGTCATCTGAGCCACACACACTCAACAATCACTGTGAAAGCTGCCCTATACTCAGCCTCAGAACTAGAAGTGGCCACAGTAGGCTGTTTCTTGCTCAGCCAAGATATGCATGAGCTACCAAGCATGAAGCAAAAACCACTAGTGGACACACGAGTGTCATAGTAACTAGCCCAATCACTATAAAAAAAAAGCATGCAAATCTGGCGGTAGTGATCCCCCCTTGGGATAAAACAACCCAAGTAGTCGGGTACCACTCAAGTAGCGAAATATGCACTTAACCGCGTGCCAATGCTTGACACCTGGGCAATGCATAAACGTGCTTATCTGTGAGATAACAAACTGAATATGTGGCCAAGTAATGCATAAGTAAAGCAAGCATCCAATAGCCTACTGATAGAGAACAACATCAAATGCATCTCCAACATCATGAAGACTCAATCGTAAATGTGTCTCCATAGAAGTGGCAATAGGTTTACAGTCTTCAAGGCCAAAACGCTGCAATAATGTGTCAATATATTTCATTTGACAAAAAGTCCACCATCAACGTGCATAAACTGAATGCCGAAATAATGATGCAAATGCCCCAAATTAGACACCTCAAATGAGGCATGTAAAGCAGCCTTGAAATCAGCAATATGCTTCTCATGAGGACCACTGAGAAGCATGTCATCAACATACACCAAAACGATCAGAAGCACATCATTAGCACACTTAACATATAAGGTGCTTTCAGTTGGACTGTTGTCAAAACCATGTGCAATCAGATAGGCATATATCTTTTCATACGAAGCACGTGGTGCTTGCTTTAAACCATACAATGCCTTCTTTAACGTGCACACCTAGTTTTCATGCCCTTTCTACACAAAGCCACGGGGCTGAAAAACATACATTTCTTGATGCAAGTCACCATTCAAAAATGTTGTTTTAATGTCCGATTGATGTACTTTCCAACCATGATGAGTTGCAAGTGCACAGATGCTATGAAGAGCAGTCATTCGGCAAGTAGGAGCAAAGGTTTCATAAAAATCAATGCCTCTTAGTGCCAGTGGCCTTCTTCCTAGGAGGCAAGTCACATAAAGACTAGGTACCATTCTTCATTATAGCATCATATTCAGATTGCATAGTAGCCATCAAAGTTTTTGAATTTTGTGCTTCATCAAATGAAACAGGCTCATTCTCATCACAAAGACTCGATGCAGCCAAAGCATAGCAATTTGATGCAAAAGAGGTACTATGAGAGCCTGAACGATTACGATATGATAGAGGTGCACCTAATTTGTTGTCACGCAAAGTCTGCACTAGCCATTTTGACATAGTTTTTGATTGCTCAATATCAGCTCTCCATCAACAAGTACATCATGTAAATCTGCATTAGAAATGGAATGATCTGCATCATCGCATGAAACCCGTGCTTTGGGCAGAGGGTTCTTCTTTTCTTTATGAGCTTTGTTTTTCACTGAGCAGTTTTATTCTTTGATCTTCTTCTTCTTCTTCTTCTCTTTTTGCTTGATTCCCCTTCCACATGCCCCTCCTCCTGAACTCTGTCGTCCCCGATAGGCTTTTTGTGGCAACATGTGTATATTTGTATGACTTTCTGCTCTCGATGGTTCAGCAAATTGGCTTGACATATCATCAATTCCTTCCATTGAGTTGACTTCACCCCGTCATCTGGTGCCTGTCTATAGTCTGCAAAGAAGCTTAATTCGTAGGCCATCAGTCATGCATTTAGGTTAGAAGATATTTTCGCAAAAATCTCTGAATCCATTTCAAAAAACCCTGTAAAAATGCCTCTTCAAATGTCTGCATATACGGACTTGGCAAAAACATGAGTCTTGAGTATATGGCCATGAGTGTTAATCGACTAAGTATAGTTGGTAAATCAAAAACAAGGGCATATGATCCCTGGTTAATGCCGATTAAGTTCAAAAATGTATACTGCACATGTTGAAACACCTTTATTACAGTAAGTAACATACTCAAAATTTTGTTAGTCATCGTTATGGCTAAATCTGGTATGGTGGCATATCTGGCAATTAAAAAATTCAATTGTTTTTACCATGTACTCTTCGGTTGGTAAGTAATTACGAGGTGGGCTTGGCAATAATGGATAGTTTAGCCATTGACTATTTATGCGTCCTTGGCATTGTCCTTCCAAAATTGCATCCAAGAGCGTCTTCGGGGTACTGGGCAAAAAGATGGGTTGACTTGAAGTACATATGGTGCCGATTCCCAGTGTACTCATAACGTAGGATTCTTTTCCAAAAATTTCCGTCTCCAGATAGGATCCAGTTTGCCGAATTCCTCTTGTGTATAGGTGAATGTCTGCATGTTGAACTGTAGGTTGCTATTTGGCTCTTTATTGGTGGTTGTCTTTATGTATTGGCATGTTTGTTCTTTGAGTAATCCATACAGTACATTGAACAGCTTCATAACCTGTTTGAGATTCTTGGTTTCAATTTTCGCTTCTCTCATTACTCGGATTACTTGTCTTCAAAATCTTCAGTAAGCTAGGACACCAGTAGTGCCCGCTCATCTAAGCTTAGTTCTGCAATAGCCCGGATATGTCTTTTAGTGTTGGTCCTTGTTTCCTCCCTTATCGGTGAATAATGCATGGGGGGAGAAAGTTAGTGTCCCCTCATTTATATGCTATGCTAATTGAGCTTTCAACGTTGCTATTAATTCATCCTTTGTTTTGATTTCTTCAATAGCTCTCATAATCGTTTCCTTCTTCTTGAGAAGCTCCTCTCCTATGGCAGCGAGTTGATTTGCATCTTCATTGCATTGTTCAAAGTACTGATTTTCTACCATCTTCCATTTCTTTCTAAGCTCCACAGTGTCATTCATGTATCTTGTCTCCCAATCTGCTATGATGGCTTGCTCCTGCTTCAGCTGATCTTCATACTTTGTTATCCGATCCTCCAATGCTTTGATGTTGCTTTCTGGCACGTCAGAAGCTTCTATCAGTTGGTTGCATAAAAGGGCTGTCATTTGCTCCTTGTTCCTATTCCTTAGATTGTTCGCTTCATCCATGTATACCTTGATTTGAGATTCAAGGAGTTTACTTCTAGTATTTATTCGTGCCGTTTCTGCCTCGCTAGCCTCATAATTGCTTTGTAGTTCTTTCAGTTGTTCTCGCAGCTTTTGATTTTCCGTTTCTAGTGTGGCACATTGATTCTTGGCCTCATTGGTTTCTGCTTCTTTTTCTAATATTATCTTTTGTGCTTGAATTAATTTGGCAGACAAATTCTCACCTATTTCTTGGAATTGATTCTTGTCGTAATCTGCATCAGCCTCAAGCATTAGCTATTGAGTATCCATGGTAGTTTGTATCATCTGTTGTACTACTGGCTTGAGCTGAGCTACATCCACGTTCAACCAAGTTTTGGGGATGCTTGGTTCTTCCCCGGTTCGTACGTCTTTTCCTTGCTCCACGTGTATCATATCGTTATGTGGTTGTCTTATTTGGAGCTGTACTTCTTGGTCTCTTCTTTCCTCTTCCTTATTGATCGATTTGCTAGCACTCTCTTGAAACGTGAAATCCATGGGAGAGGGTTCTGCCACGACCCTTATTGGTGTGAAGGATTCCGATTCTTTGACTCTGTTTTCTACCTTTTCTTCCTTAGGTATCTTCATTCGGACGTCTCCTGCTAGAATAGTCTCTTTGATTTGGATGTTGGATGCTTCATTCAATTTGATAATATGAACGCCATCTTGAGATTCTTCCTTCTTTGTCATGTCCTTTATATTGTCAACCGGCGTCTGATCTATCCTTGTGCCTTCCATGCCAAAGCCATCGTTTACTTGACTTAACTCTTCCCATTGACCATCATCTCGTGAATCACTTCTAATATCCACATTTAGTACCGATGTTTCTTGTTCTTCGATTGTGTCAGATGATGAGCTAGAATTTACTAGTCCCAATTCTCTGTATCTATGAACCTTGGTCAATCTTTTCTTTGTTCAGAATCTTGATGTGCTTGTTTCTAGTGATGCCCTTGCAGGAAGAGGTTTACTTGTCCTTCCATATACTGGTGAGTAGCTTCCATTGCTTTTGTTAATTCTTCCTCCGTAATAGGTGGATTTTCTTCAAGCCTGGTCCTTGGAAGTACATGTGCCTTTTTTGTAGCTGGAGCTTCTGTTTTTGCCTACCTCATTTCACGTGACCGTTTGGTACCTCTCATTCTTGGTTTGGAGCTCGTTTCCGCTTCTTCTCTATCTTGACTCCTTTCTTCTTCCTCGAAACCGTGGCAATCTTTGCATATTTAGCCATAGCTTCAGATGACGACATTTCTTTTAAGTGTTCTCTAATGCCCAAAGCATGATAGATTAGTATTATCAAGGCAATGCTTCCATTTAGGAACTTCTTATGATTCCATTGCTTCTTGGCCTCGAAGAGCCGTTCTTGAATGTATGGATTCATATTAACTTGATTCCCGATTTGTTTGATTGCATGGGACAACATTTGCACTATAATCTTCTGTGGAGCAGTATATTTGTGCATGTTGGGAAAGCAAAAATGCTGATGAATGAGTCTGACTTCCTCTTCTATGTCAATGCGATTAATATCTGTGAATGTTCTGGTCTTCGTTCCCCGGCTTTCCTCTTTCAAAATTGTATTTCCACCCTTTTCCCATCCGAAAGCTTATTTAATTAGGTCGTGGGTAAATTTTTTGATGACCCACTCTCCGGCTGCATCTAGGACTCGAGCTTCCGGTACTAAAGGATCATGTAAGGCCGGTTGTAAGGTGTTCATGACTTGTGTGAAATGTTGGAAATCTGGTTTGTAGATCGAGCGTTCAAAGTATTTGTGGATATGAGCTTTCTTCATAATGTCCATCGTTGATGGAAGTTCATGCACTACTTTGAAATCTTGGGACATTATTGGGAACTGATGGTCAGTGTCCATAATCTTAATTGTCACCAGGAACAAATAGTCCCCAGCCGGTTGATCTTCTCTAAACTAGTGACCTTTTGCTTTAGTCACGCTCTACAGTGGAAATTCCAGTCACTCCTCTTGAATAGTTGCTTCCGAATCCTCAGATATTGTTCATTGCATCACTCTGTTCCCCTTACTTAAGGAAGTATGATCTCTTACCACATATCTTTTCATTTTTATTCCTGGAAGAAATCAAGAGTTAGTATAGCCAAAGCATTTATTTATTTACATAGTAGGTCCATTCCTATTGCAGTAGAATCTATGATCTATTCCCAAGTGGGAAATGTGCACCACTAGTTTTGTTACACACATCATGTGCCGAATGCATGGCCTTGTAGTGTGGCCTTGTCGTGCATACTTTAAGTGCATTCAACTCTTCATGTGTGTAATCGGAATCCTTTTGGTTCTGTTGTTTCGGTCCTTGCTGCCTCTTGGGTCTCCATATCCATTTTGTAGTTGAATTGTGAGGCTTTGTCGTCTCTTCGCTTTGTCGTGCTCTAGGTTTTTCATGTTTCTTTTTTGATGTAGTGTTCCTATGGTACCTTTGGTGAAACTTGTTTGGCGTTATGGTCCTGCTTTGTTGGTATAGTGTTTCTTCTTGCTTGTCTATCTCTTGATTTGCCATCTGTCTGACCTTCTTCAGAATCGATATGTGTTGCCGTGTTCTTTGAGCTTCTACTAATGAATTTGGAAGCCATACTCTCAAAAGTCTTTTTGGTTCTGATTGTGATGAAGAGAATTCGTTGTTCCCCCTTGTCTCCCTAAGATGAATGACCGGTATTGGTGTTGACTTCTCTGATTCCCTCACTTGATCGTTGCAAAGCCAGTGTAGATTGGTACTTCCTGACAGCGATAATCAGATAGTGGACTTCGATGTGGATGATCTTCCTTCATTGGAGGTGACTTTAGGAGCATTGTCTTCACCATTTCTCTTGGATTCACCGTTCATGTGGGATAAATCCAGCTTCTTCACTAGTATTGGTGGTCACTTCTTTCTTGGGACACTCCTCTGGCACGCTTTTAATTGATTCGTTTGCTAATTCCTCTTCTAGGTTTTCTTTGTCACATTTTATAGTTTCCTGCATGGGAGAAGGTTTTTCTTCTAACAGGCTAAAGATTTCCTTATGCCCTATTTTGGTTGAGATGTACCCTTGGGCTAGGTGAATGCTCACTTCATTCTCAATGATCCAATCTTGCCCTAGGATCAGGCACTCTATTAGATCCTCATCTTTACACACCAAGACTCGCTATTCCATAGTGGAATTTCGTAGGTGGAGGGATACTAAAGCTTCTCCAATGCATTCAATGACTTGGCCCCCAATGCCTATCATGTGAGCTTTAGTTGGTGTTATGGTCGTCTGAAGACGCATGATGACCGTCCTTCGTATGCAACTGAGTGTTGCTCCCGAGTCTATCAAGGCATCTATTAGCTGGTACTCTATCGTTCCAATCCCTAGATTTAAATATGGTTGGGATGTGTTGAGAATGGTTGTGTTGGTCTGGTGAACTTGATAGTTGGCCATGGGAATAGGCTCTTCTCCTTGTTATATTGTTCATCCCTTTGCCTTATCCACTCTTTTTGTTGGAGAAACACTCACTAATTCAACACATATTTGAAGGTCAAAGCTTTAGAAGGAAAACTACATGCCTATGTGAAGGGACAAATTCACAAGTGTATTATATTTATAAAGTTAGTTCACTTTAGTTCTAGAAGTTTTTTTAAGAAGTCACGAGAATGAGAAAATCTATATAAGTTAGTTTGTATCAACTAGCGCGGTGAGAGAGAAGAAATGGAAGAGAATGAGAGAATGTTAGTAGGAGTTCATTTTGTATGACTGAGTATAGTCGGGCTTCTCTGAGTGAGAAAGCACCTATAAATTTCTGAGTTTTTCATAGCTATGAGAAGAGTCTCTCACCGCTTGTGGGTTTAGATTATATTCTAGGAAGTCCTAGTTTTGCTAGTTTCTTAGGTTGTTATTTTATCTTTTGTTTTGTGTTTTGTGGACACAACATGTCTTGTTTTTCACGTTTGTGCACATGTTTATGTTCTTTTTTATTAGGTGTTTGAGCATATGAATCAAAGTTATGAGTTTTGAACTTGATGTCCTCTATATGTCTTTAACTTTGAGGTTCCTAAAGTTTCTCTAAACCTTAATCATACAGCCATGCACCTAGCCTAAGCTAAAATTGATAAGAGGAGTTAAGTATTTTTTGACTTTAGGTTTGAGATCCATGGTAAGCTCCAATGCTCAAGTTGAAGACCCAAGCAAACTATAGAAGTTGAGCATTATTTTGCAATCCTCTTGACACACTCAAATCCTTGGAGAATATAGTACATCCTAGAAAACAACCAAAAATTAATAAATTTGGGCAAAAAATCACCCAAAATTAAACCCTTAATTTTTTCCAAATAGGTGGTCTATCGTGACAAAGGGGATTTATCTTGATAGGTTGGTTTGTCACAATAGATAGGGTTTATCATGATAGAGGTGGTCTATCATGCAATATCTATCATGACAAAGGGGGCTCTATCATGATAGACAAGTTTGTCGCTATAGAGGGGGGTCTATCACGATAGATGGGTGTCTATTATGGGGGCACTCTATCATGATAGAGTGGTCTATCATGATAGAAGGTGGTCTATTGCCAAAATGGATATGTCAAAAAATCATTCTATTGTGATAGAGGGGGTCTATTGAAATAGAGGGGCCTTGTCATAATAGCCAAGGCTTATTTCGGTAGAGGGTGGTTTGTCATGCCTTTAGTCTATCATGATAGATGGGCATTTGTGGTGATGGAGTGGTCTATTGCAACAAACAGGTGGTTTATCATGATGGAATGGTCTATCATGATAGATAGGTGGTCTTCCATGATGGAGTGGTCTATCATGACAGATGGCTGATCGATCGCAATAGCTAGGGTGTCCATCGGGATAGTTTGTTGAGATAGAGGGAGCTTTGTCACACTAGGCCAATCTATCATGATAGAGGATTTTTGTCGCCGTAGATAGGGTCTATCAAGTCTTTGGTATGTCATGATAGAGTCAAAAACTTGATGGTTTCCCGATGCATCTATACCACTGGAATGGCGTTGAGGAGCTCTCTATAGTGGTGTGGATGCAAACACAAAATCCTGTCTTTCTCACTCTATCACAACAAATCGAGGCGATTGGTGTGATTCCCAAAAATGCAATGTCATATCTGTTTACAGACTTGGGAGAAGATGATGGTGCTAAAACCTATAAGAAATCACTAAAACATACAAAGTCACAGCACATGCAATCTCTCTCTCTCTCTCTCTCTCTCTCTCGCAAATGCAAATGAGGGAAGTGAGGGTGAAGGGATAGATATGCCTAAAACTAACATTTTTTGGTGGGGATGAAGCAGAGTGTATGGTGGATGGAGGTGATGGAGATGATGAGGGGGGTTAAAATGATGCAAAAAATAAATAAAAACCATAAAAGGTTCCCTACCAGAGCTTTGAATATTGATACTCTATGTTCTTATCATCAGACACTCATCCTCAAGCTACACTCTCCAACAACAACACCAAATTTGGTGTCACTGTAGGACAATGGTGAGTACCAATGTTGAGGAGTTCCACATCATAATTTTCAACTGTGCAGACATGAGGATGATATGAGGATTAGAGCTAGCAATGTGAGTGAAGGTGAAGGTGAGAAGCACACAAGATGCACATACACATACACACAACCATTATACATATCAAAGAAATGAAAAATTGGTAGGTGTCATCCTCGATAAACCTATTGCCACTCCTATGAGGACATGTTTACGGTTGATTCTTCATGATGTTGGAGATGCATTTGATGCTCTTCTCTATCAACAAGCTATTGGATGCTTGATTTACTTATGCATTACTCGACCATATATTCAGTTTGTTGCCTAACAGATGAGCAGGTTTATGCATTGCCCAAGTGTCAAGCATTGGCAGGCGGTTGAGCGCGTCTTTTGCAACTTGAGTGGTACATGGCTACTTGTATTGTTTTATCCCAAGGGGGTATCACTATTGTGAGATTTACATGATTTTTTGACTCTGAGTGGGCTAGTTGCTATGACACTCGTGTGTCCACTAGTGGATTTTGCTTCATGCTTGGTCTCTCATGTATATCTTGGTTGAGCAAGAAGCAGCCTACTGTGGCTACTTCCAATTGTGAGGCTGAGTATAGGGCATCTTTCACAATGACTGTTGAGTGTGTGTGGCATAGATGCCTTATGGCTGATTTGAGTGTTGATCAATGTTCTACCACCACCATCTTCACTAACATTCAGAGCGCATTGGCAGTCGCGAGGAACCTTGTGTTCCATGCTCTCACTAAGGAAATTGAGGTTCACTATCATTATGTCAAGGAGAGGTTCTTTGTTGGAGAGATTAGTTTGGCATATGTGCCCACACAGGAGAACATTGTAGACCTTTTCACAAAGGCTCTACCTAGGGAGAATTTTTTTTTGCAAAGCTTTGGGCTTACTTCCTTTTGTGGATTGATTCCACATAGCTTGGCATTTCCTTATACATGAATGCTAGCTCCTCATTCACAACATCACTCTTGGGGGGATTTGTTGATATATTTAGGCAGTGATGTGTGTGAACACACCAGCACTGCGGGGGTACTTTTTTCCCTCTTCTGAGGAGGTTTTTTTCCCCTGGCGTGTATATACTCCTATAACCCTAACAGGTAACTTATCTTTGTACATTCTCTCGGTAATACAATCAGTATTGTGTGTTGTGCTCCAAGCTTCTTATTCTTCCTTGTGCTATTTGCATGCTTCCATAGACCTCAGACTCCAAAATTTTCAAGGCTTTATGATTCCTGAGTACTTCTCAACATTCTTGTTGGTGAAAGCAGGCTCTGCTCCTATTCACTTTCGATCAATGGCTTTGATGGAATCCATAGAGAACTTTACATCATGAGACTTTTGAAATCTGTTTTGGGATGACATCCTTATTTAGGATGTCTCAATAAGAACTCCTTTAGGGAAATCATACATGTCATTGAATACATTAGATGTGTTCGGACACCATCTACTTAAGGCATCCCATTAAAAAGATTGTTTTGGAACCATCTCTAAGTATCTCTTATACTTAGAGTTAGCATTTAGTGTGCAATATAGGGTGTTTAAAGATGTCCTCTTACACGTGCGAATACAGGTATTGCAAATACAAGTATTGAAGCTGATGCAGATGGTGTTGAAGATGGTGATATTCTGCAGATTCCTGTTTGTGCTGCTGTTTCTGTTGCACCACTACATAGCAAATTTGTTGGGATGGTAGAGATGCTCAGGCACATGCATTGATAGCTTTGTCTTCCAAACGTGTCATTATTCTTCACATTCTCTCTTGAAGAACAACAAAGGATGCTTGGGATACACCTACCACATTGTACTAGGCTAGGAATGAGGCTCGTGTTGCTTACCTCCAAAAACGGTTGGAGAGTGAGCACATGAATGAAGGTGATTCTATGGACAGTTTTCTGACAAAGGTCAAGGATTTAAAGGAACAATTGATTTCTGCTGATGAAGTCCTTCCTGACAATTCACTTGTATAAACTGTTCTGAATGGTCTTCCTGACTCATATCATAGTTTTGCTTCTACTCTTCGTTTGATGAGGAAAGGCAATCCAAATGCCTTAACATTTGAAGAGTTAGTTTTTGTTTTGCTTCAGGAATCTCAATCTAGACAGAATAGGTCCATTATGCGTGTTGCAGATCAAGCTTTCCTGGCTAGTCAAAAGGGCAAAGGTAAATGGAGCTCTGTTTAATCTCTTAGTCCAAGGGAAAGTATCTTACATACACTAATATTTTGCCTAATTTTCTGACACACTATCACTTGATGTTGCTTTGAATTTACAACTATCCCCCAATTCTATCCTCCTTCGAATCCCCAACAGAAGCACCGAAATGGGAAGCCGCTTTCTTTTCACTCTCCACCTTTCTTACTTTTCATACACTCTCTCTCTCTTACACACACACACACCTATATTCACTATCTCTCTCACTCTCATACAGAGACACCCAATCACATTCCACACGTTCTTCCACTTTCTATCTCGGCATGCTCAACCATCAACAAATGCCATAAAGAATTACCATGCATTACAATGACATGTGGATAGTTTCTATTTTCCACAAAAAATTCTCGCCTTATGACTTTAAGAAAGATATCCATAAGAGTGGGATTAGCATTCTGAGATGGAACGAGAGGAAACGCAATCATAAGTTGCAAGCTTTTGTCTGCTCCTCTAAAAGTTTTTGCGTGAAGATATGACAGGATAAACTTCGACTAATCCATGAACTAGTACACGTTGATGCCGTTAATGCCATTATGGCATCATTGTATATATGTAATACCATCATTGTTTAATTGATGTTTGCTAGCAGTTCATGTTGTATGAATTTACGATTCGCTCTTCTCCAGGGTAGAATTCAACACTATATCCTGAACCTGACTCCTATTTCAACTCATTCCATGGCTAATGATGAGACACAGGAAGAATTAAGAAACTTCCACTCAAATAATCTTAAGAAAATCAAGTGTGCAGCAGTCTTCTCGGTAGATGTAGACGTATAAAAAGATGATATTATTTTTCCTTTGGGGACATCTAATGGAATTGGAATTAATCAGAAAGATTGGCCTGGCCTCTACGCAAAGGTGACACACACAAATTGAGAAATGTAGAGATGAGATCCCGATGGAGACTCGGAACTCTGTGTAATGTTCTGAAGTGGCTTAACTCTCAAGTAGCTTCTACATCATTCAGCCATCATGCGACGTAGAAATAGTTTGTCCACACGGAGGACATACAACTAAACAATAGTTTCTTTAGATCTTATTACCATGAAGGAACGTGATACACCATAAGTTAGTAGAATATAAACAAATGTGACGCAACAACACGCACATCTGCGTAAAATAAACACTTATCATGAATAGCGTACATCTGTGACAAGGTTGCGGGGATGGGATTTACCGAGAGACCCCTTCTAGTGCTTGTCGCCGTGCCACTTGTTGTAGTAAGGATCATAGGACAGCAAGTGTCGCTTTGCAGACTCCATATCCTCCTCCTGCACACGCGCAACCGCTTACTTCACGTCGAACCGGATAAGCCCGGTGCTATGGAGTGCGTAACAGCAAGCCTTCCTCTGTCCCCGAATTCGTGTGCGTTATCTCCCAGGGAAGGTCTTTGGTGCCCCAAAAAAATGCAAGCAACTGAACTTTTCTCAATTGAGCTCACTCCCTCCTCCCAAAAAACTGATGGCCGGTGCATTCAGGAGAGGTAGTCGCAGTCGCGGTGCTCGACGAGAGAGAAGACAGGAGAGCCTTTGAAGCCACAGCAGCCATGATCAACTCCCCCGAAACACACACTAGATGCACAGTAGACAATCAGATAATTCACAAACGGGCAAGGGATGCAACGGCGAGAGGTCCCTCACCTCGCTCATGTACTAGATCTGGGGTCCGCAAGCTCGACCAACATGTGGCGCTAGGCGAACCTATGGCACTCTCTTATAGAGACGTATCAAGCTATTCCCGGCAGACGCACCAAAATGTTTAATCTCTTAGTCCAAGGGAAAGTATCTTACATACACTAATATTTTGCCTAATTTTCTGACACACTATCACTTGATGTTGCTTTGAGTTTACAACTATCCCCCAATTCTATCCTCCTTCGAATCCCCAACAGAAGCACCGAAATGGGAAACCGCTTTCTTTTCACTCTCCACCTTTCTTACTTTTCAGACACTCTCTCTCTCTCTTACACACACACACACCTATATTCACTATCTCTCTCACTCTCATACAGAGACACCCAATCACATTCCACACGTTCTTCCACTTTCTATCTCGGCATGCTCAACCATCAACAAATGCCATAAAGAATTACCATGCATTACAATGACATGTGGATAGTTTCTATTTTCCACAGAAAATTCTCGCCTTATGACTTTAAGAAAGATATCCATAAGAGTGGGATTAGCATTCTGAGATGGAACGAGAGGAAACGCAATCATAAGTTGCAAGCTTTTGTCTGCTCCTCTAAAAGTTTTTGCGTGAAGATATGACAGGATAAACTTTGACTAATCCATGAACTAGTACACGTTGATGCCGTTAATGCCATTATGGCATCATTGTATATATGTAATACCATCATTGTTTAACTGATGTTTTCTAGCAGTTCATGTTGTATGAATTTACGATTCGCTCTTCTCCAGGGTAGAATTCAACACTATATCCTGAACCTGACTCCTATTTC
This sequence comes from Ceratopteris richardii, assembly GCA_020310875.1. NCBI lineage: Eukaryota > Viridiplantae > Streptophyta > Polypodiopsida > Polypodiales > Pteridaceae > Ceratopteris > Ceratopteris richardii. Next base: position 153,237,833 of record CM035416.1, on the reverse strand, counting down.
AACTCATTCCATGGCTAATGATGAGACACAGGAAGACTTAAGAAACTTCCACTCAAATAATCTTAAGAAAATCAAGTGTGCAGCAGTCTTCTCGGTAGATGTAGACGTATAAAAAGATGATATTATTTTTCCTTTGGGGACATCTAATGGAATTGGAATTAATCAGAAAGATTGGTCTGGCCTCTACGCAAAGCTGACACACACAAATTGAGAAATGTAGAGATGATTTCCCGATGGAGACTCGGAACTCTGTGTAATGTTCTGAAGTGGCTTAACTCTCAAGTAGCTTCTACATCATTCAGCCATCATGCGACGTAGAAATAGTTTGTCCACACGGAGGACATACAACTAAACAATAGTTTCTTTAGATCTTATTACCATGAAGGAACGTGATACACCATAAGTTAGTAGAATATAAACAAATGTGACGCAGCAACACGCACATCTGCGTAAAATAAACACTTATCATGAATAGCGTACAACTGTGACAAGGTTGCGGGGATGGGATTTACCGAGAGACCCCTTCTAGTGCTTGTCGCCGTGCCACTTGTTGTAGTAAGGATCGTAGGACAGCAAGTGTCGCTTTGCAGACTCCATATCCTCCTCTTGCACACACGCAACCGCTTACTTCACGTCGAACCGGATAAGCCCGGTGCTATGGAGTGCGTAACAGCAAGCCTTCCTCTGTCCCCGAATTCGTGTGCGTTATCTCCCAGGGAAGGTCTTTGGTGCCCCAAAAAAATGCCAGCAACTGAACTTTTCTCAATTGAGCTCACTCCCTCCTCCCAAAAAACTGATGGAGGGTGCATTCAGGAGAGGTAGTCGCAGTCGCGGTGCTCGATGAGAGAGAAGACAGGAGAGCCTTTGAAGCCACAGCATCCATGATCAACTCCCCCGAAACACACACTAGATGCACAATAGACAATCAGATAATTCACAAACGGGCAAGGGATGCAGCGGCGAGAGGTCCCTCCTGACTACCACTGGTCCTCCCCTTATCCCCCATAGAAGCGCAAAAAAAAAAAACTCCCTTTTCTGTTTCTCCCTGTCAGAGCTGCAAAAAAAACAGCCTGCCCCCCCCCCTTTTTTTATTCATGGCAAAAAACGAGAGGGAGAGAGAGATAGAGACCCCCATTTATTTTGATAACTGTTCAGTACTCCCACTTGCTCCTGCAGCATCCTGGCTACTTCCTGGAACCACCTCTTTGCTAGATTTCGCATAACATACTCATTGTATCTTTCAATATCCGCATGATGATATCAGATGTCGAAATACCATCTGTACGTTTAGTTTCTTTGAACTTGCCAGCAGCTTTGACCATCACATGGCACCCTTCTTCGAATTTCTCAAGGAACCCACTCACCCAGCGATCAGCATTTTCAACCCATTCACTATGGTGCATTCCAGCGGTCTTTGCAACAGTATATAACTTCTGCCCAACACGTTTTTGGTGCTCTTTGACCTTTTGACGTAGCTTTGAAATACCCATGTTAACCCTGAGTTGTTTCTCCTTCACATAGCTCACTCCAAGGTCTTTTCTACTGTATCCTCTTGCTAGATTTTGCTCCTTTCGATTTCTTCTTCCCTCTCTTTACCGACCCCTGGCTTCCGTATAGTGTGTGTACACCCCAAAGCTCTCATGCGTGCTCTTCACACCAAAGGATGCGCATCCTCCTTCCAACGAGAAGCGACATTCGACCACCTCCAGAAGCAAGCATGTCTAAAATCAAAATTGAGACTCCATCTTAAGTCCAATCCTCACTAGGTCATCTGCAACAAACCTCAACAAAAACCACATGATTCACATGCTTTCCTCAACCCAAAACATAATACCAAACCATGAGACCAATCAGACTCCCACTATGTCGTCATGAATCTCCCGCTCCAAGATCATCCTCAAGCTTTTTTTTTTTTTTTTTCATGGCTGAAATCCAAATGTTGACGGCATTCCTCTTTGACCAAGAAAGTGCTACGTAGTCCCCAAATACCTCCTATCAACCATTTGCTTGACTCTTCAAGTACCTGAAATCAAACGTATTTCCTGCCAAATATAACCGGAGTAGTGCATTAAAACCAACCATTTTCTGAGCTAACAAGCTCATCTACTAGTAAGCAGAAATAAAGCAAATGATCATGTCATTAAGAGTTTTCCTAAACTGGCTGCTAAAGAGGCAAAGAAGAAAGAGCCCAGAATGGTTGTTGAAGAGGCCTCTACACCAAAAACAGAGTCTGCTAATCTTGTGCAGAATGAAGAATGGGTGTTTACTACTGTTTGTAGTTTTGACCCATCTTCTCATGAGCAGTGTATGTCTATAGTAAACTCAGATGTTTGGTATTCTAATAGTGGGGCAACCAAACATATTACCTCATAGTGTAGTTTCTTCACTTCACTTAAGGGCCTACCCCTACAGGGAATACCATCACATGTGCTAACAACTCCTCTTATCCTGGCATGGGAGTTGGTAAGATCATTCTAATTACTTCTGATGGTAGTTCTTTCACCTTGTCAGATGCTTTATTTGTGCCAGGGATCAAGAAAAATCAGTTATCAGTTTTAGCATTAGCCAAGATTGGCTTGGTTGTGAAATTTCTTAATGACAGATGTATAATTCATGATCTATCAAATGCGACATGATTATTGCTTATAGCATTTTATGTCATGGGATGTATAAGCTCATAGACTATAAAAGATCTCTTAATGATTCAGCATGTGTAGTACATGATTCTTAGGCTATGTCAGATGCAAAGATTTGGCATGCATGCTTTGGTCATCTAAATTTGCTAGTTTGCTACGCTTGCAGAAATATAAAATGGTGTCCTCTTTGTCCAAACTTGAGGCACCCAAAAAACATGTTTGTGAAGACTGTATTTTGGGAAAAATGCAACGTTCCTCCTTTCTAAAAGATGGTTTAGTTCGGGCTACTCAGAAATTGCAGCTCTTACATAGTGATGTCTATGGTCTTATGCAGACACCTTCTTTTGGAAACTATCTTTACTTCGTGACTTTCATTGATGATTTTTCCAAGCATGCATGGGTATATCCACTCAAAGCAAAGTCCTAAGTGTTTATGTGCTTCAAACAGTTTTTGGTTTTGGCTGAAAATGTGCCAGCATGTAAAATGGGCACCCTCCATTCTGATCGAGGAAGGGAATATATGTCTTTTGACTTTAATGCATTTCTGGCTGAACGTGGGATAAAACATCAATGTAGAGTGCCATATACACCTCAACAGAATGGAGTTGCTGAAAGGAAGAACATGTCACTCATGGAGATGGCGAGGTGTATGGTCAAAACTCAGGCTTTACCACAGAGTTTTTGGCTTGAGGCTATCATGTGTGCAACATATGTACTTAACAGGTGTCCCACTAAAGCGTTGTAGTCTATCACTCCATATGAGGCTTGGCATGATTGCAAGCATCTATTGCTCATCTGCATGTTTTTTGTTGTTTTGCATATGCATTAGTGCCTAAATAATATCACAAAAAATTGGATGATAAAATAGTAAAATGTTTTTTGTTAGGTACAGTTCTCAAAGCAAAGGCTTCCATTCCATCTAGCTAAACGTGATCTAGGAATGACCTCAAATATTCCTTCCAAGTCGAATCAAAGGTCTGGAAAAGTGAGAAGGAAGAACCAAAACTCTATGTAACTCATTCAACTTCTAAGACACTAAATTGATTTAATCCAAATCAGATGATATTCAAAACTTTAAGGAGCTAGTCCAGCTAATGGTTTGAAGCATTGTCTCTATCTTCATGAGATTAAAACTGAATTATCAAAAAGATCCTTTGGGTAAGGTTAAACCATCATCCATCTACCAAACTCTAGTGGTATAAAACATTGGTGTCTCGAGCCATTGAGTTTTGATGATGTTCAACTTTATTCTCAAACCATGATGCTTCAAATATCTTAATTACTAAGTTAATCCCTTGAGACTCCTATATACTAGAATACCAAGTCTAGTATAGATTTCTTAATTTAGGAGATTGATTACCTCATTGTACTATCAACAAGGTGCATTGGACTAACTTAAGTCTAATTTCATCTATGTTGATCACTAAGTCAAATCTTTCTCACTACTTCTTGAACTCTTTTATAGAAAAATGCATAAATTTTATTCAAGTTAGTGATTCACTTAGTTGTACTCTCAACTTAGTGCTTAGTCCTAGATTGACTTAGTTGAAATTTCCTTGCTTAAAAGGATCGTTGCAAGTTCTCTCTTCATAAATGTATATAACTTTATTATAGAGAACTATAAAGTCATTTCTTAGAAGTCCCATAAATATACAAGTCTTACTAAAAAGCTTTATGAAAAATCTTTAGAAGGTGCTTTCAACTCCATGAACTTTAAATTTTCCAATTAACTCGTACTTGAAGTCTTGGTCATACTCTTTGACCACCATGTAATCATTTTTATCATTGAAGTTCTAATTCCCTATTGGAATTGAATCTCCCTTCATGTCAAGAGCATAGGACTAAAAGATACATATCATCTCATGGTTTGATGTCCAATACCACCATTCCTACATTAATGTGAATATCAAGTATAGTGTCCCATACCACCATACTCTATATCCAACACTGGTGTGTGGATGATATTTATCTTAAAGTTCAAAAGTTTAATCTAACTATGGAGTACCATTTACTCAAATTCCTTTTGAAGTTAAGGGATTACCTCTATGTTTCCATCTTGCTTAGCTTTCTAGGGATTCCAACATATGATCACTATATGATCTTAATTATCCCAAGATTATATTGAAGCTCTAAAAGCATTTGACAGAATAAACATCCATCGAGCAATTCCAATTATCTTGAATCATATTCAAGATCTGGTTATTTCTTGCTCAATTAACTTGTAGCAACAAGATATTATTCTTTCTTATCGGATTCCTTCTTTATCTGAAGGTTTCAAATAGATACCCTAGGTTTTTCAAGGAATCTCATTACTTATTAATTCTGCATATCTTCTAATGCTTCTGGATTTCATCTCCAAAAATCCCGGATCGATGAATACAAGATTCACCTTCCATGGGCTTAAGTACCATAGGTGAGGGTTCTAGATTACATGCCTGGATAGATGAATACAAGATTCACCTTCCATGGGCTTAAGTACCATAGGTGAGGGTTCTAGATTACATGCCTGGAAATCAAAATTCTATCTTACACTTTTACTTCTCTTAAATAAGTATGGCCAGAATCATCTATCTTACTACTAACTTTAGCATGCCACGAAGTTGCTTTCTAACCAACTCCTTCTTCTCCAAACATCTTATATCCTAAAAGATGTTCTATCCTCTACATGCATGATTATATATTTTATGGAATCCATTGTACCAATTTTGATGTGTTTTAGTACTTTCTTCCCCCCTTTCAGAGTTTTCATCCTCAAGAACTGTAAAATATATGGCTTTATTCACAACTTAGAGGGTCACTGCTATGACCCCATTCATGACTCAACCATTGAACCACTCTTATACTTATCTAGGCCTTAGAAGTATCCAGAAGATGTACTAGAAAGGAATTCTAATTTTTTTATTCAATAAACATCTTCAAGAGGTAGCTTGGCAACCACCTATCCTAATGTACTCATGAAATTCTTTGGGAATGCTCTTGAATTCTCATGTTTCTCGACAATGCAAGTTCATGTATATTTGTGTTAGGAGAGGTGGCTTTAATTTTGAAGGCTAATCAAAGCATGAGAGGTTTGAAGGTACTATGAAAAAAATGAAATCCATTACATCATTGTACCTAGAGAGCTTTATGTTCCTCTATTGAGAACCATTGCATCTCTTAAAGAAAACCTTTATTGGCTTTCTTCTTGTGATGTAAATTCCTTGAGTGAATGTAGCCTTAAATTAACTAGGAGATTCTTCCAAGAAGAGGGGGTTTTCTGTTGATATATTTAGGTAGTGATGTGTGTGAACACAATAGGACTGTTGGGGCACTTGTTTCCCTCTTTAGCAGGTTTTTCTTCCCCGGCTTGTATATACACCTATAACCCTAATGGCTAACTTATTGTTGATCCCATAAAAGTCATATTGGTCAAAGTCAATCGTAGCCAAAGTCAACCATAGTCAAAATCAAAGTTCAAAGTCAAAGTGGTCAAAGTAAACATGTTCAAAGTCAAAGGTCAACATGAGTGAAGTCAAAGCGTTCAAAGTCAGGTGTCAAGGTGCACAAGTAGTGCACAATTAGTTATTCACAAAGGGTAAAATTGCAGAAAGTTGGTTGCAGGTTGCAGAGGTATTTTTGTAATTTCTCTAAGGTTCAAAGTGTTTTTAAAAGTGTTTTGCAAGGTTCAAGTGAACCCTCTCTTAGGTGCACATTTGAAAAATTAAAAGGAAAAATGTGAAGGTATGTGAAGCGACAGCGTACGCAGAAGTAAAAGTATGGCCCCCTAATTAAAATTTTTGTTTTAGCCTAAAGTCACTATAGGACAAAACAGGGATTCGTTGGCTGCCAACTTTTGGAGACAATCTTGGGACATCAAAGTGAGCACCAAGATACTCTTGCATTTAGGAGCATACATGAACTAACACTCAAATCAAGGAAAGGATTATTCTTGGCAACTAAGCAAGGTGACATAGTCTAAGCTAAGCAAGAGAGAGAAGTGCAAGAGACACACAGTGTGTGCGAGGCAGAGAAGTGAAGTGCAAGGTGTGCATGAAGAGTGACTTAGAAGTGTGCAGAGAAGTGCTAAACTTACTACCAAAGATCCCAAGGTCCCATTGAAGCTGTGCGCATGCCGATAGAAGGTGTCCATCCCTCCCCCTTATTTGGAAGCTTGGTGCAAGGTGTACACAAGTGCATGCTTAGAGAAGGTGGAGGTCTGGTGCAGAGAAGACCGGGAGCAACAAGACCCTTGGGTATTTTGTAATTTGTGATTGCGCACTTTGTGGGATTTTGAACAGAAAGCATTGGATTGTATTGTGCATCACCATTATATTTTTTTTCTTATAATCAATCAACAGAGGCTTCCACTGTTGTATCTTTCTTCTTACCTTTCCCTTTTTCTCCTACAAACACTCAAATCCCTTTTCGCACAAGAATCCCCCAACAAAATTTGGCACGCCCGGTGGGACACCAAGGAGAAGCAAAGTGCAAAGTATAGAAGAGTTCAAGTGCCGACAGTGCTACGATGCTACTTCATTGGGTTAAGAGGTAAATTTTCTTATTAATTCTCTTAGCCTAAGAGGATTATGAACAACTCATGACTGCAACTCGGTCTCAAACATTGAGGGTCACTTGCAAAGCAACAAGAAGGAATCCTGTTAGAAGTTCCTCCGGTCCACTGTCATCAACATCATCAGTAAAGAGTATGGCAGGTTAGGTAGATTTAGAAACCCTACTTTCAAGATTAAATATAAAATTTCCTTCTTTCAAAGGCTTATCTCAGGAAGATCCGGACGAGCATATTAGGAGTTTTTTAGCATTATGCAAAACAAGAGGTTTGATGGGAAGAGAGGATGCCCTTTTTATACTCTTCCCTACCACATTAGAAGGGTTAGCAGATAAATGGTTCAGCCAATTTGCTGAAAACCATTTCACCACTTGGGATTTAATGAAAGATGCATTCAAAACTCAATTCCAACATGGGAATACTATAGAGATAATCATAGAGGAATTAGAAAACTTGAGATTGGGTCCAGGTGAGATGTTTCCAGAGTTTGTAACTAGGGCCAAGGCATTAATGGGTAAGTTGCCAGATCCTCCACATGATTTCTTTATTAAGAAATGGTTGGCTAAGCCACTTCCAGTGACCACACAATGTAAAATCAATGAATTAGTATTGCCAACAGCCTCCATAGAGGATTTCATCAATACAGCTACACGATTGGAACAAATTAGACAACAACATGGAGCAAGTTCTTTGCAGCTACCTTATTCTGCAAAAATTGAAGATCCAGTGATTCAACTAAGGAAAGAGTTGGAGAACTTAAAAAGAAGTAAACCTCAAAAGGAAGAAGAAAATGCAGTAACCTTGTTGCGGTGAGAAATTGAGGCCCTCAAACTACAAAAGGAGGAGGAAGCCCAAGCAAAAGAAATAGCCCAACTTCGACATGAATTACAAGAACTAAGGGTAGGTGGCATCAAAAACGGGCTATGGTGTACCATGTGCAGCGAATAGGGCCACATGGTAAGCGAATGTCCATTCTTAAATGTATCATGTCAGTTATGTAGGAAAACGAGGCATGAGGCTCAAGACTGTTCATCAAGAGGAATCTGTGCAACAACATATTGGACACAAGGAGGAGCCCTACCACCAGCTAATGTGATGGTGACTGCACCTAATGAATGTAACAATTACAACCCTAGACAGAGGAATAACTTTGGAAATGGGCCTAGGAGGCCAATTATTTATTTTAGATGCGGAGAAAGTGGGCATTACCAAAGTAGGTGCACTCTACCAAAAAATATCCCTCCTTGCAGGAAATGCCTAGAGGCCAGACACCACTACACTAATTGTTGTCCTAAGAACCAAGCATCTTCATCAGGGCCCCACATTCAAATGATTTCTGTGTGCAAAGAAGGAATGGTAGATCAAGTCAATGTGCCATCTCCATCTACCAAGTGGTGCAGTTAGAAGAAATTGAATCTTTTAAAGTGCAGACAAGAAGCAAAGCGAAGGCTCAAGTAGAAATAGGTCAAGAATCAAGGATTAATGGATTGAACAAAGACAAAGAGACATCTAAAGACAAGGCCACCACATGTGTAGATACAAGGCAAAAAGAAAACCTCATAGGTACCAGTGATGCCATTGGACATGCATTCAGAATGGCTCATGAGGAGGTTGATAATCCCACTAGAGCCCATGCTCTTAAGGAATCAGAAGCTTCATGCCTACTCAAGTCCATGAAAAAGGAGATTAGTATTTTTTTTTAATAAAGATGGATGGGAAATTCAGGTGAGAACTCGTGCAGATAATTGATGAGGCTTCCACAACAAGTTTGGTGGCAAAGGCTACTATTATGCATAAAGATAAAATTGTAGGGGAAGCACCCCTCACAGATTATAAGAGCCCTCGGCTAACAATCTCTATCAAAGGTCAGGAGTTTCAAGGAGTTATTGTGGATGGTGGTTCTGACATTAACTTGATGCCTGAACATACCATGAAAAAGATTGGACTACACCCTTCAAGACCTGCCAACTTCACTGTAACACAGACAGACCAAAGTACACTCAGACCTATGGGAGTAGTCCCTAGCATTCGGATGGAAGTACAAGGTAACACATTTGTCTTGGACTTTGTAGTTATAAGATTACCAAATGTGCAGGGAGGATTTCCTCTATTAATTGGAAGACCCCAGCTAAGGCATGCTAGTGTAATACATGAATGGGGCAAAGATACCATGTGGATCCAACAGGAAGGTGCTGAATTAAGACAATTATTGTTGGAAGAAGGTCCCGATCAACAAGGACATACCAGCATGATGCAATCAATTGGTATACACATAGATGTGGACTATATAGACAATCAAGAAGGCAAGGAAGTGGATCTATATGATGGACAACATGCTCTCATGGTTAGAAGTAGGGAATTCTTTTCCTTGCTTTGGAACTTTTCCATCTAACTCAGACATAGAGGAAGGGTATTCAGAAAAAGAGGAAAGAATTCAAGTAGCTGGGTTGGGAGAACTGGCAAAAGACCATAGAAGGGGAAAGAAGTCTCCTTTATACAACCTATAGAGGAAGTTATTTCTGTGGATTGCAACCAAAGGGTAGGTTCAGAGTCTAAAGGTAAGAACAAGAACATAGAAGAGGATTCATTACCATTTCATGAGATCCCTCAAGGATGGATTCAAGAGGAAGAAGTGCAAACTAGACATCCAAGATGTTCCTGCTTATGATACCGAAGCTATGTGGGACAATGTAACTAAGGGTGCTACTCAGGAAGGACTTATAGATAACATTATAAACAAGCATCCTGTGAAGGAGGTTCAGTTGGGCAATGAGGATCAACTACATCCCATTCTAATAGCCACATTTATAGGGAATCATCTGGAGGTGCTCTTAAAGGTGATATCTTTCATGAAGTTATTTGCAGACATCTTTGCTTGGCATTACAAGGATTTAGAAGGAGTACCACCTAATTATGGAGAGCACAGAATCCCTCTCATTGAAGGAGCAAAACCAGTGAGAGGTAAGAGTTATAGGCTGAATCCTGAATATGTTGAAGCTCTTTACTTGGAAATTCAGAAAATGGAAGATGCAAGAATTATCATCCCTATAAAGCATTCAGAATGGCTTTCTCCTATGGTAATTGTTCCAAAGAAAAACACTAACAAGATTAGAATCTGTGTGGAATTTAGAGCATTGAACAAGGTCACCATTCCAAATGGATTTCTAATGCCATTTGCTGAACATGTCATAGAAGAAGTTGCTGGACATACACTTTACAGCTTCATGGATGGATTCGATGGATATATCAAATATCCATTCACCCTAAGGATTGAGAGAAGACTGCATTCATTACACCTTGGGGAACTTATGTATCTGTAAAGATGCCATTTGGACTGAGAAATGCCCCAGCTACTTTCAATCAAACAATTAATCTCATTTTTGGACCATTGCTGCTAGAGTCTCTCATAATTTTCGTGGATGATTTTTCACCTTTTCAGGTACTCTGGCAGAGACTCCATTGGATTGTTTAGAAAGACATCTGGTTCAATTACAACAAGTTTTTAAGAGGTGCAGAGAAACAAACTTGAAATTGAACCCAAATAAATGCCATTTTCTGGTGACTAAAGGTACCCTCCTGGGACATGTGGTATCCTCCAAAGGTATGGCACCTCACCTAGACAAAATTATAGCTATATTAAAGTTACCTAGATCTAAATCTCCAAAAGAGATTCAAAGTTTTCTAGGACACACAGGGTACCACCGGAGGTTTATTAAGATGTATGCAGAAATAGCCAGGCCATTGGCTAGGCTTACAGGTAAGGAAGTACCTTTTAAATGGGAAGAAGAGGATGAAAAAGCATATCAAACATTAAGGTCAAGGTTAGTAGATGCTCCCATTCTGATCACACTTGAGTGGTCAAAAATTTTTCACATACATGTAGATGCCAGTGCATATGCAGTGGGGCCACTTTTGACTCAACACAGTGAAGAATACAAAATGGACAGACCAATTCAATATGCCAGTCGAATTTTGACCAAGGCTGAACGGAATTATAGTACCACATAAAGGGAGGCCTTAGCCATGGTTTTTGCTATCCAAAAATTTCGTCATTACTTGCTGGGAGTGAAATTTGTTATCATAACTGATCATCAACCACTCAAATACTTACTGAACAAACCACAAGCGACTGGTAGGGTATGGAGGTGGTTACTGTTGTTCCAGTAATTTGATTTTTGTGTAGTCCATAGACTAGGTAAAGAAAATCTTATGGCAGACCACCTATCCAGGATCAACATGAGGGATCAAGCAATTGGAGTAAATGATGAGTTTCCACATGCTAATTTGTTTGCGGTACAAGCTCAAGGTTGGTATGAGGACATCAAGAATTTTATTAAAATTGGATTGTATTCAGAGAAGGCAAGTGTTGTGCAAAGAAAGAGACTGCTAATCAAAAGTAGATCTTTTACCTTCATTGAAGAAAAATTATATAGACAGGGAAAAGATAACAGGTTTAGGAAGTGCATGGAAGAAGAAGAAGTGAGGGAAGTCCTTAAATCTGCACATGAAGGAACATGTGTTGGGCACCTTCCAGGACACATTATGAGTCATAGGATCCTTGATGCTGGCTTATGGTGGCCTACATGCAGAGGAATGGGGAAAGGCGTGTGATGTTTGTTAGAGGTATGGACCCAAGCCAACAAAGCAGAGGCATAACCCCTTGATTATTTCCACTTCTTGGCAATGATTTGAAAAGTGGGGGCTAGATTTCATAGGGCCCATCTACCCTCCATCAATTCAAAAAGAGAAAAGTATCTATTGATCGCCACGGACTATGCGACAAAGTGGGCTGAAGCTATTGCCTCCCCTCATTGCACCGCTCAAACTGTTGCTGATTTCATTTATAGTAGCATCATTTGTAGGTTTGGATGTACCCTTGAAATTTGTATAGACCAAGGTACTCATTTTGTGAATAAGGTCCTACAGGAAATTTTCAACAGTTACAAAATTCTACATAGGACCTCTTGTGCCTATTATCCAAGAGCTAATGGACAAGCAGAATCCACCAACAAGGTATTAATTGCCATGTTAAGGAAGGAATGTATGTTACAACCCACTTCTTGGGGCATTACTTATCAAGGTACCCTATGGGCATACAGGTTAGCTTACAAAGAGGCTACTGGATATTCTCCATTCCAACTGGTTTATGGGATATTTCCTATTGAACCGTTTGAATTTCTACATGGATCACCAAAAGTAGCATTCATGTAGGGAAAGAAAGATTGTGGTGTCTCTCATAGGCTCGGAGCACTGCATAAAGTGGAAAAGATATGTCTACATGCTACAAAAAATTTGATAGAGACTCAAATAAAGAGGAAGGAGGCACATGATCGGAATCTATGGAACAATAACTTACAAACAGGCATGCTAGTTCTTCTCCATAGACCTCAAATCCACACACAAGTAAGAGGGAAATGGCTTCCACACTGGGAAGGACCTTATCGAGTTAAAACAATGCTAAATTGGGGTGTAGTGGAGTTAGAGATGCTAAAAGGAGAGGCCCTTCCACTGGTCCATATATCAAGGCTCAAGGCCTATCATCAGCACAACTGAAGATTTATGGATCACCTAGAACTTGCAAAATCTGTCCAGGTCGTACATAGACTTCTCATTTCATTTTGTTCCTGTTTTAGTAGTTTTTATCCAATTTCATACTTGTTCCTTGAGTTTTTAGCAAATTTATCAACCCTTTCATAGCAATTTGCATGAGTATAATTTTTGGAAAATTTTGGGAATTCTTTAAGTAATTTTAGAATTTTTCTAGCATTTTTTCTTCCTTTTACAATGTCATTTTCTTGCTGAAATAGAAGAATAAAGGAAGTTCCTAGTAATTTTGAGTGTGCAAAGTGGTCTACTATGGTCAGGGAGTTCTTTGAGTATTTTTTCTTATTTTTTATAATTTTTTTGAATTTTTTTGGATTTTATTAGTATTTTTCATATATTTTGAGGGTATTTTAAATTATAAAAAAAACTAGAGGCTAATATTATTTTTCAAAAAAAAAACGCCCCCTCCCCCTCGCCCCGCCCCCCCGCTCCTCCCCCCCATTTATCTATAGATATAAGCCCTATCCAAACTCCCTTCTCACTCGGCAGCCTTTAACCTAACTCAGGTCAACCTTCTCCCCCCCCTCTTTTTCTTTTTTTTTATTTTTTTCATTCTTATTCTTTTTATTCACTTTCTTTTTCTTATTTTATTTTTTATTTTTACTTCATTTTATTTTTTATTATTTATTCTTTATTTTCTTTTTTTTTTATTATTATTTCTTTAGTTTTTATATGTTCTTTTATTTTTTATTTCTTTAATTCTAGCCCCCCCTCGCCCCCCCCCCCCCCCCCCCCCATATATCTATATATATAAAGCCTATCCAAGAATCCATCGCACCCGGCATTCATGCTCACTCAGGTCAGCCATCTTCCCCCCAACCCCCCACCCCCCACCTCCACCATAGGATAACTTTTATCCTATGCTTGGTTGTGGAAAATTTTCTTTCCTTATTCTTTTGTGCTTCATTGTTTCGGTAGTTACCATGTACTCCTCCGATTTTTGTGTTTTTTGAGTCATTTTTAGGGTTTTTTTGACATGCCGAAGTGGATTTTTGAGTTACATTGCCCACATTTTGATGTTTATCATGTGTTTTCCTTGCATCCACTTCGGTCCGGCCTTCATAGATATCCCTCTTCCCTTTCCTTCTGGCCCCCCCTCTTGTCAGCAAGCTACATTATTAGTGCATAATGTAATTGTTGACTTTGTCTTTTCAGCACTTGCTTGCATCACTAAGCTCGTTATCGCCCTTCATCCATGGCTTCTATAGCACCCCAGTAGGATTCATCCATGGCCACCGAGGCGTACTCTGAGCTTCCACCTTTGGCTTTGGATTTAGCCACCATCCCTACTGAGGTAGGCCTTCCCATTCTTGTGGCCCCGACCCACACCACCCCTCTGGCCCCCACCCCCAGCCTCCCTATCCATCCACCCCCACATATAATTACCCCACATTTCGTCCTAGCGGCCACGGTCCCTTCTGTTCAACATGCCACATTCCCACGCTCTTATTCTCCTTCAGCCCCTCCACACATCCAGGGGAGCCATCCCTTTGTGGCACCCGTTCCATGTTTCTCCCTCTTTGGCTCCTCTCTATATAGCCAGGGGGCACCCCTCGGCCTCCACATTCCAAATGCAGTTTCGACGTACTTCACTGGTTCTAGTGGTCATCCCGTGTGCATCTCAGATAGCCGTTCCACTTCTCCTGTTCCATGTCCACCATCGTCATCCATTGTTGATCATTGGGATTTGTCTTCGTCCCTATCCATCTGCCTCCACTTAGCCTTGCCCCCTATATTGCTCATTGACCTCCTTCCATAGGGATGCCTTCGTCAGGTTGGCCTTTGGCATCTAGCCTCCCTCTTATTATCCAAGTCAGAGGGTGCTGATATTCGCGCAACGCTTCTCGCATTCCCGCACTTTCCATCCGGTTCACTGGGAGGAGACCATCGCCTACTGTATCCAGCTCTATGGCGTTGATGCCATGCCTACCACGTACCAGTTAGCCATCCTACATTCCTTCATTTTCTACTTCTTATTCCATAGCCCATCCTCTGATATTCCGTTACATGATATACATATTGCAGACCCCCTTTGCTGCTTTCTGCATGGTCCCCTTATCCATATAGCTCCCTTATGTTTCAATCCTTCCTCCTTCGTTCTCGTTGATTCCATGATGCCCTCCACCGCGTGACGCATTCGTTCTCCGTGTATTCCGCCCCGGTCTTGGAATGGCTCTTTCATCTTCCTAGTGCACAGTCCATTGCACCCAGCCCCCGCATTGCTCCATCCCACCCCGCACACTCTATAGCCCATTCCCCTCGTCCACCTCCCCCACCAGCCGTCGTATTGCCTACACCCCCTAGTTCCTTTCCTCAGGAGTCCACTCCCACCGTAGCCTCCACTCCACCACCCGCACGGTGGGTACATGCTCGTTTGATGGATTCTTTTCCAATTGGTAGCTTACAGTCTCCTTCCCCTATACCTCCTCCGTCCCTACAGTCAACCCCCCGATTGGTGCCGCTCAGCCTCTTCCATCTCCCGCCATCTCCATTGAGTCTGTCTCCACCTCCCCTCATCGCCGCACCCCTCTTACTTCTCCCACTTACCCCCAGCCTACCCCGGGCCCCTCGACCAGCCTCGC
The DNA here is from genome assembly GCA_020310875.1 of Ceratopteris richardii. Lineage (NCBI taxonomy): Eukaryota > Viridiplantae > Streptophyta > Polypodiopsida > Polypodiales > Pteridaceae > Ceratopteris > Ceratopteris richardii. The sequence continues at coordinate 153,222,465 of CM035416.1, read as the reverse complement.
CATCTTCCATCCCTGATAGCCTCGTCGATGATCCCCCCTTCCTAGGTCTTCTTCAAGATGCGAGCCTCGTCGCGATTGATGGAGTGGATGCTGCATGCCTCTCCCTTGACTCAGTCTCTGCGATAGCTACACTCCACCAGTAGTACGCTTTGATGATCGAGCGTATTCGTGCTTTCGCAGTAGCACAGTGGCAAACGTCTCAGGCAGCGTTGAGGGCCCTTCAGCAGGAGCGTGACAGGTTCCGAGATGAGGTCACAACTCGAGCTCTTTTGGAGATCCGACAGCACATGTCCTTGGGCATCTGTGACAGTCCTACATGTAGGCTAGTCCGACGGGAGCACGATCACCTGTGCAGATATAGGAGCAGGATTGCTGCTTGGACTGAGGAGGCAACTATCATTCCACCCACCTCCCCAGACTTGCCTTTGCATCATGGTGACACCCCACCTGTGGTGGGGTCTCATTCTCCGACAGCACACCAGCCAGACACTGCTCCCTAGTATCTTTCCCCTAGGATCTAGGAGTTGCTGCTTGTAGACACCTTTTGGCTCCACTTGCCTCATTTTGTTTGTAGAGGCTTCGCATCCCAGGATTGCCCTTAGTTCTCTTCTTGGCTTACATGCCATTCATTGGCACTTTCATATGCTTCCTGCATAGTCAGAACTTTGATTGTATTTTTCTGCTACTATATATGAGATTTTGGTTCTTTGTTATTTATGCCTTATCTGGTTATTTCCTGGCTGATTTTGTTCCATTGGCATGTGTACTAGGTATTCCTGTAAAGTAATCTGTTTTGTTGATTGATTTTTACTCTTGCCCGACCCCATAAGTTTCACAATCCTCATTTTTTTTCCCCAATACTCATCCATGACCCTAGTCTATCCAATTCTCCCTGCCCCAATTCTTCACATGGTCCCTTCCCCCACCCTCCCTCACCTGCCTTCAAACCTATTCCACTTACCTGGACATTCCCCCAACTCCATCACCCTACCTTTACCCTTCTGCCCAGCCCCATCTTTACCCGCCCTGCCTATCCATCTCCGCAACCTCAGCCCTCCCCTTCCCCTCCTTCCTACCATCCCTTTGCCCTCCTTTGTTTTTCTGTGCAATATTTCCACTCTTGGTTCCTCTAGTGTTTGTTCGCTTCTGCTCGTGGTGGATTTGGTTGCTGCTCAAGTGTCATTCTGAAGATTTTGCAGCCCACGAATCATGGCATCATCTCTCCTCCAGGTTTTGGTTGTAGCTCTCCGGGATGGAGAGCCCATTAGGTGGTGGGCAACTGTTGAGCCCATAAAAGTCATATTGGTCAAAGTCAATCCTAGCCAAAGTCAACTATAGTCAAAATCAAATATCAAAGTCAAAGTAGTCAAAGTCAACATGTTCAAAGTCAAAGGTCAACATGAGTGAAGTCAAAGTGTTCAAAGTCGGGTGTCAAGGTGCACAGGTAGTGCACAATTAACTATTCACAAAGGGTAAAATTGCAGAAAGTTGGTTGCACATTGTAGAGGTATTTCTGTAAAGAGACACACAGTGTGTGCGAGGCAGAGAAGTGAAGTGCAAGGTGTGCATGAAGAGTGACTTAGAAGTGTCCAGAGAAGTGCTAAGCTTACTACCAAAGATCCCATGGTCCCACTGAAGCTGTGCGAGTGCCGATAGATGGTGTCCATCCCTCCCCCTTATTTGGAAGCTTGGTGCAAGGTGTGCACAAGTGCAGGCTTGGAGAAGGTGGAGGTCTGGTGCAGAGAAGGCCGACAGCAACAAGACCCTTGGGTATTTTGTATTTTGTGATTGCGCACTCTATGGGATTTTCCACAAAAAGCATTGGATTGTCTTGTGCGTCACCATTGTATTTGTTTTCTTATAATCAATCGACAGAGGCTTCCAGTGTTGTATCTTTCTTCTTACCTTTCCCTTTTTCTCCTACAAACACTCAAATCCCTTTTCGCACAAGAACTCCCCAAAAAAATTTGGCATGCGTGGTGGGACACCAAGGAGATTTGAGCATAGGAGAAGCAAAGTGCAAATTATAGAAGAGTTGAAGTGCCGACGGTGCTACAGTGCTACTTCATTGGGTTAAGAGGTAAATTTTCTTATTAATTCGCTTAGCCTCAGAGGATTATGAACCGCTCATGACCGCAACCTGGTCTCAAACATTGAGGGTCACCTGCAGGTCAGATAGATTTAGAAACCCTACTTTCAAGATTAAATATAAAATTTCCTTCTTTCAAAGGCTTAGCTGAGGAAGATCCGGACGAGCATATTAGGAGGTTTTTAGCATTATGCAAAACAAGAGGTTTGATGGGAAGAGAGGATGCCCTTTTTATACTCTTCCTTGCCACATTAGAAGAGTTAGCAGATAAATGGTTCAGCCAGTTTGCTGAAAAACCATTTCACAACTTGGGATTTAATGAAAGATGCATTCAAAACTCAATTCCAACATGGAAATACTATAGAGATAATCATAGAGGAATTATAAACCTTGAGATTGGGCCCACGTGAGACGTTTCCAGAGTTTGTAACTAGGGCCAAGGCACTAATGGCTAAATTGCCAGATCCTCCACATGATTTCTTTATTAAGAAATGGTTAGCTAAGCCACTTCCAGTGACCACACAATGTAAAATCAAGGAATTAGTATTGCCAACAGCCTCCATAGAGGAGTTCATTAATACAGCTACACGACTGGAACAAATTAGACAAAATGGAGCAAGTTCTTCGCAGCTACCTTATTCTGCAGAAATTGAAGATCTAGTGATTCAACTAAGGAAAGAGTTGGAGAACTTAAAAAGAAGTAAACCTCAAAACCCAACTTCGATAGGAATTACAAGAACTAAGGGCAGGTGGCATCAAAAATGGGCTATGGTGTACCATGTGCAGCAAACAGGGCCACGTGGTAAGCAAATGTCCATTCTTAAATGTATCATGTCAGTTATGTAGGAAAATGGGGAATGAGGCTCAAGACTGTTCTTCAAGAGGAATGCCTGCAAAAATATATTGGACAGAAGGAGGAGCCCTACCACCAGCTAATGTGATGGTGATTGCACCTAATCAAGGTAACAATTACAACCCTATACAGAGGAATAACTTTGGAAATGGGCCTAGGAAGCCAATTACTTGTTTAAGATGTGGAGAATGTGGGCATTACCAAAGAAGGTGCACTCAACCAGAAAATGCCCCTCCTTGCAAGAACTGCCTAGAGGCCAGAGACCACTACACTAATTATTCTCGTAAGAACCAAGCATCTTCATCTGGGCCCCACATTCAAATGATTTCTGTGTGCAAAGAAGGAATGGTAGATCAAGTCAATGTGCCATCTCCATCTACCAGAGTGGTGCACTTAGAAGAAATTGAATCTTTTACAGTGCAGACAAGAAGCAAAGCGAAGGCTCAAGTAGAAATAGGTCAAGAATCAAGGATTAATGGATTGAACAAAGACAAAGAGACATCTGAAGATAAGGCCACCACATGTGCAGATACAAGGCAAAAAGAAAACCTCATAAGTACCAGTGATGCCATTGGACATGCATTCAGAAGGGCTCATGAGGAGGTTGATAAGCCCATTGGAGCCCATGCTCTTAAGGAATCAGAAGCTTCACACTTAAGACCATGAAAAAGGAGGTTAGTATTTTTTATTTAATAAAGATGGATGGGAAATTCAGGTCAGAACTCTTGCAAATAATTGATGAGGCTTCCACAACAAGTTTGGTGGAAAAGGCTATTGTTATGCATAAAGATAAAGTTGTAGGGGAAGCACCCCTCATAGATTATAAGAGCCCTCGGCTAACAGTCTCTATCAAAGGTCAGGAGTTTCAAGGAGTTATTTTGGATGGTGGTTCTGGCATTAACTTGATGCCTGAACATACCATGAAAAAGATTGAACTACACCCTTCAAGACCTCCCAACTTCATTGTAACACTTGCATAACAAAGTACAGTCAGACCTATGGGAGTAGTCCCTAACATTCGGATGGAAGTACAAGGTAACACATTTGTCTTGGACTTTGTAGTTATAAGATTACCAAATGTGCAGGTAGGATTTCCTCTATTAATTGGAAGACCCTGGCTAAGGCATGCTAGTGTAATACATGACTGGGGCAAAGATACCATGTGGGTCCAACAGGAAGGTGCTGAATTAAGACAATTATTGTTGGAAGAAGGTCCCGATCAACAAGGACATACCAGCATGATGCAATTAGTTGGTATACACATAGATATGGACTATATAGACAATCAAGAAGGTAAGGACGTGGATATATATGATGAAGACAACATGCTCACATAGTTAGAAGCAGGGAATTCTTTTCCTTGCTTTGGAATTTTTCCATCTAACTCAGACATAGAAGAAGGTTATTCAGAAAAAGAGGAAAGAATTCAAGTAGCTGGGTTGGGAGGGCCGGCAAAAGACTAGAGAAGGGGAAAGAAGTCTCCTTTATACAGCCATATAGAGGAATCTATTTCTGTGGATTGCAACCAAAGGGAAGGTTCAGAGTCTAAAGGTAAGAATAAGAACATAGAAGAAGATTCATTAACACTTCATGAGATCCCTCAAGGATGGATTCAAGAGGAAGAAGTGCAACTAGACATCCGAGATGTTTCTGCTTATGATACCGAAGCTATGTGGGACAATGTAACTAAGGATGCTACTCAGGAATGAATTATAGATAACATTATAACCAGGCATCCTATGAAGGAGGTTCAGTTGGGCAATGAGGATCAGCTGCATCCCATTCTAATAGCCACATGGATAGGGAATCATCTGGAGGTGCTCTTAAAGGTGACATCTTTCATGAAGTCATTTGCAGACATCTTTGCTTGGCACTACAAGGATTTAGAAGGAGTACCACCTAGTTATGGAGAGCACAGAATCCCTCTCATTGAAGGAGCAAAACCAGTGAGAGGTAAGAGTTATAGGTTGAATCCTAAATATGTTGAAGCTGTTTACTTTGAAAATTCAAAAAATGGAAGATGCAGGAATTATCATCCCTGTAGAGCATTCAAAATGGCTATCTCCTATGGTAATTGTTCCAAAGAAAAACACTAACAAGATTAGAATCTGTGTGAACTTTAGATCATTGAACAAGGTCACCATCCCAGATGGATTTCCAATTCCATTTGCTGAAGAGGTCATGGTAGAAGTAGCTGAACATACACTTTACAACTTCATGGATGGATTCAGTGGATATAATCACCCTGACGATCGAGAGAAGACTGCATTCATTACACCTTGGGGAACTTATTTATATGTAAAGATGCCATTTGGACTGAGAAATGCCCCAACTACTTTCAATCGAACAATTAATCTCATTTTTGGACCATTGCTGCTAGAGTCTCTCTGAATTTTCATGGATTATTTTTCATCCTTTCAGGTACTCTCACAGAGAATCCATTGGATTGTTTAGAAAAACATCTGATTCAATTACAACAAGTTTTTAAGAGGTGTAGAGAAACAAAGTTGAGATTGAACCCAAATAAATGCCATTTTTTGGTGACTGAAGGTACCCTCCTGGGACATGTTGTATCCTCCAAAGGTATGGCACCTCACCTAGACAAATTTATAGCTATATTAAAGTTACCTAGACCTAAATCTCCAAAAGCGATTCAAGGTTTTCTAGTACATACAGGGTACCTCCGGAGGTTTATTAAGATGTATGCAGAAATAGCTAGGCCATTGGCTAGGCTTACAGGTGAGGAAGTACATTTTAAATGGGAAGAAGAGGAGGAAAAATCATATCAAACATTAAGGTCAAGGTTAGTAGCTGCTCCCATTCTGATCACACCTGAGTGGTCAAAAAGTTTTCACATACATGTAGATGCCTGTGCATATGCAGTGGGGGTATTTTTGACTCAACACAGTGAAGAATACGAAATGGACAGAGCAATTCAATATGCCAGTCAAATATTAACCAAGGCTGAAAGGAATTATAGTACCACAGAAAGAGAGGCCTTAGCCATGGTTTTTGTTGTCCAAAAGTTTCATCATTACTTGATGGGAGTGAAATTTGTTATCATAACTGATCATCAACCACTCAAATACTTACTGAACAAACCACAAGCGACTAGCAGGGTATGGAGGTGGTTACTATTGTTCCAGGAATTTGATTTTTCACTAGTCCATAGACCAGGTAAAGAAAATCTTATGTCAGACCACCTATCCATGATCAACATGAGGGATCAAGCAATTGGAGTAAATGATGAGTTTCCAGATGCTAATCTGTTTGTGGTACAAGCTCAAGGTTGGTATGAGGACATCAAGAATTTTATTAAAACTGGATTGTATCCGGAGAAGGCAAGTGTTGTGCAAAGAAAGAGACTGCTAATTAAAAGCAGATGTTGATTTCATTTATAGTAGCATCATTTGTAGGTTTGGATGTCCCCTTGAAATTTCTAGAGACCAAGGTACTCATTTAGTGAATAAGATCCTACAAGAAATTTTCAACAGTTACAAAATTCTACATAGGACCTCTTGTACCTATTATCCAAGAGCTGATGGATAGGCAGAATCCACCAACAAGGTATTAATTGCCATGGTAAGGAAGGAATGTATGTTACAACCCACTTTTTAGGGCATTGCTTATCAAGGTACCCTATGGGCATAAAGGTTAGCTTACAAAGAGGCTACTGGATATTCTCCATTCCAACTGGTTTATGGGATATTGCCTATTGAACCCTTTGAATTTCTACACGGATCACCAAAAGTAGCATTCATGCAGGGAAAGAAAGATTGTGGTGTCGCTCAGAGGCTTGAAGCACTACATAAAGTGGAAGAGATACGTCTACATGCTACAAAACAATTGATAGATACTCAAATGAAGAGGAAGGAGGCACATGATCAGAATCTGTGGAACAATAACTTACAAACAGGCATGTTAGTTCTTCTCCGTAGACCTCAAATCCACACACAAGGGGAAAATGGCTTCCACACTGGGAAGGATCTTATCGAGTTAAAACAATGTTGAATTGGGGAGTAGTGGAGTTAGAGACGCTAAAAGGAGAGGCCCTACCACTGGTCAATATATCAAGGCTCAAGGCCTATCATTAGCACAATTGAAGATTTATGGATCACCTGGAACTTGCAAAATCTATCGAGGTCGTACATAGCCTTCTCATTTCATTTTGTTCCAGTTTTAGTAGTTTTTATCCAATTTCATGCTTGTTCCTTGAGTTTTTAGCAAATTTAGCAACCCTTTCATAGCAGTTTGCATGAGTATAATTTTTGGAAAATTTTGGGAATTTTTTAAGTAATTTTAGAATGTTTCTAGCATTTTTTCTTCCTTTTACAATGTCATTTTCTTGCTGAAATAGAAGAATAAAGGAAGATCCCAGTAATTTTGAGTGAGGAAAGTGGTCTAGCATGATCGAAGAGTTTTTTGAGTATTTTTCCTTATTTTTTTACAGTTTTTTTGAATTTTTTTATTTTATTAGTATTTTTCATATATTTTTAGGGTATTTTAAATTATATAAAATAAACCCTGGAGGCTAATATTATTCTTCAAAAAAAAAACCCTCCTCACCCCCCCCCATTTATCTATATATATAAGCCCTATCCAAACTCCCTTCTCACCGATAGCGTTCAACCTAACTTAGGCCAGTCTTCCGCACCCCTCCCCCCCTCTTTTTTCTTTTTTTTATTTTTTTCATTCTTATTCTTTTTATTCACTTTCTTTCTCTTATTTTTTATTTTTTATTTTTACTTCATTTTATTCTTTATTATTTGTTATTTATTTTCTTTTTTTTATTTTTATTTCTTATTTCTTTTATTTTTATTTCTTTAATTCTAGCCCCCCCTCGCCCACCCCCCCCCATATATCTATATATATAAAGCCTATCCAAGAATCCATCGCACCCGGCGTTCATACTGACTCAGGTCAGCCATCTTCCCCCCAACCCCCCCCCCACCTCCAGCGTAGGATAACTTTATATGCTTGGCTGTGGCAAATTTTTTTCCTTATTCTTTTATGCTTCATTGTTTCGGTAGTTACCCTGTACTACTCCAATTTTCGTGCTTTTTGAGTCATTTTTAGGGTTTTTTGACATGGTAAAGTCGATTTTTTATTTACATTGCCCAGATTTTGATGTTTAGCATTTGTTTTCTTTGCATCCACTTCGGTCTGGCCTTCATAGATATCCCTCTTCCCCTTCCTTCTGCCCCCCCCTCTTGTCAGCAAGCTACATTATTAGTGCATAATGTAATTGTTGACTCTATCTTTTCAGTGCTTGCTTGCATCACTGAGCTTGTTATCACCCTTCATCCATGGCTTCTACAGGACCCCAACAAGATTCATCCATGGCCACCGAGGCGTACTATGAGCTTCCACCTTCGGCTTTGGATTTAGCCACCATCCCTACTGACATAGGCCTTCCCATTCTTGTGGCCCCGACCCACACCACCCCTATGGCCCCCACCCCCACCCTCCTTGTCGCCCCCATCCACCCCCCACATTCCGTCCTAGCGGCCACGGTCCCTTACGTTTCACATGCCACATTCCCATGCTCTCATCCTCCTTCAACCCCTCCACACATCTAGGGAGCCATTCCTTTGCAGCGTCCCTTCCATGTTTCTCCCTCTGTGACTCCTCTCTGTATAGCCTAGGGGCAACCCTGTCGGGCCTCCACCTTCCCATTGCAGTTCCGACGCACTTCGCTAGTTCCAGTGGTCATCCCTTGCGCAGCTCGAATAGCCATTCCACTTCTCCTATTGCATGCCCACCATCGTCATCCATTGTTGATCATCGGGATTCGTCTTTGTCCCTATCCATCTGCCTCCACTTAGCCTTGCCCCCTATATCGCTCATTGACCTCCTACGAGAGGGATGCCTTTGTCAGGTTGGTCTTTGGAATCTAGCCTCCCTCTTATTATCCGAGCCAGAGGGTGTTGATGTTCGTGCAGCGCTTCTTGCATTCCTACACTTTCCATCCGGTTCACTGACACCTGTAGTCATCGCCGTGGGCATCGGTTCTAGCCTCTCTTCATATCACGCCCCGCCCTTCCTCCACTCTGCGTTGTCTCAAGAGGAGACCATCGCCTACTGTATCCAGTTGTACATTGTTGATGCCATGCCTACCATGTACCAGTTAACCATCCTACATTCCTTGATTTTCTACTTCTTATTCTGTAGCCCGTCCTCTAATATTATGTTACATGATATACATATTGCAGAGCCCCTTTTCTGCTTTCTGCATGGTCGCCCTTATCCATATAGCTCCTTTATTTTTCAGTCCTTCCTCCTTCGTTCTCGTCGATTACATGATGCCCTCCACAGCGGGACACGTTCGTTCTCCGTGTATTCCGTGCCAGTCTTGGCATGGCTCTTTCATCTTCCTAGTGCACAGTCCATTGCACCCAGCCCCAGCATTGCCCCATCCCACCCCGCACACTCTATAGCCCATTCCCCTCGTCCACCTCCCCCACCATCCGCCGTATTGCCTACACCCACTAGTTCCTTTCCTAAGGAGTCCACTCCCATTGCAGCCTCCACGCCACCACCCGCACGCCGGGTACGTGCCCGTTTGATGGATTCTTTTCCGATTGGTAGCTTATAGTCTCCTTCCCCTATACCTCCTCTGCACCTACAGCCACCCCCGTCAACTTGTGCCGCTCAACCTCTTCCATCTCCTGCCATCTCCATTGAGTCTACCTCCACCTCCCCTCATCATCGCACCCCTCCTACTTCTCCCACTTACCCCCAGCCTACCCCAGCCCCCCCCCACCAGCTTGCTACCTTCCATCCATGATGACACAGAGTGTGTGTGAGGCAGAGAAGTGAAGTGCAAAGTGTGCATGAAGAGTGACTTAGAAGTGTGTAGAGAAGTGCTAAGCTTACTACCAAAGATCCCAAGGTCCCATTGAAGTCGTGTGTGTGCCGATAGAAGGTGTCCATCCCTCCCCCTTATTTGCAAGCTTGGTGCAAGGTGTGTTGTAGCTCAAGCGTAAGCACCACCTCCTTTACTTATCAATCCGCGGATACATGAGGACCGGTATGAAGACCATGAGCAAGTGAAGGCACAAGTGCGTGAGTGAAAGCACACAAACATGCACACACATACACACACACGCGCACAAGGTAAGATCAAAGAGAGGAACAATGGAAAGCTTTGATTGCAAAAGAGTTCTCTTACAAAAGCTCTATTCTCTAACAAGCTAACCCCAAAAATGAGCTCTCTAGCTCTTTTTATAGTTTTTTGGCTAGTTTTGGCCATGTCCAGACCTAGTGTCCAGCCTAGTTAAAAATTAGGTTCCAGGGCTTATTTGAGGGCTCAAATGAAGTCTAAAAATTATGAAAATTGGTAGGATGATACTTCTAATACTCCTCAAGCTTGAGGACTCCTCAAGCTTGAAGACTCCTTGGCTTGAACAAAACGGAGTTACAAAAATAGAAAATGGTATTTACAATGGTTTTTAGTGATAAAAATCACTATTTTTATAGTGATTTCTTCTGAAAATTTGACATACACTTCTTGGAGCTCCCTACTCGCTCCTTCTTCTTGTGTGTCCACCTTTTTTATGTGCTCTTGTGCTTTGTCCTTGACCTTCAGCTTCAACACTCCCCCCCTCTCGAGTCTGTCGTCCCTGACAGACCCTTGTTGTAATGGTTGTTCCATGTAGTGCTTTGAGAAGTAGTGTCTGCTCGGTAGGAACAAGAGCCGTCTATCTTCCAAATGTGGCAGGGTCGATTGGCAAGTTCTTCATTTGTCTCTTTGAGCTTGTGCAAGTGTTAGTCTCATGATATGTGCTTCATCCTTGGATTTCAGCATGTGTCGTTGTGTGTCTCCATTGATGACGTCTAGATCTTCCAAAGATGATGTTCATAGTAGTCATGCCAAGTACTCATAACCCATAATGAATGATGGGTAAGTGTGTTTGTGCATGGGTGGAGTAAAATATGTGCCTTGTGCACGGCCTTGTAATGTAGCCCTATGCATGCTTACTTGAAAAATGCATTGGAAGAAGTATGGTGCAAAAATTGGGGGACTTGAGCTAAGTGCTCAAGGGTATGCCGACGAAGAGGTTTCCTAATCTATCATGGTTATGGTGTTGCCAAAGTAAAGATACTTACCATGGTGAATGGTCGATTGATGTTTATCTCTTCATGTGGTATACCTGGCATTGCTTCCGTTGTCGATGAATATCCGTGTTGATGGTCCACCGATGAAATTCTTTGACTTCCTGGTCCTGTCTCCTCTCTTCAGAGCAATGTTTGCCAAATATTGAGAATTGAATGTCTTTATATTCCTTGACAAACGACATTGGGTAACTACACCAAGCTTAGTTCACATCTTCTCGTTAGCTCACCATAAGCAGGAGTCTTCTCATCCAGTATACATACAAGGATTTGTAGTGTACCAAAACTACCCTTTGCAGATATCTCCTTGGATGCTCTCGTACATACAGTAGTTAAGCATCGCTCAAGTTGTGGACCTTCAAGCTCTTCCCTCCTACCATGGTAAGGGGAAACAGTAGTTGTGGATGCCATGTTCAAGCCAGGTGCTTGACATCTACCAGATAAGGCGGCAATAATATCATCTGTTAGCCTAGACACACTTCTATCAAAACTGATAAATGCCCAGTAATCAATGGTTCCACCTTCAACTAAGTATGACTCATTCACGTTCCATGAGCCAAACCTGGGAACAAACTCTCTCTCTCTCTCTCTCTCTTGTCTCTCTTTTCTTTTCTTTTCTTTTTTTTTTTGAGACAATGTCACCAAACAAGACCGACAGATGTTAGTATCAGAAAAAATAATTGAAATTTGTCAATGTGCTCTTGTGCATGGGACTCTTAGTTGTGTCTATGCACGGCCATGTAATGTGGCCCTATGTTAATGCATACTTTGGAAATGCATGGCCTGAATGGTGCAAAAGACAGGGTTGTGTAGGGAGCACATGGTTGTCGCTCGTCGAGGCTTTCGATGTTATTTGCGGATGTTGATGCCATCTGTCATTGTGGTATCCATTGGATCTCGAGATGACAATTGATCCTGCCTCCTTATGGGGATCCATTTGAGAACGATTTGCAACTATGTAGTGAGCACCTTTGGCCTATTCCTCCTTGGCTGGTTTCGTGATTGTTGTGTCCCTTGTGGTTGGTGCTTTGGTTTTGTAGGGGTCGCTGATGCTTTTGGCTTCCAAACCCATACTTTTGTGGCTGGTCGCTTGACTCGCGTTGAAGAGGTTAGTTGGTCTACTTTTGTTCTTGGTGTTTGGTTCTGACCTTTGCCTCGCCTTGGCTTCTTTGTTGAGACTTTTCGCGTATGGGAGAGCATAGGTTGTTGCGGACGTAAGAGCTTTCAAGGTACCCACATGTGTAATCGCCCTTGTTGAGCTGCGACTAATTTCTTAGGCACCCAAATTTGTCAGAGATCTTGTGGTGGAGCTTGTCCGAGCTTCTTCCTTCGTCTTCTGGCCTGGTTGGCTTGCCTAGATGGGGTTTGTGGGGCCAAGGTTAGAGGTTGCTCGCCTTTGCGTACCCAGATCTGCATCATGCCCGGAACTGCTTTCTTGTTGAATGGTGTCTTTCTTTTTGCTATAGAAGTTGTTTTGAATTGTTGTGCTTTCTTCTTAGGTTGAACTACTGGGGATGCTTTACTCTTCAAAAAAGAAGGAGGGTTTGCTTGCCTTTGTGACTGTCCTTCCATGATTGAGTCCTTCTAGATCATAGAGCTTTTGACACATACAACATCTTGTTCGTGAAGATTAGTCTTAGAGGAACTAAGAGAGTGTGGGTGCCATGATCTGTGAGCATGCAGTTCTCTAATTCTAATGTAATGCATTGTTCATGTACCCAAACTTGAAGAATTTGACTTCTTAGGTTTAAGTTAACTGCATGGTCATAGATCCAATCTTGACCCAAGACAAGTGGTTCTGTAAGGTTCTCATCTTGACACACTAGCACTTTGACTTTCATTGGAACATCTTGAAGGTAGATGGGAAGTTCCACCTCGCCCAAATAAGGGGTTTCCACACCTCCCAATCCTATGAGCTATGGGATTGATGTTCAACTGCAAGTATTGGCAGTAGAATAGTCTAACTGCACTACTTGTTGCATCTGAGTCAATCAATGCTTTCACAGTCCTTGCACCCTTTCCTTGTCCTATCTCTATGGTCACAAAGGGACGTCGGTCAATGACTTGAGAAGTAATTATGCCTGATTTTTGGCACATATCCATGTGATATTTTGGGGCTTTTGAGTTGACATCTAGGCCTAGTCGCCTTAACTTATTTCGCCTAATACGCTCTCTGGCCTCTGCCTGTGCTTCTTCCCTCACCCTTATCTCCTCTTCTTTTCGCTTCTTAGCAGTGTTGAGTCTCATAAGCATATCCTCTGTAAGAGGTTCTTGGTATAACTTGACTCTACATCCACTAATATAGTTTGGCAAGATATCTCCTTCTAGAGTGGCCAACTGAACTGCACCGCTAGTGGAAATTCTATTAATGATCATGGGTCCGTATCCTCTTTTTTCCAACTTACGGGCATGTTTCTTTAGCGTATAAATCAGCACTAGGTCTCCCTCTTTCAATCCTTTATCTTTGTTGTGTGCATCAAAGTATGCCTTTTGTCTTTTCTTTGCAGCATAGATGCCTGCCGCCGCGCATAGCCTTGTCTCACCTAAGCGTTCTAGATCAACCAATCTGAATGGTGTCATACCTGTTGTCACTTTGAAAGCTATCCAAAACAACCATAATGTTGAATCAAGCAACAAATCCTAGTTTTTCTGATTGTCATGAACTAACTTTTTAAGAATACGTAGCAAAGTCTTGTTGGTACTTTTCGCTTGACCATTTGCTTGAGGATGATATGCTGTAGACTTTTTATGCATAATCAGGTGTGTTCTTGTTAACTCTCAAATTACCTCATTAAGGAAATAAGCTCACTCACTAACTACACTGGGCAACCAAACCTGGTCATAATGTTATGGTAGAGGAACTTTGCAACAATTGCCACCTTGTTGTCCTTCAATGCTATTGCTTCCACCCACTTTGTGCAATAATCTATAGCTACTAAAATAGATCGATTACCACGTAATAGGCTTGATAGGCCCAAAAAAATCCATGCCCCACTTTTGAAATGGATCCAATGGTAAAACATGATGATCAGACATCCGACTTGAATTATTTGGTTGGCTTGTTTTTTGACAAATCACACATCTTTTAGCATACTCATGAGCATCTTTTAATATCGTAGGCCACCACAATCCTGCTTGTAAAACCTTTTTCCCTGTAATATCTCCTGACAAGTCTCCTCCTGCTGGACCTAATTGTGCTTCTTATAACACAATTGGTTGTTCAAAATCTGGTACACACCTCTGAATGACCTATCTACCCCTTTCTTATACAGTGCACCAGCTATAACCAAATATGGTCTACTTTTAAGAGCAAACTTCCTCCTTTGATCAAGTGTAAAATGTGAAGGTAATGCTCCATCTATCAAAAACACTAATAATTGATCATACAAAGAATCCGATTCAGCAATTTATGCATCAAATAGCTCCACATTAGGAAATTCATCATTTACACCTGTAGGTGCTTCACTTGATTCCAATCTACTAAAGTAATCTGCCATTGCATGCTCATTCCTTGGAGTATGAATAATAATAATATCAAATTCTTGCAATAGAAGCATCCATCTAGCCAACCTTCTTGTCAATAAAGGTTTCTTGATCAAATACACCAAAGCCTGATGATCAACATGAAAAATCACTTTATTACCCAACAAATAATGTCTAAACTTGTTAAGAGCATACACCATTGCGAAAGCTTCTCTTTCAGTCACCGAATAGTTTCTTTTGACTGAACAAAACAATGTACTAGCATAATACACTAGTCTATACCATCCTTTTCCCTTTTGCTGCATCAAAACTGCTCCTATAGCCACATCCAATGCATCAACAAATATGTGGAATGGCAACGACCAATCTGGAGGCTGCAAAATCGGTGCTACTAAAACCATATTCTTTAATAACTGAAATACTTTTTCTTGAGCCTCAGCCCATACAAATGGAACCTCTTTCTTTGTAAAATGTGTGATTGGTAAAGAAATATTCGCCAAGTACCTTAATTACCTAGCATGCCACTTGATCTGTCCAACAAACCTCATGACTTCTTTCACATTTGTCAAGGATTTTGCTGCTTCAACCTTTTTAACATCAATAGCCATTCCCTTTTGAGAAATAACATGGCCTAATAAGATGCCACTTTTCACACCAATGACACTCTTGAATGGATTAAGCACCATCCTGAATTTCTTGCATCTATCAAAACAAGATTTCAGATGCAGTAGGTGTTGTACCTTTTTTCCAAACACTGAAAAGTCGTCCATAAAGACTTGCATGAAATCCTGCAAATAAGGTTCAAACACTTTATGCGCCACATAATTGAACGAGGGCGGTCCATTCTTCAATCCAAAACTCATGATTGTAAACACATGAGCACTAAATTCTGTAATGAATGCAATTTTGTGTTGATCCTCCTCAACAATACGAATTTGATTGTAATGTGAAAATCCATCTGAAAAACTATACATCTCATGTCCAGCTATTGCATCCAATATTGCATCACAAAATGGCACAGGGAAGGGATCCGTAATTGTTGTTGCATTTAACTTTCTATAATCAACACAAATTTTCAACTTCCCATTCTTTTTAGGGACCACTATAATAAGAGACAACCAAGTGACCTGATTAACCGGTTTAATAAATCCAACTACCACCATTTTATCAATTTCCTCTTTAACCTACTTAGCAAAATTAGGAGTCATCCGATATCTTTGTTGCACAACTGGAATTGCATCTTTCTTTAAATTAATGTGATGTTGATGTAGATCAGGGTCTATACATTTCACCTGTGAGTAATCCCAAGCAAAAACATCCACATATTCCTTTAATAAGCAAATCAGGTCTTCCATGAACTGACCCTCTAATTCTTTGCTTACTCTCACCATCTTCGGTTGAGTCTCTGTCCCCAAATTAATTTCTTGAAGTTCATCCTCTTTTACCCTGTCAGAACTTGCATATTTTTGTTCATAAAACTTTTCAACCAAATTAATTACCTCTTTCTCTTGTTGCTCCAGCTTTTGCTGTGTAGGAATTTTTAGACTCTGTTCAAACATCCGTCTCAACTGTGTAATCTCCAATGTGTCGCTTGGTACTAGCTCACTTGACTTCTCCACTAGTTTGTCATCCTTTGCTAACACACCTTCCACATCTACTTCCAAAATTGGTACAACAGTTGGGTTTGCCTTCAAAAATTCTTCCTCATCATCATCTTCTATCTCATCTGCCAAACTAATGGTCTGAGCCATCAGTTGTTTCTCTCGTACCGACATGTTTCTTCTACCTTTGTCACCTAATTTTTACCTTTTGTAATCACCACCACATTCAATCCCCAATCCTTCTTAACCTTAGCCAACCTGAACCAAGGTCTTCCTAACAAAATTTCATATGGGTATGGAGACTCACACATTCTAATCACCACAAAGTTTACCATGAATGACATCCCTGCAATTATGATTTGCTACTGCTTCAGAATGCCCAACCGTTGGACTCTAGTTTGATATGCCATTTTTACTTGAAAAGGCGTTGGAGCCAAAGCCCCATTCCCCATTTCTTTAAAAATATGCTTAGGTAATATATTCACTCCTGAGCCGCCATCAAGCAACACTTCATCAAATCGCCTTTGGTTATATTGTGCCTAAATTACTAGCACAACAAAATCTACATCCTTCGGATCAATGTTGTTAGCAGATGTCTATGGTACCCGCATAGTTGCTGGCTTTGATTGTTGTCCAACAAGCTTCTTCAATAAATTCTCTCTAAAAGTTGGTACCAAAGACAATAACTTATCTAAAGACAATTGCAAAGGAGATTTAATGATCACCTCAAACCAGTCATTGTCTAGATCTTGCTTGGACTTAATCTTATCCTCCTTCTTCATTTTTTGTAAGAATACTTCATCATCCTCATCCTGAGATGAACTTGGAAATTGCACCTGTTTTTGCTGATCCTGTTGGATCCGTTTGTGAACTTGGTCTCTTATATGTCTTTGTTCCTACCAATCGATAAGACCTTTATTTTTAGACCTTGTAACTACCAAGACATCCACTTCTTTGACCTTACCACATTGCTTACAATCACAATTCCACTAATTTTCATGATTCAGATGTAGACTTCCTGATGTACTAGCACCTACATCGTTACGACACTCCTGATCTGATAATTCTATAACTATAGCATTGGCCTGAGCGGCCTGCTGAGCCTGTTGTTGTTGCTGCCCCTGTTGATTATGTTGACTATAGCGAACCACTGGTATACCCCTTTCTTCTCTATGCTTCACCCATAAAGGATTCCATTTCTGAATCTGACCCAGCATCTGAACTAGAATCACTATGTCTCTTCTTCGATCTGCCAAATCTTCTTTCCACTCTTGCAGCTGCTAACACTAATACATCAAAACCATTAGCTATATCCACACACCTTGCAATTGCATGCCTGATGCTGCTCCTTAATCCTTTTAGGAAGTAACCCGCCAACATCTTGTCGATAGGTCTCTCGTTACCCTGTAATATTTCCATTAAAGTTCTAAATTTTTGAGCATAGTCTTCTACTAACATGTTCCTTTATCTAATTGCTCTCAACTTTCTCAACACATCAGAGGGAGTTTTTCCCTTCCTAAATCTTTGTAAAAATGTTGTTTTTAATGCATCATATGTAGCAAAATGAGCAATACCATATTGACTAAACCAGCTCATTGCTCTTCCTTCCAATGTAGCTGCAAATTGCTGGAGTTTGATGTCATCACCATATATGGCTGGATATCCATTTGCTATCCACTTTATCTCGAATTGAGCAATGTGATAGTCAGCATGTTCCTTAGAACCTCCTCTAAAATGGGTTGCTTTGACCTTGGGATTTGGAGGTGCTTGCACCATTGGCTTTGGCTGAGGTGTACGCTTAGTTCTTTGACCCGTTGTCCCTGCAAGTGGGTCGAACGAGAGTCGTCTTCTAACTCCTATAGTTGCTTCTGTTATGAATAGTGCTTCTAGTATACTGCCCACTAGCCTTGCCTCTGCTACACTTGTTCCTCCTTCCTCCTCTTCAGTTTCTAAATTTGATTCCTCTTGTGCTTCGTACCAATAGTATTGATCAAAAGATCACTCCACGTTACATAATTGTGCTTGTGCTCTTGTATAATAGACCTTACTGAACCTTCCTCTTCTTCCCGCATTCATCTCTTGCTTCATTAGCAACACAGTAGGATCGCCAAATGTATTGGGGTTCGTGGTTTCAACACATCACTACCAACCTTTAGTCAAACTCATGCACAAGAACAATCTTTGTGCTGGTCTTTCACACACAAAGTAAATAGTCACGCATAGTAATTCAGATTCAGCACCTTCTGATTAGAACATTGCTGAACAGGACAACTATACAGGAAAAAGATAATTCGCACACTTGCACATAATATTTTTTTAGTATAATACTTCATTAAGTCTTCAAAACTATAGAGAATACATTACGGATTGAGCAATTTTTTCTTCTACAAAGGAAAATTCTTCAGTACAAATATAAAATCAGTCTGCATTGCATGAACCTCTTGTTCTTGAGAACACACTTCTACTTCTCTTTCAACTTCTTCCTAGAGATGCTTCCTCTTCCTTTTCCTCTTCGCACCAAACAAAATATAACCAATATATTCACGCGACATCGGTACCTAACTAAATCGTAACTGTCTGTTAAAAATCCGATTCAACAAAATACAGATTTAGCAAAACTCCGATACAGCATATTCGGACTGATCAACTTACCCCTCAGTAAAGGCATCAACAAAGAGGAAGCATGTGAGAAGCAGAGTAAGGAGATGAGAGGGGGGGGCACTCATAAAATTTCCAATCCATAGTGATTTAGAATTATTAACACTTGGTAGAAACATCAATAGTGATTCTAATTGGTGACCAACTTACTTGACAACCTGGATGAATTTGGATCCATCATACCTAACTTAGACATTAGAGACATAGATCAAGAGCACAAGGAATAAGTACCTAGGACGCCTTGAGGGAAATCGGTCTTATCAAGGATCATCACCCATGAATGGATGCCCCAGGAAAACACTAGCATTGAGCTCTTTGTGAGTAGAGAGACAGAGAAGGGATTTTGGAGGTTTAGACTGGATAAGCCTAACAATGTCTTTGGAATCATTATCCATGAATTCAAAGATCCAAAAATACGAGCGAAGATCATTTTTCTTGGCAACGCTTTAGAAAGGGTGTTTGCAATGATAGAACATAGTAGACATACTTACACATGGAAAGGTGAACCCATCTTTTCTTCACAAAAGTCTACTAATCTCCATAACCAAAGAGGGACAGGATCATCACATGTACTAGGTACCCATAATGAGAAATCCAAAGAGTGATCAGAAGTGAGCTATGTACAAGGAGACGATACGGATAGGATAGAATGGGAAAGGCTTAAAGGGCGGAGGCCTGAAAGAGGCATGAATGACTTTCCCTGCCTAGACAAAGGGAGCACCCAAGAATCTTGACGCCTACCCAACTAGTGAAATCAATGAAAAAAATACTTCAATGGTACTGATGACCTCTATGATCATGTTGCGGGGTTCAAACAAGTATTAAGGGCAGAACAAGCGGAGGACATGTTCACTCAGTAAATGAATTTGGACTAACGTTGAAGAATATTGCCCTAACTTGGTTCCAACCACTGCATCAAGAAAGGTTTTGGGATATCAAGCATTTACGAGAGACCTTCATCATGGAGTTTTCTAAGAGTAGCATCATATTGCCCATATCCCCTACTAACCGGACAGCCACACTATCTCACCATTCAAGGCTATTGCCCTAAATGTGGTAAAGAAAATGTCATACAAGAGTGTCCCAAAAACCCAACCAATGCCTCCAAGTTAAATCCTCTTAATGTAATAGGCATTGTGCATACATCAAATGGGTCAACACTAAACTTTGTACCCATTAAGGTAGTAACTAGAGCCCAAGCTTTACAACAAAACCAACATAGATCAAGAAAAATCCTCAAAGTGTAGTGGAATTGGAGAGTCTAGTGGAAAGAAAACAAAGTCTTGGAAAGACTCACGAGAAAGACTTAAGGGAAAATGGAATAAGAAAATCATCAAACTTGAAGGGAGTTTAAAAGGGACCATGGTAAAAATCCTAGAATTAGCTTCCCAAGAACAACCACAAACTCCCCAATTACCCAAGCCAGTATTTGTTCTAGCAGAACCTATCCCAAAGGACTTGTGTCATGGACAAAGGAAACCATCCTGAACCTTATATTCCATGTGAATCCTATATCTCATGATTGGTTCAGAATTAGGAGAAATCAATGCTTCCATTGCTTCCGGAATGTGCCAAAACCCTAAGATCGACTGTCTATTTGCTAAATTCTAACATTCTGAGGTCCTGATCGATTTGCTGATATCATTGATGACATCATCAACTCGCAACCGCCCTTGGGAAACGCCCTTGAAAACCTATATAAGGAGGGGTTGGCCACATTCATAATCAGTCTTGCCAATACCAGTTTTGGGAGCTCAAGGAGTCGTGACCGCCAAGTACTCTCCAAGTTCTAGTTCCAGTTCTTGTCTTGTTCTTTGTTCCAGTCTTGTCTAGTCTACTTCTTGGACATCCTGTCCTCTTGTAATCTCGTAGTACAAGATCTTGTCGAGTTCTTTCTTGTATCCAGTTCATCTCCTAGATGGGAGTTCTTGTAATCGAAATATCTTGTTCCATACTCATGATCCCGGGTTGTGGGATCTCCCGTATCATCTCTAATCCGGTTTTCCATACCTATCGGTCCCGAGTTGTGGGACATATTGTATCAGTTACGTATTCTTGTATCATTTTCCCTACGTGGATGCTCTTGTAATCAGAAGTGTATTTCCGAAATCTTGTCTAGTGTAGTTAGAGAGCACAATCTAGTGCTCCCCTGACATTTTGACAAGACTAACTTCTATCCAAGACCAGTCATCATGGAGAATGCTTATGAACAGATCGTAGCATCACTTTAGAGTCTCCAACAACAAGTTGAAGACCTAACTCATCGATAGACACAAGTCGAGATGGGACATGCTGTGCATGTAGGTACACTCATCCAAGAATTGCAAGAACGAATTGGGAGTCTTCAGACAATTCAAGGGAGTATGCAAGTAAATCAACGACCTAGTACATCGTTCATGAGGGAACCCAAGATCTGTATGCCATAAAAGTTTGATGGGGATCGCACGAAGTTTTGCGAATTTCTCCAGCAAGTTAAATTGTACATCCGTATGCAACCTGATAGATACCCTGACGAGGCATCCAAGGTCAGCTTTATTGGAACCTTGCTTTGTGGACAAGCATTATCATGGTTTGCCCCAATCTTGGAGAAGAACATGGTAGTACTTTAGGACTATGAGGGGTTTCTTCGAGAACTAACTGCCACATTTGGAGATGCAGACACAAGTCGAGTGGCAGAAACAAACCTTCAGAAGCTACGTCAAGGTAACCGCCCTGCTTCTACCTATGCATCTGAATTCAGGCAGTTGATATGTGATCTCACTTGGCATGAAGATTATTTCATAAGCCAATTTAGATGGGGTTTAAGAGATGATGTGAAGGACCTTTTGCTCACGATGCCAGAGGTTAAAACATTGAATGAATATATCATGGAGATTATTGAATGTGATAACCGACTTTTTGAAAGGAAACAAGAAAAACAAGTAGAAGGAAGACCTCGCGAGTGGAAACCCTTCCAACCCACTCCTAAAGATGAGTCTATGCCTGAACCTATGCAAATAGATGTAACTAGGTTTCAGCCTCTAACACTAGAAGAGAAACAGAGAAGGAGAGCTAACAAGTTATGTCTCTATTGTGGAAACCCTGGACATATTGCAGTTAATTGTCCGAACAAGAGAACAAACTCCAGAGTCGCAGCCACCCATGTAGAGTAGGGAAACGACGAAGTCTAGTTGTAAAAGAGATCATGCAGTCGGACCATGATATAAGAAAGGGTCTCATAATTCCAGCTACACCCATAGAAACATGTCTTGCACCTATCAAGTTAATCATGCCCAAGAAGACCCTTTCCCTTACAACCCTAGTAGATTCAGGAGCCTCCTCATGTTTCATCAATGAAGGATTGGTTAAGAAACATGGAATTCCTATACTTCGAAAGAACAAACCAGTAGTAGCTGA
This sequence comes from Ceratopteris richardii, assembly GCA_020310875.1. Lineage (NCBI taxonomy): Eukaryota > Viridiplantae > Streptophyta > Polypodiopsida > Polypodiales > Pteridaceae > Ceratopteris > Ceratopteris richardii. Next base: position 153,200,270 of record CM035416.1, on the reverse strand, counting down.
AGTAGTAGATGGATGATCTTTAGCATCTGGGAATATAACTATGGAAACCACACCATTGAGAGTACACCTTGGTGACCATGAATCCCATATATGTTTCAATGTAATATCGAGCCCAGTACATCTAGTTATCATTGGAATGCCTTGGTTAAAGAAGCATAATCCAGACATTAATTGGGAAAAGAATAAAATCACCTGTAGAGATATCCAGAAGAACCCAACATATGTCGGAGCCAAAGCCTTCATACATGCAGTAAGGAAGGAACCTACATATATGATCTATGCCATGCCAGCTCAAGAATCCAAGAAAGATGATCCAATACAACTACCCAAGCAGTACAAAGGCTTTGAAGATGTTTTTGAAAAGAAGAATGCAGATATCCTTCCAGAGCATGGACCTTACGATTGCCCCATAGATCTTCAAGAGGGAGCACAACCACCCTTTGGACCAATCTACAGACTATCCCCAGAGGAACTTACAGAACTATGCAAGAACATTGATGAGAATCTAGCAAAGGGGTTTATCAAACACTCCAAGTCTCCAGCAAGAGCTCCTATTCTATTTGTAAAGAAGAAGGATGGGACTCTCTGGATGTGTGTAGACTATCGTGGATTGAATAAAGTCACTATAAAGAACAGATACCTGTTACCACTTATATCAGAGCTCTTGGAACGCCTTGGAAAAGCAAAATTCTTCACAAAGATTGATCTTCGAGGAGCTTACAACCTTGTCAGGACCAGAGAAGGAGATGAATGGAAAACATCATTTCAAACAAGGTATGGCCATTTTGATATGTAGTTCTGCCATTCGGTCTTACAAATGCTCCAGCTATCTTCCAACATATGATGAATGATATCTTTCGAGAATATTTAGATGATTTTGTTGTAATATACCTTGACGATATCTTGATATTCTCCAAAAATCTAGAGGATCATGAATGACATGTAAAGATAGTCCTAGAGAAACTTAGAGAAAAAGGATTATATGCAAAATTGGAGAAGTGCTCTTTCCATACGATAGAAGTGGAATTTTTAGGGTACATTGTATCAGATAAAGGAATTATGAAGCCTAAGAAGATTCAGACAATCCTTGATTCGCAACCACCTTCATGTGTTCGAGATGTACAATGTTTTCTGGGGTTTGCCAACTTCTAGAGAATATTCATCAAAGATTACTCCAAGATAGTGAGACCTCTTACCAAGATTACAGGGAACTCCAAATTCTCATGGACCGAAGAAGCAGAAAAAGCATTTCAGACCTTGAAATCAACATTCACTACTGCTCCAATTCTAGTTCGTCCTGATTCTAGTAAGCCTTTCTTCTATCATAGCCTGTATTTCTATCCAGCCCTTTTCAGTGCTTGGGGGGTATGCCCTGTGGCGCCAAATTGTGCACAACTATGAGGGGTACTAGTACTCCTCATACCAAGCTCTCATTGCCTTCTTCAACACGAGTTGCTAATCAAATATAAACGTGTTCTGGCAATCTTCTTGGTGTCCCTCTTGTTGGCTTATGCATTTCGTGGGTTTGAACGTCTCAAGTGGTATCAGAGCAACGACCCTAGGGGAAGCCTTTGGACGGGCGGACTTTCACACTAGTGCTGGCAGCACCATCTAACGTCCCGGGCCCATCCGTGGGAAGTTCTTTGACGTCGTAAGAGGTCTTTCACCCTCCCTCCCTCTCAAGCAAAGGCCACCCCCTTGCCCCCCCCATCCCCTCTCAAACAAGGCACCCCCTTGCCCCCCCCCTCAAGCAAGGCACCCCCTTGCCCCCTCCCCTTGCCCTCCCGCCATCCCTGCGCTATCCGCTATCATCACCGCGCTAGCCGTTGTCGTCCCCATGCTTCACCCGTCAAGCAACACCGTACCCTCGTTTAACCGGTGGACCATTACCTTCCCCATTAGGTGCCCACTTGCCCTAGCCTCCCTCCTCCTAGGTACCCTCACACTCCCGGGTTGCCGCCAGTTGGCTCCACGCCACCATGGCTAGCGAACATGCCGTTGGCACGGCCGGTCTAACTTCAGGGATGGAACGCGCCAAGAACGTGACTGAACGGCACCGATGTCACAAGGCCCAATGGGCAGCCCTAGAAGAGGAACTCAACCACCTTCTCTTGGTGAACGCCGAGCTACACGAACACCTCAAGGAGGCCGAGCTCAACGCCGAGATCCACACCCAACCTGAATCCGACCAAGCCCCACCCCACCCGACCCCATCCACGACCGCATAGATAGACTCGAAGACACCCTCGCTAGGCTAACCACCTTAGTAGAAACCCACCTCTTAGCCAAAGACCAATCTGAACCCCAACCACAACCTCAATCAAGCACCCAACCGATACCCCAACCCACTCCCATCCAAACATCCCAACCACCACCAACCCCTTTAAACCCAACCCCGATCACTCAACTTCAACCGGTGGACATCGACGACCCCGATTCCTTTGGCTTCTTCAAACTGAACCCTCCCAACAAGTACCGAGGCGGCTGAAGCTCCATTGTCGTCAACCGATGGATCGTAGGCATGGAAAGCTACCTTCAGATGCTTTGGGTTGGCCGTAACCATTGGACACGCATTGCCGGCCAGTTCCTGCAAGACGAGCCCTCGGCTTGGTACATGGTGGAGCATAAGAAGCAAGCCTGGACATCGTGGGATCAATTCAAGGCGGCCATTGTTGACTACTTTGTGCCTCGCAATGAAGCATTCCAGGCACGGGACGAATGGCACAACCTCCGTCAAGACAAGTTCATTGGGCCATACATATCACAATACCGTCGGCTCATACTCCGGATCAACGACATGGCTGAAATTGATCGCCTACATGGCTTCCTTTATGGGTGCTCCCCGTACTATCGAAAAGAAGTGGAGAAGCAAGACCCCCAAACTTAGGAGGATGCAATGCGCATAGCAGAACGGCTCAACGATGCATACTCCAACCGGCTCGCACGTTCAATCGATGGAGGCCAATCTAACCACAAAGACGCAACCGCCACCAAAGAGCAAACGTCAACCTACCAAAGAGCTACCGACAACCAACGCAACCAAGGATTTAAAGCTCTCCCGACCCCAACTGAGAATCGTTCAAGTTCACCCAACCGAAGCAACCAACTCCGGCGAGACCCCCGCCCAGTGTGCAAACATTGCCAAGGCAGCCACCCCACCAAAAAGTGTTGGAGGAAACGCCCCGACACTAGAGTGCAAGCAACAAAAATCGAAGAGGCCTCCACGTCCGGACCGAAGATCACCAAAATTCATAGCGACGAATCAGAGGACTCCTCACCCTGTGGGCCGTCCACATCCAAAGGGAAGGCTCAATGCCATTCAGTAACGTTACCCATCATACACTAAGTGTTCATTATGGGAGAAGTCAGAGGTGAACGAATGTCAGTGATGCTAGACACGGGTGCCACCCACAACTTCATGACCTTGCAATGCACTCAACACCTTGGACTAAAGCTCAGTAAACGGCTCCGCATGTCCATCATCTTTGCTCAGGGAGAGGCCAGTCACGTATGGTATGCCGATGGAGTCCCGGTCATGTTAGGCCAATGGTTTGGCCACCTGAACTTCCTAATTATACCGATGGAAACGTTCGAAGTCATTCTAGGCCTCGAGTTACATGATCTCCTTTTTCGGCAAAGGGGTAGACAAGGTACTTTTAGATTAGAATGGGCTACAATCGGGTCCGAGCCCCTCGTGCGGACGAGCCATCTGACAGCGAACCAAGGGAATCAATGCAAAAACACAAAGGTAAAGAGAAAGCACAAGCTCGAGCGTCAACTTCAACATACACACCATCACCGTTATCGCATAAACAATTTTGATGGGCAGTTTATCAAGGCAGGATTGCACACTTATGTGTTCTCAGGCTGGTCGCAGAGGAGACGGGACCACGGCCGATCGATGTCTCGAAGATTGGGCACCCGAGTTTCCAGATGCTTATGGAAGAATTTTTAGACGTTCTTACAGACACACTTCCACCCGGCCTCCCCCCCTTACGTAATGTCCAACATCGGATTGACACACTATTGGATCAAACGCCCCCTTCACGGGCCCCTTATAGAATGAACGAGACGGATCTTCAAGAGCTCAAATGACAGCTACACGAACTCGAGGACCAAGGGTACATTAGACCAAGCAGCTCACCTTATGGAGCCCCTGTCCTGTTTGTGAAGAAGAAAGACGGCTCCCTGCGCTTATGCATCGACTACCGCACACTTAACAAAGGCAAAGTCAAGAGCAAATATCCCGTCCCGGTGATGGAGGAGCTTCTAGATCGCCTGGGCAAGGCACGGTACTTCACACGCATAGACCTCCGCTCCGGGTACCATCAAATCCGGGTAGCACAAGAACACATCGAGAAGACGCCTTCTGCACACGCTACGGCAGCTATGAGTGGCTCGTCATGCCATTCGGACTTACAAGGGCACCTGCCACCTTTTGTCGGGAGATGAACGATGGCTTCCGGGACATGCTTGATCTCTTCCTCATCATTTACATCGATGATCTACTGATCTACAGTCGCACATTGGAGGAGCACTATGAGGAGGCTCCATCGTTTCCGAACTTGGCCTCCATGCCGACCCCCAGAAAGTCGAAGCCGTGCTCAAATGGGCACCCCCTAAGACCATCAAAGAGGTGCGAGAATTCCTCGGCTTTTGCCAATTTCTCTGTCGTTTCATCCAAGGCTTCAGCAAGATCGCGGCACGGCTCCTGGAGTTGATCAAAGAAAAAGAGCCGTTCAAATGGGGAACCAACGAAGAAGACGCTTTCGAAGCATTGAAAGTCGCCATGTGCGATACCTTGGTCCTCAAGCTCCCAGAGTTTGACAAACCATTTGAGGTTCATACCAATGCATCGAGTTCGGCCATCAGAGGCGTACTCTTACAAGATGGACGACCCATTGCTTATGAGTCTCATAAACTCACCAGCCCCGAGCTCAGATGGAGCACAGATGAACAGGAAATGTTAGCCGTCATTCATTGTCTACGCAAATGGAGACACTACGTTTTGGACAAGCATACAAAGGTCTTCACGGACAATATCTCTTTGAAGTATTTCACCTCTCAACCCAAGTTAAGCCCAAAGCAAGCAAGATGGTAGGATTTTCTTGCAGAGTTTGATATCAAAATCATCCACAAGCCAGGTAAGCAGAACGTTATGCCGGACGCACTTAGTCGATGACCCGAGCTGCAAGCAATGTCCACCGTTTCATCGAATTTGAGAGGTAGAATTCAACGCGCACAGGCAGAGGATGCTCAAGTCCAAGACATACTTCAAGAAGTTCACAGTGCCCAAGCACCTGGCCGCTATACAGTACAAGAGGGCATTCTCTATCGCAAAGGGAAAATCTATGTGCCAAATGACTTAGAGCTACGCAAAGAGCTGTTGTGGGAAGCACATGATTGCAAAGTGGCCGAACATGGCGGTCAAAACCGGAGCTACGAGACACTCCACAAACACTTCTACTGGCCCTGAATGAAGGCACAAGTACAGGAGTATGTAGAAACGTGCCCGACGTGTCAATTAGTCCGTCAAGATCGGGTGAAGCCCACCGGCCTTCTGCAACCACTCCCGATTCCAAACCGGCCATGGGGCATGATTAGCATGGACTTCATAACCGAACTCCCACCATCGTTGGGGTTCAACACCATCTTCGTCGTGGTAGACTACTTCACCAAACAGGCACATTTCATCCCGGCCAAACCTCCGCTCAATGCCAAGGCCGTGGCTCATCTCTTCTTTATGCACATCGTGAAGTATCACAGATTACCTTTGGCCATCGTGTTGGACCGGGACGGACGCTTCCTAAGCTGACTGTGGACAGAGCTTTTCTGCATCTTGGGGATGCAACTTAGGTTCTCCTCAGCATATCACCCACAAACAGATGGGCAAACGGAACGGGTCAACCAGACGATAGAAGATTATATCTGGAATTATGTCAGAATTGATCAGAAGGATTGAGCAAAGCACTTAGACATTTTGGAGTTTCACTACAATGCTTCCGTCCACTCAAGTACAAAGATGACCCCATTCGAATTGGTGACCGGCAAGGAGGTAATCATGCCCTTGGCTCTCATGCAAGACTCCACACTTGCAACAAATGACCCCGATTGCGGCGCCTTTTTGGATCAATGGAAAACCAAGTTAGAAGAGGCAAAATCCAGTTTGCAGAGAAGCAAAGAACGCATGGCTCGCTACGCAAACAAGAAACGCAGGCCCGACGAAGAGTTTCAAGTCGGTGACTTAGTCCTGGTCAGTGCATGTAACATCACCTTGCCCAAGAACATCACGCACAAGTTCAACCATCGCTACTACGGACCATACAAGGTGGAGAAGTGGATCAACCAAGTCACTTACAGCCTGGAGCTGCCCGACAACGTGAAATTTCACAATGCCTTTCACGTCAGCCTCCTCAAACGGTTCAAACCCGACTCCAAGTATGGATGCGAGATCCCAGTGTTGCACGACAGAGAGAACCAGTTCGAGGCAGAAGCTATCTTACGGGACCGGAACACCCGCGAAGGTCCCCAATTTCTCATCAAATTCAAAGGCCGACCCTTAGTAGATGTGGATTGGCTTCCGGCTAACACCTTTGAGCCCGACCATCCGTTAGTCTGAAAATATTACCGCCACACTTAAGCCACTTTGGCTATAAGCCCCATGTAATGTTCCCAAATTTTGTAAACACACCAACTTTTTTGTAAGACCCAAACCCGCTTGTTGAGGACACCAAGCTCTTCAAGCTGGGGGAGGATGTCACAGCCTTTATTTCTATCCAACCCTTTTCAGTGCTTGGGGGGTATGCCCTATGGCGCCAAATTGTGCGCAACTATGAGGGGTACTAGTACTCCTCATACCAAGCTCTCATTGCCTTCTTCAACACGAGTTGCTATTCGAATATAAACGTGTTCTGGCAATCTTCTTGGTGTCCCTCTTGTTGGCTTATGCATTTTGTGGGTTTGAACGTCTCATCTTCCTAGAGACAGATGCATCAGACTTTGCCCTAGGGGCCATTCTTTCCCAATATGGAGATGATGGACACCTACGTCCAGTTGCATATTATTCAAGGAAATTTTCCCCTCCAGAAATTAATTATGAAATTCATGATAAGGAACTTCTTGCCATAGTGGACGCATTTGATACCTGGCATCACCATCTAGAAGGAGAAGCTCATAAGGTTATTGTGTATACAGATCACAAGAACCTAGAGTATCTTATGACCACCCACATCCTCAACAGAAGGCAATCTCAATGGAGTAATTTTTTATCCAGGTTCGACTTTGTCATCACATATCATCCAGGACGGCAACAATGTCAGTCAGATGCCTTGTCAAGAAGATCTTACCTTCCACCAAAGAAGGGTGAAGAGGCCTTTGATCAACAAGAGAGCGTATTACTCAAGCCTGAGCATCTCCAGTTAGCAGCTATCTCTTCAAGCCATCATGAAGATTCAGCCTTGAATCATTTGATCCGTGAGACTCTACCATGAGATGAATTGTTTTGTAACCTTAAGCAAAAAACTCAAGAAGGAAAAATTCAAGAAGTAAATGAATTCCAAGAAAAGGATGGGTTACTATTCTATAAGAACCTATTGTATGTCCCTCCAGGTGCTCCCAGGATCCAAGTACTTCAGCAACATCATGACAACCTTGCAACAGGACATTTTGGAGTGAATAAAACAATAGAACTTATATCAAGGGATTTTTGGTGGCCTTAAATGTGGAAGGAAGTCAAAGAATATATCTGAACTTGTGACACTTGCAATAGATCTAAAGTACCATGACATAAACCTCATGGCCTCTTGCAGCCTTACTTATTCCAAAAAGGCCATGGGCTTCATTATCTATGGACTTCATCACAGACCTACCAAAGTCAGACAAATATGATGCCATTCTTGTTATAGTGGATAGATTTACAAAGATGGCACACTTCATCCCAACCACCAAGGCAATCATAGGTGTAGCCACTGCAAGGCTGTTCCTCAGATACATCTTTAGGCTTCATGGATTTCCTGATGATATTATCAGTGATCGAGGTCCGTAGTTCATATCCAGCTTTTGGAAGAGTCTTTGTAAGCTCCTTGGCGTTCAAATTAAACTATCTGCAGCCAATCATCCATATACTGATGGACAAACAGAACGGGTGAATCAAGTCCTAGAACAATATCTCCGTTGCACCATCAACTATCATCAAAATGATTGGTTTGAGCTTTTACCCTTTGTAGAGTTTGCCTATAACAATAGTGTTCATACATCTACCAAGCAGACTCCTTTCTTTGCAAATTATGGACAACATCCCAGGATGGACATACAACTCGCAAATCATGACAAGAACCCAACTGCCAGAGACAAGGCTCAGTACCTCATGGAAATTCACAAAGAACTCAAGAAAGTGATCCATAAAGCTCAAGAACATTATAAGTACTATGCAGATCAAGATTCTGTTCAAAATCCATCGTATCAAATTGGGGATAAAGTATGGTTACTCAGAAACAATTTGCAAACTTCAAGGCCCTGTGCAAAGTTAGATCATCAAAGATTTGGTCCATTCACCATCTTGGCCAAGATCAATCCAGTCACCTTCAAGCTCCAGCTACCAAGCACCATGAGAATACATCCAGTTTTCCATGTATCCATGTTGGATCCATATCAGATGTCACCATTGAGGGGGGAGAGACCTAGTCCTTCACCACCTATCGAGATTGATGATCATGAAGAATTTGAAGTCGAGCATGTCCTAGATTCCAAAATATCTCGAGGAAGATTGGAATACCTTATTCATTGGAAAGGGTATGACATCAGTGATCGTACTTGGGAACCTGCAGAAAACCTTCAAAGAGCACCAATCAAGGTTCGAGAATTCCATAAGAGAAATCCAATGAAGCCTAGACCAGATAACATGACCACTCCTCATGGAACTCGTCGCTTGAGGGGGGAGGTGATGTCATGGACAAAGGAAACCATCCTGAACCTTAGATTCCATGTGAATTCTATATCTCATGATTGGTTCAGAATTAGGAGAAACCAATGCTTCCATTGCTTTTGGAACGTGCCAAAACCCTAAGATCGACTATCTATTTGCTAAATTCTGACATTATGAGGTCTTGATCAATTTGTTGATATTATTGATGACATCATCAACTCACAACCGCCCTTGGGAAAGGCCCTTGAAAACCTATATAAGGAGGGGTTGGCCATATTCATAATCAGTCTTGCCAATACCAGTTTTGGGAGCTCAAGGAGTCGTGACTTCCAAGCAAGTACTCTCCAAGTTCTAGTTCCAGTTCTTGTCTTGTTCTTTGTTCCAGTCTTGTCTAGTCTAGTTCTTGGACATCCTGTCTTGTCCTCTTGTAATCTCGTAGTATGAGATCTTGTCGAGTTCTTTCTTGTATCCAGTTCATCTCCTAGACAAGAGTTCTTGTAATCGAGATATCTTGTTCCATACTCACGATCCTGGGTTGTGGGATCTCTTGTATCATCTCTAATCCAGTTTTCCATACCTATCGGTCCCGGGTTGTGGGACGTATTGTATAAGTTACATATTCTTGTATCATTTTCCCTATGTGGGTGATCTTGTAATCAAAAGTGTATTTCCAAAATCTTGTCTAGTGTAGTCAGAGAGCACAATCTAGTGCTCCCCTGACAACTTGGACATGATGTTCAGAGCCTATCAAGCTAGGATAAGAGATGGAACCAATGCAAAAGAAATGGACAAGAGTTATCCTTGAGCAGACCTAGAAATGGAAAGAACTAAGCTCTACACAAAAATGGTTGAACTGGCCATACCATGTTTGAAGCAACCCAATATGTTAACTAGAGTGTTGATATATTTAGGTAATGATGTGTGTGAACACACTAGGACCGCCAGGGCACTTTTTTCCCTCTTTACGAGGTTTTTTTCCTTCGGCTTGTATATACACCTATAACCCTAATGGATCATGTATCTTTGTACATTCTCTTGGTAATACATTCAAAATTGTGTGTTATGCTCCAAGCTTCTTCTTCTTCTTCCTTGTTTGCATGCTTCTATAGACCTCAATCTCCAAAAACTAGTATCAGATCAGGTTGACACCATTTAGGGCATCATCGACACCCCTTCGATCACAGTCTCAAAATCACACGAAATTTGGTTAGCATACTCACACGACTAAAAGTTCAAAATTGCTTCACTCTATGGTGTCAAAATCACGATTTGTGCTTGTTTCGGCCTCCAAATGCACTATCGAAATGCTTGTGCAGGAAATTTGTCTTTTTGCCAAAGATATATACAGGTTTTAGTCTCTAGAATAACCATTTTAGCCTCTACATGCAAAACAGAGTCTGCTAATCTTGTGCAGAATGAAGAATGGGCATTTGCTTCTCATGAATAGTATATGTCTATAGTAGACTCAGATGTTCCGTACTTTGATAGTCGGGCAACCAAACATATTACCTCACAGCCTAGTTTCTTCACTTCACTAGAGCCTGTCCCTACAAGGAATACTATCACATGTGCCAACAACTCCTCTTATCCTGTTATGGGAGTTGATAAGATCATTCTGACTACTATTGATGGTAGTTCTTTTACATTGTCGGATGCTTTACTTGTGCCATGGATTAAGAAAAATCTATTATCAGTTTCAGCATTAGCCAAGATCAGCTTGGTTGTGAAATTTGATGATGGTAGATATACAATTCATGATCTATCAAATGGCGATGTCATTATTGCTTCTGGTATGTTACGTCTTGGCTTGTATAAGCTCATAAACTATGAAAAATATGTGAATGATTTAGCATGTGCAGTACATGATTCTTGGGCTATGTCAGATGCAAAGCTTTGGCATGCACGCTTTGTTCATCTAAAATTTTCGAGTTTGCTACAATTGCAAAAATCTGAAATGGTGTGCTCTAAGCCCAAACTTGAGGCACTTGGAAAACATGTTTGTGAAGGCTGTATTTTGGGCAAAATGCAACATTCCTCAGTCCCAAGAGATGGTTCAGTTCGAGCTACTAAAAAATTGGAGCTTGTTCACAGTGATGTTTATGGTCCTATGTAGACACCCTCCTTTGGGAACTATCTTTACTTCGTCACTTTCATTGATGATTTTTCCATGCATGCATGGGTATATCCATTGAAAACAAAGTCTGAAGTGTTTATGTGCTTCAAACAATTTCTCATTCTGGCTGAAAATCTGTCAACATGTAAAATGGGCACCCTCCATTCTGATCGAGGGGGGGACATATGTCTTCTGATTTTACTGCATTTCTCACTAAACGTGGGATAAAACATCAGTGTACAGTGTCGTATACACATCAAGAGAATGTATTTCATGAAAGGAAGAATAGGTCACTCATGGAGATGGCGAGATGTATGGTCAAGAGTAGGCTTTACCACATACTTTCTGGCTTGAGGTTGTTATGTGTGCAACATATGTACTTAAAAAGTGTCCCACCAAATCATTGTAGTCTATCACTCCATATGAGGCTTGGCATGGTTGCAAGCCATCTATTACTCATCTGCATGTTTTTGGTTGTCTGGCATATGCATTCGTGCCTGAACAACAACGCAAGAAATTGGATGATAAAGAAGTGAAATGTATTTTTGTTGGGTACAATTCTGAAAGAAAAGGCTATCGTCTATATCATCCAAAAACTAAACATATTTTGGTTTAGTCATGATGTTGCTTTTGTGGAAGATGCTATTCAGCCATTACTTTCATGCACTAAGGAGAGATCAGCTAGCTCCAAAAATATGTATGATACTATGTTGCCTCTTTTTACAAGTGGAAAATATAGTGCTGGTCCGAATGAGGCAATTTCTTAGCCTTTATAGGTTTCATGTGATGATAGAGATCATTCCATTTCTGATGCAGATCTACATGATGCACTTATTAATGAGAGAGCTTATATTGAGGAGGCAAAAAGTATGCCAAAATAGCTGGTGTAGACTTTGCGTGATAGCATATTTGATGCATCTCTATCATATCGTACTCATTTAGTCTCTCATAGTGCTTCTTTTGCATTAGATTGCTATGCTATGGTTGCCTCTAGTCTTTGTGATGAGAATGAGCCTGTTTTGTTTGATGAAGCACAAAATTCTAAAAATTGGATGGATGTTATGCAATGAGAATATGACGCCATCATGAAAAATGGTCATTGGTATTTAGGTGATTTGCCTCCAAGCAAAAAGGCCATTGGCACTAAGTGGGTATACAAGCTAAAGCGTAAGCCTGATGGAACAATTGGCATGTATAAGGCTAGGCTTGTTGCAAAGGGTTATGCTCAGGAAAGAGGCATTGATTTTGATGAGACATTTCTCCTACATTCTGAATGACTATTGTTCATAGCATGTGTGCACTTGTAGCTCATCATGGTTGGAGTGTACATCATCTAGGCATTAAAACTACATTTCTGAATGGTGACTTGCATGAAGAAGTGTATGTTTTTCAACCCTGTGACTTTGTGCAAAAAGGGCATGAAAACCAAGTGTGCGGGTTGAAAAAGGCATTATATGGTTTGAAGCAAGCACCACATGCTTGGTATGAAAAGATACATGCCTACCTTATTGCACATGGTTTTGAGAACAGTCCAACTGAAAGTACCTTATATGTTAAGCGTGCTAATGATGTGCGTCTCATCATTGTGGTGTATGTTGATGACATGCGGTTCACTGGTCCTCGTGACATGCATATTGCTGATTTTAAGGCTGATTTGCATGCCTCATTTGAGATGTCAGATTTGGGGCACTTGTATCATTATTTAGGCATTCAGTTTATGCAAGTTGGTGGCGGAATAGCTTTGTGTCAAACCAAATATATTGACACATTATTGTAGTGTTTTGGCCTTGAAGACTGTAAACATATTGCCACGCCTATGGAGATAGGTTTATGGTTGAGTCTTCATGATGTTGGGGATGCATTTGCATTTGATGTTGTTCTCTATCAATAGGCTATTGGATGCTTGATTTACTTATGCATTACTCGGCCATATATTCTGTTTGATGTCTCACAGATGAGCAGGTTTATGCATTGCCCATGTGTCAAGCATTGGCAGGCAATTAAGCATATCTTTTGATACTTGAGTGGTACCCTTCAGTTTGTATACCCACTTAGTTCCAATGGCCTTCTTGCCAGGAGGCAAGTCACACAAAGACCAGGTACCATTCTTCATTATAGCATCATATTCAGATTGCATAGCAACCATCCAATCTTCTAAATTTTGTGCTTGATCAAATGAAACAGGCTCATTCTCATTAGAGAGGCTAGAGGCAGCCATAACATAGCAATCTGATGCAAAAGAGGCACTATGAGAGCATGAATGAGGATGATATGATAGAGATGCATCTAATTTGTTGTCACGCAATGTCTGCACCAGCCATTTTGGCATAGGTTTTGCCTCCTAAATATTAGCTCTCTCATCAACAAGTGCATCATGTAAATCTGCATCAAAATTGGAATGATCTACATCATTACATGAAACCTATAATGAAGTTGTCTCATTAGGACTAGCACTAGACTGTCCACCTGTAAAAAGAGGTAGCAGTGTCATAAATGACTTTGGAGCTAACAGATGTCTCTTTAGTACATGAGAGTCATGGTTGAATAGCATCCTCCACAAAAACATCATAGCTAACCAAAGTGTGTTTAGTATGTGGATGATACAGATGATAGCCTTTTTCAGAACTATGCCCAAAAAAAATCATTTTACTGCTTTATCATCCAATTTCTTGCATTGTTGTTTAGGCACTAATGCATATGTCAGACAACCAAAAACATGCAAGTGCGCAACATATGGCTTATGACCATGCCAAGCCTCATATGGAGTGATAGACTACAATGCTTTAATGGAACACATGTTAAGTACATATGCAGCACACATAACAGCCTCAAGCCAAAAACTATGTGGTAAAGCCTAACTCTTGACCATACACCTCGCCATCTCCATGAGTGACATGTTCTTCATTCAGCAACTCCGTTCTATTGAGGTGTATATCGCATTGTACATTGATGTTTTATCCCACGTTCATTCAAAAATGCATTAAAGTTAGACGACATATAATCCCCGCCCCCCCTGAATTAGAACAGAGGGTGCCCATTTTACATGCTGATAGATTTTTAGCCAAAACCAAAAAAATTTTGAAGCACATAAACACTTCGGACTTTGCTTTCAATGAATATACACATGCATGCCTGGAAAAATCATCAATGAAAGTCACAAAGTTAAGATAGTTTCCAAAAGAGGGTGTCTGCATAGGACCTCAGACATCACTGTGAACAAGCTGCAATTTCTGAGTAGCTCGAATTGAACCATCTTTTGGGAATGAGGAACGTTGCATTTTGCCCAAAATAAAGCCTTCACATACATGTTTACTAGGTGCCTCAAGTTTGGGCTAAGAGGACACCATCTCAGATTTTTGCAAATGTAGCAAACTAGCAAAATTCAGATGACCAAAGCATGCATGCCAAAGCTTTGCATATGACATAGCCTGAGAATCTTGAACGGCACATGTTGAATCATTCACAAATTTTGCATAATCTATGAGCTTATATAGCCCATGACATAAGATGTCAGAAGCAATAATGATGTCACCATTTGACAGATCATGAATTATACATCTGTCATCAACAAATTTCACAACCAAGCCAATCTTGGCTAATACTCAGACTGATAACAAATTTTTCTTGATCCCTAGCACAAAGAAAGCATCTGACAATGTAAAAGAATTACCATTAGCAGTAGTCAAAATGAGCTTATCGACTCCCATAATAGGATAATAGAAGTTGTTGGCACATGTGACAGTATTCCCTATAGGGGCAAGCTCAAGTGAAGTGAAGAAACTACACTACGGGGTAATATGTTTGGTTGCCCCACTATCAAAGTACCAAACATCTGAGTCTACTACAGACATACATTGTTCATGTGAAGATGGGTCAAAATTGCAAACAATAGTAAATGCCCATTCTTCATTTTGCACAAGATTAGCAGACTCTATTTTGGGTGTAGAGGCCTCTACAACAACCATTCCAACATGTTTCTTCCTTGCCTCTTTAGCAGCCAGCTTTGGACACCTCTTTATTACATGATCATTTTCTTTACAATATTTGCAAAATAATTTTTGCTTTTTTGTTTTCTTCTCATCTCTATCTTCCTTCTTTGATTGTGCAGAATTAGCATATTTCTGCTTACTAGTAGAAGAACTCCATTTATCTTTTCCCTTCTGACTAGCCAGGAAATCTTGATTTGCAACATGCATTATGGACCTATGCTGCCTAGATTGATCTTCTGACAACAGAACAGAAACTAACTCCTCAAATGCTAAGGCATTTGGATTGTCTTTCACCATCAAACGAAGAGTAGAAACAAAATTCTGATATGAATCAAGAAGAGCATTCAGAACAATCTGCACAAATGAACTGTTAGGCAAGACTTCATCAGCACAAATCAATTGTTCCTTCAAATATTTGATCTTTGTCATAAAATTATCCATGGAATCTCCTTCATTCATGTGCTCACTCTCCAATTGTTTTCGGAGGTAAGCAATATGAGCCTTATTCCTTGCCTGGTATAAAGTGGTAATTGTATCCCAAACATCCTTAGTTGTTTTATAAGAGTGAATGTGAGGAATAATGGCACGTTTGATAGACAAGGCTATCAATGCATGTGTCTGAGCATCTCTATCATCCCAACAAATTTTGCTCTACAGTAGGTGCAGTAGGAACCGCAACATGAACAGGAACATGGAGAATATCAACATCTTCAATGCCATCTGCATCACCTTCAACAATTGTTTTTGCAGATTAAATAGGACGATTTTCAACACCCTGCAAATGTTCTATAATCCTTTTGCAACCAATATATGATGCATCATATAAGCCCACAATGGGTAATTGGTACCGTCCGACTTATCCTCAACAGCCAACATACAGAATACATCAGTTCTTTCATCCATGGCCATTGACTAAAATACTTGATGCACAAAAATGACTATATCTGAAAAAGTTGAACAAAACTACCCTGACAAGTTTTGCTAAACCTGTAGTAGACTTTGAGGCACTTATACTGGCAAATCGAAACCTGTATATATCTTTGGCACAAAAAGATGAAATGACCTACATGAGCACTATGATAGTGCATTTGGAGGTCAAAACGAGCTCAGATCGTGATTTTGGCACCACATAGCGAAGCAGTTTTGATCTCCTAATCACCTTGAGTATGCTCACCAAATTTCATGTGATTTTGAGACTATGATCGAAGGGGTGTCAACGATGCCCTAGATGAAGTGGTGACCTACTCTGATACCAATTGTTGGACTTTGAGGTTTGCGGAAACACACGAACAACACAAGGAAGAAGAAGAAGCTTTGTTCACAAC
Source organism: Ceratopteris richardii (assembly GCA_020310875.1). Lineage (NCBI taxonomy): Eukaryota > Viridiplantae > Streptophyta > Polypodiopsida > Polypodiales > Pteridaceae > Ceratopteris > Ceratopteris richardii. The sequence continues at coordinate 153,183,920 of CM035416.1, read as the reverse complement.
ACACAATATTGAATGTATTGCCACTAGAATGTACAAAGATGAGTAACCTGTTAGGGCTATAGGCGTATATAAAAGCCGGGGGGAAAAAACTCCTAAAGAGGGAAAAAGTACCCCGCAGTCCTAGTGTGTTTACACACATCACTACCTAAATATATCAACACATTCATGAGGCAGTTGCAAATAGTGCAGGATTGGGGAACCAATCCTTTGTATTTGCAGCACCTAGGAGTAACCACCAAAGTCAATCTCAATGATTATTCCCATCAAGATTTCCCATTAGTACAATGGAATACCATCCATAGAACACCCGAGGAGGCAGATTTAGTGCAATCCATTGGATCATAACCTTCATGGTTGCATGAGCACACTCACTTATGGATGTATAAAGTAGCAACAAATGAAGAGAAGAGATAAGAAGCCAAGGGCTTAGGTAAGGAACAAAATCCCATACCCATCCAAGACCCAACCTATGCAGCTGTGTTGTTTCGAGATAAAGAGTTCGAGCCTCACGGATGGGTAGAGATATTAGCCACCATGGGCATCGTAGCGAACGAGGAACAATGGACGCCTCATTGTGATGATGATGATGATGATGGTTATGATATCTCAGTCTTCATGATAGAACCCCGATTGTTTGAGCCTATTATTGAACAGTGTGATGATGCAACTATAGAGCCAACAAGAGTAAGTGACGAGGACTTAGAGTCCATCATAATGGAGCCATTATGCTCTTCTGAGGAGGAATGTCTATATTTACTAGAACCCGTAATTCTCGACCAAGTTGAGTGTAACTGAGAGAAGATGCTCACTCATCAAGCCAAAAACAAGTTTGAGAAAATGGAGGAGAGAAGGAAACCTCCCACATAGAAGAAGATAAAGAATCACTATTTGAAGTGCCGAAAATTTTAAGAAATATGAAGTTGAGGATAGAAAAATCATGGTGAAGATGCCCAAAAAAGAAACCCTCATGGGAGAAGCTTATGATAGCAAATAAAAGACTAAGAAGATTGTGGTCATGATTGAAGAAGAAGAAGAAGATATATTTACATATATAGGACATGATTTGAGTGAAGAGGAGGAGCGAGAAATGATTGCCCTACTAAGAGAGTATAGGGATGTGTTTGCTTGGATCTAGACATTTGTTCTCATAGGATTCCCATGACATTGGAGACCAAGCCAACTAAGCAAAAGCATTACACATACAATGACAACTGTGTGGCCAAGATAAAAGAAGAAATTGATCGGTTAATTGAGGCAAGATTCATATATGAAATAGAGCATACAAAGTGGGTAACCCCCATTGTGGCAGTCCCTAAGAAGAATGGGAAGTTATACATATGCATTAACTTGAAGAAGGCTAAGGTTGCTACCATATGGGATAGCTACCCTTTGCCAACCATAGAGCATTTACTTGAATGTGTAGCAGGCAAGGAATTATCTAGCTTCCTTGATGGGTTTTCGGGTTACAATCAAGTAGCCATAGTCCCAGAAGACCAACATAAAATGGCTTTCGCTATTGAACGGGGTGCAAAAATTGTCTCTTTGATTATACGTGTCTCCCTTGTCTCTCTGTGTCTCCATGATTAGGCTTTTTTCGATGTTCCTTACTTGTCTTTTGGACTCCTTTGTGTATACCACTTCACTTGACTTGAATTCACATGTGTATCCAGGATCTTAGTCTTTGATGTACAACCAACTTCCCACTCCCTACTACACACACTTCCAAATTCCTTGTATTCTGAAATGTTTTTCCTTGTTGTATCAAGGAACCTTCTCACATAGAGGCCAATGGTAACCTACTTTTTCCTACAAAAAATTTATAGAAACAAAAATTTTAAAGGGGGACCACACATAGGCTTTCCCACTTTACATAACTTCTTTACTTTAAACCTTAAATTTTCCAAAATGTACACATCAGGAGGGTTCATCCAAACACTTTAAAACATTTAAATATCTTTTAAAGGACCCTTGCAACATATATGTAAATTGGAATAGACTTTGAATGCTGACGGAGAAGGCGAAGAGTATGAGTGATGCTGCCGGAGGAACGACGGAAGGAGGTCTGCGTGTTCTCGACGGATAGGACAGCTTGCGACGGAGAAGGCGAAGAGTATGAGTGATGCTGCCGGAGGAACGACGGAAGGAGGTCTGCGTGTTCTCGACGCGTCGGAGAAGGGAGACGCTTCTCTGTGAGGGTTGAAGCCGGCTGAGTTTCCAAGGAAGAAGAGAGATCAGATCGGTCACTCCCCTTGGCGGCAGGTAGTGATGGAAATGAGCAAGGGGCCAACCAGATGGGGATGAGCCATATTGCTGCGTTCGCGACTCTGTACCGGCGACGACAGACGACGCGGTCCGGCGACAGCTGGGGTCCGGCGACAGCTCGGCTCCGGCGACAGCTCGGATCCGGCGATAGCTCGACTCCGACGGGCTCTGGCGATAACTCGGTTCCGACGACGGCTCGACCCCGGCGATAGCTCGACTCCGACGGGCTCTGGCGATAACTCGTTTCCGGTGACGGCTAGGCTCCGGCTCGGCTCCGGCGACAGGTCGCCTCCGGCGACAGCTCGACGGCCCTGACGACAGGCGGGTTCCGGCGACAGCTCGCCTCCGGCGACGGGTTCCGGCGACCGACTGACGGGTCTGGCGACTGTTCAGCGGCCACGGAGGCAGACAAACGCCACATCGAATGCGCGAGCCGCCTGCTCAGCGCTTGAGAAGAAGCCAAGCCAGAGGCGGTCGCGACAGTTTGGGAGGCGAATCTCAGAGACCCATTTCCCCCTAGAACGCATTCTTACACCTTTGAAGCGTTCTACAGTGGCAACCATAGCTTACTTGTTCACACGTCGAAGCTCGAATTTTCAGAAGAGTGAAGAAAAGGAGCTGCCGAGAGGAAGCCGAACAGGGCGAGCTTGGAGAAGCCGACTGATTTTCTAAAAGAAAGAAAAAAGAGAGGTAAAAAAAAAAAAGCAGAGAGAAAAAGTAAAAGAAGAAAAAGAAAAAAAAAAAAGGAAAAGAGAGAAGAGGGTTTTTTATTGCGGAATTTTCGTGCTTTCTTGGCCTAGGTGAATTCGATTGCTTCGGGATTTTTTAATTCTCCGTGTTCGGGGAAAGGGTCTTCGAATTGTTTGTGTGACTCGAGAGCTTCTCGATTTTTCCGCTCATCTTTAGCTTTCGAAGGTATTGGAAATCTTGAAACCGTGGGGGGGATCATGGATGTGGCTTCATCCTCTCTCGTGAAAAGTAACCGGGCCCCTCCCCCCGGGGAGACTGACTTCCTGGCCGCTCTGCTGGAGGGGGGGTCGTGTGCCGCCCCTGGGGCATCCGAAAGAGCTGATTCCCCCACTGTCTCCCTCAGTAGACCTGCAGTCCTGTCTGCTCAGGAGGAGCTCAAGAAAGTTTGCCTCGTCGGCCAAGTGTTTGGCCCTAGGCCCCCGCTCGAAAATGTGCGACAATGGCTTCGAAATGAGTGGTTCCCTCGGGGACTAATTGTCAACAAATGCCAGTTCCTCCCTGCGAGCCACTTGCTACTTGTCTTCGAAAATGAAGAGATGGCGTTCCAAGCCCTAAGCGTTGGCACCTGGCAGCTCGGTCGGTCGACCCTGTGCCTATTCAGATGGTCCCCGGACTTTACTCCCGACAAATCGAAATCGCTTAGGTACCCTCTTTGGGTTGAGCTCCCGAACCTTCCTTACTACTTGTACAACTTCGTGTGGGACATTGTCTCTCCTATCGGCAAGCCGCTGGCTTCTCGTGAAGACGTTGGTGGTCTCATCTATGAAGGTGCAAGACACTCGTTCAATGCTAGGTGGCACCCCCAAATTTGTGTCGAGGCCGACCTCAGCTCGCCGCTCCCATCAATGATCAAAGTGGACATGGGCGAAGGAGATGTATGGGAGCAGGACATCAGCTACAAAAACCTTCCCAACGCGTGCTTTCGATGTGGCCAGCAAGGCCACAGGATCAAAGATTGCCCCCTCAGGCAAAAAAACAAGCGCTTTCAAGAAACCTCCAAAACTGCTCAAGACAACAATGGCGATCTGACTCACTTGACCAAGGAAGGGGAAGGCAAGGGCCTTCTGAAGCCACAAGCTGATGCTGATGGCTTTACCGAAGTTAGAAGAAGAAGGAAAAGAAGCCCTAAGGCCAACGCTGAGAGAAACAACCTGCCACATACCCCCTATAACAACTTGTATTGCAATCTAGAAAAGGAGATCAATGAGTTTGACTACCCAGGTGGGAAGCTACCTGAGGCAGACATATACGACAAAGCCCCAGAGATCCCCGACAATAAAGAAACCCCCCAGGAGGGCTACACTACAAGCAAAGAAGATGGTTTCACCACTAGTAACGAAGACAACATGGATAGTGAAAGTTCCATCATTGGATCGACGATCCCGGAAACGGTGCCGAGCACGGGGCCCAAGTCTCCCCAGCAGGGGACGCCCTGCAAAGGAAAACAGCCCATGGAGTTACCCTGGAAAAGCCCCCACAAGAACAGACTTCTAAGTAGGGAACAGATCCCAGCGAAAAAGAAAGATGAAGCCAAGAGAAGAAAAGACAAGGCTCCCTCCCGCAAAGAGGGATCAATACATAAATGATTGTCATCTCGCTAAATGCTAGGGGGCTAACCGACCCCTCAAGAGCGGCCATCATTGGTCAATGGCTCCGCGACATTAGCTTAAAACCAGACATTATATGCATCCAAGAGATTAAAATTGACGGAGAAGACCTTCTGAAGCGACTCAGACAGGTTTCCTCGGACCATGTGTGGATCCCAACAAAGCACCAGCGGGGATCCGGTGGAACGGCTATTGGTGTTAAACAACCCTGGCTTGAAAAGCTGGAGAACTCCATTGAAGATGTAAATCACCGCTGGATTGCGGTTTCTTTTGGTGCTCCCCTCCGTGTCACTATGGTTTCCTTGTACGCCCCTAACGGGGATTTGGAGAGACTGAACACTTGGACTTCCCTTGACTCGCTTCCCCACAAAGTGCTTATATGTGGAGACTTCAACATGGTGGAGGACCCTATGGACAGATGGATGGGCAAGGGCAGGGTCATCGACAGTCGGGAGAAAGAAACGTGGGACATGACCAAACTCCACTTGGACTTGGTCGAATTCAAAGACTCGAATGGCTTTTCCTGGTCGAATCTCCAAGCGGGCGAGGATCTGAGAAAGGCTAGACTTGATAGATGCTACATCTCTCAGAGTTTTACTCAACTGTGGGGCCACCCTTCCATCAAGCAACGTACTGACCTCACCATTTCTGATCACTACCCGATCGTTATCACCTTTCAACCTCCCAGCTGGATCCACAAAGCTCCGTGGTTCCATGCCAACGCTTCCACCTTCTCTCTCCCCTCCGTCCACCAAGAGATTGCCGATGTGTGGAAGGTGGCGTTCGCCTCTGGCTTGGCCCCAGCCAAGTGCTGGAGAAGTGCGGTCGACAAGTCTCGCAAGATCATGATCAGAACTAAAAAGATGCTCGAGACAGTGCGGCGGGCTCGTAGGGAAGCGCTTTACCACAGACTCTGGCGACTCGAGGAGGAAGTGAACAAAGGAAAACACCAAGCCCAGAAAGGTCTCCGAAAAATCAGAGCAGCGTTGAGATACGAGGAAGAAATACAAAGGAAAAACCTGCAAATCTTCTTCAAGGAGTGGTGGGCTGGAAAAGCCGACAAACCCACCAAAGAGATGTGCAGTATCCTTAAAAGGAAACACAACAGAGAGACGATCCCCCTACTGCTTGACCCACATGGCAATGTTTGCAACTCGGAAGAAGATAATTTTGGCATCATCGAAGGGCACTTCACGAGACTCCTGGGAACCTCCAACCCCCTCTCCCACCATAGAAGGGACTGCATGGCTGCTATTTCTAGAGTTTCCCCCCGGAGAATTCCACCCAACCTCCACTCCCTGCTTCATGCCCCGATCTCTGAATCAGAAATCATTGAAGTCATTGATGCCCTCCCTTTCGGGAAAAGCCCGGGTCCCGACGGACTCACTAATGAGTTTTTTAAATCCTTCAAGCTGGTGGTCGCCACCCCTCTTCGGCTGGTCTGGCAAGAAGCGCTAAAATTCGGTGCTCTTCCCTCTTGCATAAATAATGGAATTATCAAGCTGATTCACAAGAAGGGGGAAAAAAACAGAATCGAGAACTGGCGGCCAATTACGATGCTCCAAACAGGATACAAGATCCTCGCCAAAGTCATTGCCAACAGACTTGCGTGCCACCTGAGATCTTGGCTTAGTGAGGACCAAAAAGGTTTCATCAAAGGCAGGTCCATCCTGGAAACCATTATGGATATTTGGGAAGGCATCCAATTTGCAAATGAGTCTAACCAAGATGTGGTCTTCCTCAAGATCGACTTTGACAAAGCTTACGATAGGCTAGAATGGGACTATGTTCTGCAGTCGCTCCAAGACCTCGGATGTAGTCAGAAATTCACCAAGATGATCGCGACCCTTCTCGGCAACGCAACGACCCAAATTAACGTTAACGGCAAACTTTCGAAGGCGATCCATCTTAAAAGATCTATTAGGCAAGGGTGCCCCCTTGCCCCCCTTCTCTTTGCCATCGCCACTGAGGGGCTGAGCAGACTTGTGGCTCATCATGTGGAGGCTGGCAATATCAAAGGCCTCCAGCTACCCCACGACCACAGTCAAATCATCATGAGACTTTTTGCCGACGATATGAACGCGCTCGTTCACAATGATAACACCAGCCTGGAGACTTTCTGGAGGTGCCTTCATACCTTTTGTGAGGCCTCTGGATCCAAAATCAACCACAACAAGACCGCCTTTAGGGCCATTGTGGGACACCAACCTGGCCCTCTCATTGATCATGGCTGCCAAATCATTCCGCAGGGCCAAATCCTTCGGCTGCTAGGAATCCCCTTGGGGTTTGGCGTCTCTATGGAGCAGCGATGGAACTGGGTGCTGGCCAAACTTGAAAACAAGCTCAATTACTGGAGAGGCATGCAAATCAATCTCGCTGGACGGGCAATGGTTATCAACACGTTCCTCCTCTCGTCTACCATCTATTTCCTTTCTTGCTGGAGACCGAACGAGCAAGGCCTGTCCAAACTGAATAGCATCTGCAGAAACTTTCTCTGGACGGGTGATCATAACAGAAGGGGGGTGCCTAAAATCAAATGGGCCATCTGCACCAGCCCTAGAGATAGCGGGGGGCTTGGCATTCTAGATATTGGGTGTATGGCTAACAAACTGGCAGCCAAATGGATGATTAAAGCTTGGTGTAATAGGGAGGCCTCGTGGGCCAAGCTGATCTTCAGAAACAAAAATGAGTTGGCCCTCACGGGGTCCCCGAACTGGAAAAACCTTGACATCATGACACTGCTATTCTCCCCGATACCCGTCTTCCCGAAAGGCTCCAACCTTGTCTGCTCTCTTTGGAAGGGCTGGAATAAAGTCAAAAGCTTTACAAGAATTAGTGAGGACTGGAAGTGGGCGGCCGGAATCAGACAAAACGATTCTATCTGGTTTCCGATTCATGGCATCAGGAGTGTGGAGCCGTGGAACACTCATAATGCCAAGAAGTTATGGAACAAAGGATTCAAAAAATGGAAACACCTCTGGAAACATGACACCAACAGCTGGATCAGATACGAGGACATTGACCCTCGCATAAACATCTCCTACGAAGAATGGAACACCTTGCAAAGCAGATGCCTCGCTTGGGATCGACACAAAACCCGCCTTCTCATGGGACATGATGCTCCGAACGCGCGTGGTCTCAAATGGCACAATGGAGATAGCCTACTCAAAATCCCGAACATCAAAGAAACGACTGACCTCCAGATCAGCCTCAACAAGAAGTGGTGCCTGTCCTGGACGCGGCTTCGGTGGGACATGAAATTCATGGGTATCTGGCACCCACTTATAGAGATTAAGAAGTCTGTTCTCTTATGGCAAATTCTTCATCGGGGAATTTGGACTAACCATAAGGCAAACAAAATTTGTGGGATCCCTCCGTGGTGCAAGCGCTGCCACCGTGCAATTGAAGATGTCCCACACATCTTCCTTACTTGCCCCAACTCCTACAGAATTTGGCAGACGGTTGGACTGAAAATCAGAGTTCAGAAACAGCTTAGTTGGAAACAAGTCCTTCTGGGAGAAGCGATTGGATGCTCTGCGGCGCTATGGAACGCAATCAGAGGGGAAGTCCTGTGGAAAATTTGGCGGGAGCGGTGTGCTCTCAACTTCGGCGACCCTCCCAGGGAGTGGTCGATTGAAAAATCTCTTTTCCTCCTTGGCAAAAGGATTGTCAACAGTAAGAAATCCCCCCCCTTCAGGCACCATCAAGTCCTCCTTTTGAACAACAACAAGCTCAAACCCAAGTGGGTCCCGCATGAGGGCGACGAGAGGGTGATCAACCTTCTTTGTAATGCAACCTAGGAATCAGCCTAGCTTCCCCTGCTTTGTGGGATTTGGGGGGTCCCGTGGGCACTAGTCCCCTTCTTTTGTACCTTTGTTTCTTAATTTAATTCAAGTCCGGGAGAGTAGGCTATTGCCGAACTTCCTTTATATTAAAAAAAAAAAAAACATATATGTAAATTCATTATAAAGACAATTGTGATCCTATGCATTGTACACTACCTATGTGCCCATTGTCTTAAACTCTTTGGCCACATATGCACGAAATGTGCACTCCTTTGCCAAGTGAGCATTGTGACAGGCTCGATAGTTTCCCACCACCCAATGGTCTCTCCGTCTACAAGAGAAAAAATCAAAACCACAATCAATTGAGGTGCCACCCCAACACAAGTATGTTGGATAACCTCGAAAAGAGCATGTGAGCAATCTTTCCTAAGAAGAGAAGAAACTACTGCAAAGGAATTTCACCAAAAAGTAATTTTCTCCCAAAGTGGAAGTTATCCATACCAAGTAGAATAGACCATGTGGAACATGTCTGGGTGAAAAACCACATGTACAATGTGGACAAAAGAGAGAGAGTTGGACCGAAAGAAAGAAAAGGGATGGGAATTCAGGGAAATAAATGATGAAAGAGAATCCGAACATATTGGAGAACATGGTAGTAACTCTACAATAAAAAAAAACTACCATACAAAGCATAGTTTAGAACCATTAACATTCCATATAAAAAAATAAAAAAATGTTTTCAAATCATAGGATAAAATTTTATACTATAGTAGTGTTCTTTTTTTGGGGGGAAGGGGGGATGGCGGCATGAGGAGGAGGGATGACGGAGGGGGAGGGTCAGCTAGGGGGGGCATGAGGTGAAGACACTCCAGTTTCACATATACATAGTGTCTCATGTAGTAAAGACTTTTAACTTAAGCAATTTATTTGTTTTGCAAGGAACCTAGAATAGTTGTAAGGGCTATTTAGCCTTTGTAAAAAACAATTTAGGTTTTATAGATTACATATATACAAGAAGTTAAAGAAATTCAAAGATTTTTTTTGAAAAGTCTTAGATTCCTCTATATTTCCTTAGTTTCAATTTTTTCTTCCATAAGTTCCTTGCCTTTTTGTGATTTTATTTCTTTGTCTACAACCCCTTTTCTAGGACTTTCTTCATCTTGTTCTACATCATCCATGAAAACATAGAAATGAATGGTTAGGCTTCCCCACATGCTAGAAAATGATACTATGCCAAAGATATATAAACTACCATGGACGGAAATTTCTTTTTGATATTGATATTATTGAGCCTACCTTAGTTGTTTTCTATATCGAAACATTTTCATTTATTATTGTTTCCATTTGTTTAACATTTTTTATGCGAGAATGTTTCATGCAGCCAGGGTTCACAATAGATGGAAAATACTCGAAAGCTTTCCATGGTTTTGAGCTACTCTTCCTTCTAATCACCTTGGCTTGTACCACAATTTGTTCCATCCTTTTATGTAACCAACAAATGAGAGCATATGAGCACTCCACTTTTGTACCTCCCCAATGCAAGTAGAGGCTTAGGTTGGGTTCACACTAGGCAAAAAAATAACTTGATTGTTTTTGTGATCCAATGATTTACAACCATATGGATTTAGGTTTTCACAATGGATGGGTGGAAGAACATGTTTTTCGATTTGTCAATCTAGGTAAGGATGAGTACCATGTTGAGGAGGTTCACCTCATAATTGTCAATCCGTGGAGTCATGACGATGATATGACGATTGTGAGCAAGTGAAGTGAGTGAAGATGAAGGTGGGAAGCACACAAGAAGCACACATGCATACAAGCACACTCACACAAGGAGGAGACAAAGAGCAAAAGCAATAGAAGATGAAGTACTTCAATTGAAATCAATTTAAAAACCTTCTTCTTAAGCTTCTACAAAAGTTCTCACAAAATTCTAACCAAAATCTAACCTCTCAAATTATATCTTTAGGCTCTTTGGCACGTATCACAACATTTCACATAGGTATGCACATCCATGTGATGTTTTGGCCGCCAAAGACTTGAAAATATAATGGCTTTGATCACATGGTTAGGTCCAAAGTGTCCACCTGGAATGCCATTGTGCATAGTTTTGAGTATCCTCAAACAATCGCTTTCATGTATGCATAATCTCAAATATCCATGTCTCCCATGTTTACACAAACTCTCTCCCATTAATGCATAGTCTTGTGCTTCTTGTTATAGACTTTTTTGTCAAACTCATGTCATCTCTTGAGGGAAAGTTTTTGTTTTTATGAAATCAATCAAAGGGTCACTCCAATCTAGTATTAGTGACACTTGATACGATGTGGTGTGTTCAATTGGGGGTTTGCTAATACAAGATGGGCATTCCTTAATCAGCTTATGCATATCAGATTCTATTGTGGGCCAGTATACACCTAATCTCTTCGGTGTTTGCAGGGTTCTTTGTTTAGAATAATGTGTCCCTAAGGCACCTGTGCTAATTGCAACCACTTATTATGTTCCTCTTCATCCATACAACATGTCAAGATACCTTGTTCATCTTGTTTGTAAATGCTTCCTGCAAGTATATGATACTTTTGAGATCTTGTCACTTCCGTCTCTTGTGCCCGTATTGCATGGTTATTGGGTCCATATGTCAGGATTGACACTAGATATTTCATCCATAAGATTGAAATAATATGCATCAGGAAGATCATCTAACACACCTTATGGTGATTCTCTTGAAGTGATTCATGAAAGGTGACATGCCTTGAGGTGCATCTTACTTTTCCTAACTACCTCGAAATCATATTCCATTAGTAAGAGAAACCATCTTAGTAATCTGCTAGTATTGCAAGGCTTTTTCACCAAGTATAGTAAGGGTTGATGGTCTCTAAAGAATTTAAACTTATTTGCTAGCAAGTAATGTCAAAATTTCTTTACTGCATATACCATGCATAATCCTTCAGGTTCAAAAGTTGTGTATAGTTCCTTTCTACAATGTTTAGTTGTCTACTCGCATATGCTATGGGTAAGTCTACATTTTCTTCATTATTAGGTTATGCTAGCATGCATCTGTTAGTAAAATTGGAGGCATCAACATGGACATGCATAGGCTTGTTTAAATTTGGAGTTTTTAGAATCATGATTGAGTGCAAATTCCGTTTTAATCCCATAGACGAATTCCCCCACTCATAGTTCGATTTGAAATTTGTTAGAAATTTGTATAAGGGTTTGGTTATGATTGCATATATGTGGATGAATCATCAATAATATCCACAACAACCATGAATGCTTGTACTTCCTTCATCGTTCTAGGCATCGCTAACTCTACTATGGTCCTCACTTTGTTCTCATTTGTTGATATTCTATTTTTTCTCACAATGTGGCCTAAGATTTTGCCTTGTCAAATCATGAACACACACTTTTTGGGTTTAAGCACACCTTGTGTTTTGTGCATTTACCAAATATTTGCTTGAGTTCTAGGATGTGACTCTGTCATATGTAGGAATGAGTATACAAATCATCCACAAAGACCTCTAGATTTTTATGCAATAACTCTTTAAGAACATGACACATGAGCCTTTGAAAAGTAGCAAGTGCATTGGTGAGCCCAAATGGCATCACACAAAATGCAAAGAGACCCCATTCCGTGGCAAAATTCATCTTGTGTTGGTCTTTTGAGGCAATGGATACTTGGTTATAGCTCAGGAATCCATAAAGGAAGGTATGAACTTCCTTGGTTGCTACACGCTCCAATGGGTGTTCAGTGATAGGAAGAGGATAACTATCTCTTATGGTGGCAGCATTGATTTTCTTCAAGTTAATACACACACAAAATTTACCATTCTTTTTAGGCACAATCATGATGGGGTATATGATGGGGTATATGATGGGGTATATCCACTCCTAGTTGTAGCAGAAGAATGATATGCCCTTCCTAGGACCAAACAATTCACTACCACAGTCCACCAAAAGTTGAATTGTTCTCTGGGCCTGAGGACTGAACTTATGAAACTTTCACAGTAAAAATAGACTCTGTAAGCTTTCCAACAAGCCATAGATGACTCAATTTGGAGAATGTGACCTATGTCTACCTCCTTGTACAAGATAGACCAAAATCTGCCCAAACAAATAGCTATCACTTAGGGGAATATATAGAGATATAACAGATAGCTTTCAAGCTCAATATACACAAGAATAAGGAACACTTGATACTAAGATTACATTCAAAGGGAATCTTACAACAAGAGCTTTAAGATAAGCTATCTTGTGCATGAAAGGGACAACTACACAAAGAGATATAGGCGATACAAAATCTCAGCCAAAGTGAAAACTTTAGTAAGCAGGGGGCTAGCTTAGACTAGAGTATACACTCCCAATGAGAGCCTAAAGGTGCACAAATGAAGCTTGAGGAGGCCAAAACTTTCTTCCAAGCTATTGCTTATATAATGCTCTAAAAGTTGGTGTAGAATTTGAATTCAAATCATGCCTTCAAATATCTTAAAAAGGTTGTCCTTCACCTGCACATAACTTAGTGTTTAGATCCACAGGTTGTGTGAGTGGCTTACATCCATGCATACTTATAAAGTACATCTAGCTAGTATTTCCTTTGAGCAAGGTAAATGCCATTTCCCACATAAATAACTTCAATCCCAAGAAAGTATTTAAGAATTCCAAGATCTGAAAACTTGAATTCGTTTCCAAGCTTGGCCTTGATCCATGTGATACCTACATCATCACTTCTTGTTATAATCAAGTCATCCACATATATGCATACATAGACAACTAGTCCTCCTTTGTTCTTGAGGTATAAGGAAGGATCTCCATCACTTGGTTTGTATCCACACCTGCACAAATACTCCACAAGCTTTTGATTCCATGCCCTAGGAGCTTACTTTAAACCATACAATGCTTTTCTAAGTTCACATTTTCGATATCCATTGGAGACTTCTTTTTCTTATGCTCATTTATTGTATTTTTTGAGAGATTTTGGATGGTTCATTTACCATTGTAAAAGCATTGAGCTTTACACATGTAAAGGTAGAAAGATAAAGCCCAAATCCCACGAATTTGTGGTGGTTGAAGTTGCATTCAATCAAGCAATCAAATCACCTAAAAGTAGATCAAACTAGATCTTCACTTTTCCTAGATTGTAGGAAAGTGAATTGATTCCCTCCAACAACCATTCCCACCTTCATTTGAATTCAAACTTCACTTGTAGAAGTCTTGGAACACTCTTAGAGTCTATATAAATACTTGAAATCACTTGTACAATACATGGAAGCAATATACATACACTTGTGACCATCATTGTCTTGCTCCTTCAATTCTCTGCATCATCTTCTTCGCCAACACTAATCTTGCAGAGGCTGCTGCTCTCTCTCGAGAGCTCAAAATTGAGTGAAAGATGGCTCATTGGAAAGGTATTAGTGTCTAGTTTATGTATAAATTTTCATAACATTTGGTTCAGTAGATTGGGAGAAATCTGAGTTTTTCAGTGTCGGGCTCAATCTCTACGTATTCCTAAAAAATAGGAAGTACCACCGGTGAGTGTCTCATTCATTCCTATAGCATATTTTGCTTATTCCTTGTACTTTTGTGCATTCTATACACTCAACCCTATGTGTATCACTCCCATAAAAGGATTTTTTCTAATTGTAATCATGCTGGTCGCTATGGGCATTTGAAGTTCATTATCTCTTCCATAGATAGTAAGTTTTTGAGCTAGTCGACCCGCGAACCTATCTGTTTTGTATCAACTCATTCTCCTTGATGCTCCAAAGTACATAGTGTGTTTCTTTGCACTTATCACATGCTTATAAGCTCTATTTGAGTCTCCATAAGCTCAAGGGCTGGTCTTGTGCCGGTTGGCTAGACCAAACTTCGTCACTTCGAAACACATTTTTCTACCTTCTACAAGCTTCTCCAAGTTCTTTCAGTGGTATTAGAGCTAGATCAAGATGGGTGACGACTTTCCCTCAATGATCGAGAAGCTTGATTTTCACAACTACGCATCTTGGCAAATCAGGATGGAGGCCTATTCGCAAGGTAGAAATCTTTATGGAATTATAGCAGGTGATGAAGCTATGCCTATTCCAAGATCCAAAGGAGGACCAACACAAGAGGAGACAGATAAGCTCACACTTTGGTGCACAAGGGATGCTCAAGCAAGATCGTACATACTAAACTCTATCTTTGACTTTCTATTACAACATATTAGAGGATGCAAGACATCTCAAGAGGCTTGGGATGCCCTCGAGACTTTCTTTTCTGCTAGCACCAAAGCAAGAAAGAATCATCTTTGGAAAGAGTTCAACCAAATGAAGAAGACACCTAAACAAACCATCACAGAGTTTGTTACCAAGGTCAAGGAAGTTGCGGATCAGTTAGCATCCATTGGAGACCTAATTGAAGAAGAGGTCATCATGAGGGAAATTCTCAACGGCATTCGAAGTGATAAGCAATGGCAATCCTTCACGACGGCTTATGATCTCATCATGGATGTGCAAACTCCAGACTTAAACATCTTTCTTGGACAACTCTTCAATCAAGAAGCCAACAATAGCATAAAGGAAGGTAACTCTTATCATGGTAATTCAACTAGTGCTCTATATGCAGATAAGAAGGATAAGAAGCAAAAAGGCAAGAAGAAGGAAGAAGATGAAGAAGAGACCTCCCAAGCCAACTTTGCAAGCAAGAGAAAGTGGAAAGGGAAGAAGAAAGGAACAAAGCAAGACAAAGCCAAAGGTCAAAATGTTCAACCTTGTGCCATATGCGATAAAACCAACCACACCACTCAGAATTGTTGGTTCAATGGGAAGACCCAGAAAGGAAGTGGAAGAGGTGGATATGGAAGCAATAGAGGCAGAGGTGGACACAACTTCAACAATAACAGTAGAAGCTATAATAGAAGGGACTACAACAATTATTCAGAAGATCAACCACATGAAGACTCATTGCTTCTTATGAATCTAAGCCACAAAGAAGGTAAAGAAGATGATCATTTGTTCTACATAGATTCAGGATGCTCGAATCATGTTGCAGGCAACATTGCTCTTCTATCTGACTTCGAAAATCCAAAGCGTAGACATGAAGTGCAAACAGGGGATGACACAAAGCACAATGTGGAGAAGATTGGTAATGTCAATGCTTCCAATGGAAGGACAAACATTCTGAGTAAGGTTCTCTATGTACCCACTATCACTAAAAACCTAATAAGTGTAGGCCAATAGTTGAAAAAGACTTGCAAGTTAGGTTCATCCAACATGGAGCTTTTGTGGAAGATCCATGTCAAGGCTTCAAAAAGATAGTCTGAGGTGAGAAGCATGGTAGGCTCTTTACTTTTGAAGTAGGAGAAACCAGGAACATAGCTCTATTCAAATTTGGGTCTTAAACCCTAAGTGAGCTTGAAGTGTGGCATAACAGACTTGCTCATGTGAATGAAAGAACCTTGAAGGATATATACAGGGATCAAAGTGTTCTAGGACTGCCGAACATATCAAAGCAACACATGATCAACATGTGTGATGCATGTCAGATTGGGAAGGCATAAAGACAACCATTCAACCACAAAGGCTACATCCAAAACAACTTATTGGACTTAGTACATACAGATGTATGGGGACCAAGTCAAGAAGCTTCATTGGCAGGATCAAGGTATTATGTCTCATTTATTGACGATCATAGTAGATGGACTGTTCTATACTTTATCAAGAGTAAGAATGAAGTGTTTGATTGCTTCAAGAAGTATCTTGCACATGTGGAGAATCATACAGGTAGATCACTAAAGAAGCTCAGATCTGATGGAGGGGGAGAATACTTCTCCAAAGAGTTTGATGAGTTCTTGCAGAAAAAAGGTATCAAAAGGGAAGTGACTACTAGGTACTCTACTCAACTAAATGGAATTGCAGAGAGGAGAAACAAGACATTGGTTGGATCAGCCCGAACAATGCTTGAAGAGAAGAAGTTGCCACATTATCTATGGGCATAAGCTATTTCAACTATTGTGTACCTTGTCAATAGACCACCATCCAAATCACTTCAAGGTATGACTCCTTATGAAGCATGGCATGGAAGAAAACCTAGTCTTGGACATTGCAAGGTTTTTTGTTGTTTAGCTTATGTTCATGTACCATGACAAATAAGAGGTAAGCTAGATGAAAAGGCAAAAAAGGCAGTGTTTATTGGACATGATTCAACTCAGATGGGTTACAGGTTCTTCAATCCTTCAACCAATTAATTCACTACAAGTAGAGATGTTGTGTTTGAAGAACACAGGTCTTGGTATGATGAAGACAAACAAAAGGTAACACTACCATATGATCTTGATTCTGACTCTCATCAATTGGGAATCAAGCATGATACACAGGTCCAGGATCCAAGAAGTGATACAGACAATGAACAAGATGAAAGGGAAAAGGATTACAAGCTATGGAAGTCAAGAGGCAAAGCAAAGATGCAAGAGGTTGGAGAATGCTCCAAACAAGTACCTAGAAGATCAGCAAGAGAGAAGAAACAACCAGAAAGGTATGGATATGATTCCACATTTTTTATGAAGCATTCAATATACTTGGCAAAAGACTCTATTTTAGAGGAACCCTCAACCTATGAAGAGGCAAAGGGAAACCCTAATTGGGAAAAGGCCATGAAAGAAGAGATAGATGCATTGAAGGAAATGGACACTTGGGATTTGTTTCCAATATCGCCGAATCAAAAGGTAATTGGTTGCAGATGGGTATATAAAGCTAAAAGAAACTCAGATGGATCAGTTTGCAGGTACAAGGTAAGATTAGTTGCCAAAGGATGCTCACAAACTCATGGTATAGACTATGAGGAAACATTCTCACCAGCTGCAAAGACGACTACAATCAGGAATTTGATAAGTGTAGTTGCTGCAACGAATTGGAGACTCCTCCAACTTGATGTGAAAAATGCATTCTTAAATGGTTGGATAAGTGAAGAGCTATACCTGTCACAACCACCAAGTTTTGAAAACCCTAATCATCCATCTTATGTTTGCAGACTTAAGAAAGCATTGTATGGATTGAAACAAGCTCCTAGAGCTTGGAATTACAGGTTGGCTACATATCTTCAAGATCAAGGGTTCAAAGCTAGCAGCTCAGATCCTTCTCTATTCATCAAAAGGGATCACAATGAGGTTATCTATCTATGTGTATATGTAGATGATATTATTGTGACAGGTGATGATCTAAATGGCATTCAAAGGATCAAGAGACACATGCAAGAGGAGTTCAAAATCAGTGACCTAGGTGAGCTCACATATTTCCTAGGTATGTAGGTGATATACACAGATGAAGGAATGTATTTGACTCAAAGAAGATACATTCAGGATCTTCTTCTCAAGTTCAAAATGGAGAACACTAAACCTGCAGGTACACCTTTGGAGATGAATCATAAACTAAGTGTTTATGAAGGTGAGAAAATTGAAGACATTAAACAGTATCAAAGCTTGGTAGGTAGCTTGATATATGCTACTCATACAAGGGCAGACATCTCATATAGTGTGGGAGTGCTTAGTCAGTTCATGCACTCACCGAGAAGACCACACATGGATGCGGCTAAGAGAGTACTTAAGTATCTCAAAGGTACAATCAACGAAGGTATTTTCTATCCTTACTCTTCAGATTTGGATATCAAAATGTACTCAGATGCAGATTGGGCAGGAGCTAAGGATGATAGAAAAAGTACATCTAGTTAGTTAGCATTTGCAGGTTCGAAGCTAGTTTCATGGAGTTCCAAGAAGCAACCAACAATTCCTTTATCCTCAACTGAAGCAGAGTATAGAGGCTTGACCATAGCAACTCAAGACTCAATATGGTTAAAAGCATTGTATACAGATTTGGGACTTGTGAGTTCCAAACCTCACATATTTGGAGATAATGTAAGTTCCATGCATCTAGAGGCAAATCCTATTTTCCATGCGAGAACCAAGCACATAGAAGTCCATTACCACTTCATCAGGGAGAAGCTCATGGCAAAGGAGATTGACATTTCTTTTGTTCCAACTGAAAAGCAAGTAGCAGATATGATGACAAAGGCACTTGATGGAATAAAGCTTTGTAGATTGAAAGCTATGGCAGGTATTCAACCTATCAGAGAATCAAGACTCAAACATACTTTAGCTTGAGGAGGAGCTGTTGGAACATCAAGCTTACACTATGCTTGAGGTGGATTTGTTCTACATCAAAAGCTATCGCGTTGAAAGAATATCCATTTGAGACTTCTTTTTCTTATGCTCATTTATTGTATTTTTTGAGAGATTTTTGATGATTCATTTACCGTTGTAAAAGCATTGAGCTTCACACATGTAAAGGTAGAAAGGTAAAGCCCAAATCCCATGAATTTGTGGTGGTTGAAGTTGCATTCAATCAAGCAATCAAATCACCTAAAAGTAGATCAATCTAGATCTTCACTTTTCCTATATTGTAGGAAAGTGAATTGATTCCCTCCAACAACCATTCCCACCTTCATTTGAATTCAAACTTCACTTGTAGAAGTTGTTGAACACTCCCAGCGTCTATATAAAGACTTGAAATCACTTGTACAATACATGGAAGCAATATGCATACACTTGTGACCATCATTGTCTTGGTCCTTCCATTCTCTGCATCATCTTCTTCGCCAACACTAATCTTGCAGAGGCTGCTGCTCTCTCTCTAGAGCTCCAAATTGAGTGCAAGATGGCTCATTGGAAAGGTATTAGTGTCTAGTTTATGCTATAATTTTTCATAGCATTTGGTTCAGTAGATTGAGAGAAATCTGAGTTTTTCTGTGTCGGGGTCAATCTCTACGTATTCCTGAAAATTAGGAAGTACCACCGGTGAATGTCTCATTCATTCCTATAGCATATTTTGCTTATTCCTTATAATTTTGTGCATTCTATACACTCAACCCTATGTGTATCACTCCCATAAAAGGATTTTTTCTAATTGTAATCATGCTGGTCGCTATGGGCATTTGAAGTTCATTGTCTCTTCCATAGATAGTAAGTTTTTGAGCTAGTCAACCAATGAACCTATCTGTTTTGTATCGGCTCATTCTCCTTGATGCTCCAAAGTACATAGTGTGTTTCTTTGCACTTATCACATGCTTATAAGCTCTATTTGAGTCTACATAAGCTCAAGGGCTGGTCTTGTGCCGGTTGGCTAGACCAAACTTTGTCGCTTCGAAACACATTTTTCTACCTTCTATAAGCTTCTCCAAGTTCTTTCACTAGCAATTTCAGCAATATACCTATTGTTCCTCTCTGCCACCCCATTTTGTTGGGGAGTATACCTGCAAGTGATTTGCCTCTTTATGCCTTGGTCTTGCTAGAAATCACAAAAAGCATGGGAGAAGTATCCTCCCCCTCCATCGGACCTTAGGGTTTTGATGTAGTAATTTGTCTCCTTTTCAACTTGTACCTTGAGTCTTTTGAATACATCAAACACATCTGATTTTTGTTTTATACAATACAATAATACTTTTCTTGAATAGTCATCTATGAAGGTTACAAAGTACCTATTACCTGCAAGAGAGGGCTCTTTGGTTGACCCCCACACATCTATGTGCACAAGGTCTAACACACCATGTGCTACATATCCACTCTTCTTGAAGGGTTGCCTAGTAGACTTGCCTAGTTGACAGGCTTCACACATCTCATGCAACATTTGTAATAAAAAATGTGGTAAACCTCTTACCAATTGCCTGTTCCCATGTCTTTGAACCTTTGAATGTTGATGTGACCACACATTTTATGCCACAAATCCAAATCTCCAATCTTCTTATTGCCATAGGTGATGAACATTGCCTTGTTGCTTTGTCCTTTGCCAATGTCAAGAGTGAACATCCTTCCTTCCTCCTTTCCTTTGGCTATCAGCTCATAGGCATTCCTTGGTTCTTCAATAAAGCATCCTTTATGGTTGAACTTGACTTGTTATCCCTTTTCAACCATCTGTCCAACAGAGATTAAGTTCTTTGTAATAGTAGGAATATGCAAAACCTCAGATAGTCCTTTTGTTTTGTGGTTGCCTTCAAGCTTCACATCTCCCATTTATTGTGTCTCATGCTCTGTGTTGTCTCCTGTCTCCACAAAGCCTCTTTGCTTGGGTGATTGATGATTGCTGAAGTAGTCCTCTTTACCTGACATGTGGTTACTACAACCACTATCTATATACCACACCTCATCATGTGGTTGGCCTTCACTTTTATGCTTCATAGCTAACAAATGCTCATTTTCTACTATCTATATACCACACCTCATCATGTGGTTGGCCTTCACTTTTATGCTTCATAGCTAACAAATGCTCATTTTCTGAATTTGTTGAGGAGTTAGCATAATTACCTTGTCCTTTGTAATTGTTCCCACCTTGCTTTTGCCAACAATCTTTGGCATAGTGTCCTTGCTTCCCACAATTGAAGCATCCATTTGAGTTGGAGTAGCCTCGACCTCCATATCTTCCTCCTCTACCTCTTCATCTTCCTCTTCCTCTTGATGATTGACCTTCATCTTAGCTTGATTGACTCCCTTGATAGCTTTGGCTGCCTTGTTGGTAGTTGCTTCTACCTCTTCCTCTTGAAGCACCTCTATTGCCTTTGCCTCTTCCTCCTTTGCCTGCATAGAAGAGTTGGTCTTGGCTGCCCTTTGACTTGTTGCCTCCATGGTTGAGCTCCTCAGTCACCATAAGAGAAGTAAGTTGCTCAAAATCTGGTAATGAATCCCTTACATACACAGAGGTTGTGAATGCCTTCCATTTATCATCTTCTCTAAGCTCGTTAACTGTGTGGGCAACTAGGTCATCATCATCTACAACACATCCTATTGAACTAAGTGCATCCAAGATCTCTTTTACGTTGAGTATGAAGCCATTAATGCTCTCATTTGATGACTTCCTAAGGTTGTTGAGCTCATTCTTGAGCTAAGTTTTTCTAGCCTTTGTAGAGGTAGAGTACAAACCTTTCTAAACATTCCCAAACCTTCTTAGATGTATCTAGGACTTGGATATGACCTATCATGGAGTTGCTTATGTGTTGAGAAAGAATGAAGATCACTCTTCTATCCCTTTCTTCCCATTCTCTAATGGCTCTCCTTTGATTCTCAGTAGGTGTAAATGGATCTATCTATGGCTTCACCTTAGTACCACTAATCAACCCCCAAAGACCCTTTCCCATGAGGAAGTTAGAGATTCTAAACTTCCAAGGTTGGTAATTGCTCTTTTCAAGCTTCTCAATCTAAGTATTATAGTTCCTCATTGTGTATGAGACTATATGTGGATCCTAATCCCTCCTTGGATTGTGATAGATATGAGAAAGAATGATATGTTACCTTCCCACAATAGTCTCCACTTGTCACAAACTTTCGACGATGATAGAAGCTCCCCCTTGCTTCAAATCCTTCTTCAAATCTTCCTAGTCTTTGCTTCAATCCTTGGCTCTCAAGTAACTTCAATGCCTCCTCTTGATGTCCTCAATGCTCAATGATGAGATTTGATACCACTGATGGAGTATATCCATTCCTAGTTGCAGTAGAAGAATGATAGGCCCTTCCTAGGACCAAACAATTCACTACCATAGTCCATCAAAAGTTCAATTGCTCTTTGGACTTGAAGATTAAACTTATGAAACTTTGCACAGTAAAAATAGACTCTCTAAGCTTTCCAACAAGCCATAGATCACTCAATTTGGAAAATGTGACCTATGTCAAGCTCCTTCTACAAGACAGACCAAAATCTACCCAAACATATAGGATATACAAAAGAATAAGGAAAACTTGATATTAAGATTATATTCAAAGGAAAGCTTACAACACGAGCTTTAAGAGGAGCTATCTTGTGCATGAAATGGATAACTACACAAAGGGATATAGGCGATACAAAATCTCAGCCAAAGTGAAAACTTCAACAAGCAGGGGGCTAGCTTAGACCTGGAGTATACACTCCCATTGAGATCCTAAAGGTTCACAAATGAAGCTTGAGGAGGCCATGACTTTCTTCCAAGCTATTTTTTATATAATGCTCTAAAAGTTGGTGTAGAATTTGAATTCAAATTCATGCCTCCAAAATCCCCCACTTTTCTCAATCAAGGTAGGTGGAATCTTGAGCTAAAAAAGTCGTGGAAAAGTGGTTGTAGACTTTACCAAAAAGTGAGATGATGTGGCACTTGAGTTAAGCCTTGGTTCACACACATTTGAGCTTGTACATTTCTAACAATATACCCATTTGGTATGCTCGATTTCATAGATGAATCCAACTTCTATGAATCTATCAATTTCCTCCTTTATCATAGCTATATATGTGTCATTATATGTGTATGGTTTTTGTTTAGTGGGCTTGGCTTCTAAAGTCACGGGGATCCTATGTGAACAAACGTTCGGACCCGCTTCTTTCAAATCTTTGTACATCCAAGCAAACACATCTTATTATTCTAGTAAGACGTTTGTCAACTCTTGCTCTTCCTCATTGCTTAGGTCATTCCCTATGTACATGCTTCCTTTCTCCTCATCTTCAATTGTTATCAAAATTTTCTTAGTCATTTCCTTATTATCATATGTTTCTCTCATGAGAGTTTTCTCGTTTTGGCATTCTCACCATAATTCTTCTAACCTCAAACTCATATTTCTTAAAATTATGTGGCCCTTCGAACAATGATTCCTCTTCTTCCTATGTTGATGGGTTGTTCTTGTGTTTGTTCTTCTTGCCTTCCAGTTCAACTTGAGTTGTTAGCAATACATTGTTCTGGAACTCATTTTGTTCGTTGGTCTTTGCATCTACTAAGTACAAGTACTCTTCCACCGAATACAAAAAGCATTATCTTCTTCATCTGTGATCATAGTAGTGTCACATTCTTCTATTGGAGTTAGACATCTATGCAAGCACGCAAACAACACAAGGAAGAAGAAGAAGCTTGGAGCACAACACACAATGCTGAATGTATTACCACTAGAATGTACAAAGATAAGTAGCCCGTTAGGGCAATAGGCATATATACAAGTTGGATGAAAAAACCTCCTAAAGAGGGCAAAAAGTGCCATGATGGTCCTAGAGTGTTCACACACATCACTACTTAAATATATCAACAAATCCCCCCTGGGAGTGATGCGGTGAACAAGGAGCTGGCAATCATGTATAAGGAAGTGCAAAGTTATGTGGAATCAATCCACAAAAGGAAGTAAGCCCGAAGCTTTGCGGAAAGCTTTAAACTTCTCCCTAGGTAGAGCTTTTGTAAAAAGGTATGCAAGGTTCTCCTGCGTAGGCACATATGCCAAGCTGATCTCCCCAATAGAGAACCTCTCCCTGACATAATGATAATGCACCTCCATGTGCTTAGTGCGAGCATGGAACACAGGGTTCTTCGCAACTGCCAATGTGCTCTGACTGTCAGTGAAGATGGTGGTGGCAGAAGATTGACCAACACCCAAATCAGCCATATGCACTTGCCATTTCTGTAGCTATTCACAACACTGCAAAACACTACAAGCAACACTTCTGCTTGCACACTGTTGCACTGTGACGTGACAGTTCGATCTAAAAAAAACACAGTTTTCGTGTATCAACAATACACGGAATCACATGAAATTATGGATTTGGAATATATGAGTGTTTCCAAACATGACGCAAGTTACAGTTTTGCAGATTGACCTGGTTTTTTTGTGGGCCCCACCTTGGAGGCTCAAAACAAAGGTCGAGATGGCTCCGAAACTTCGATTTGACAAAAACGAGTGATCCTAAAGGGATTACTTTTGAAAATATTTTGAGTTCTTCTATCTTCATGCCAATTTTTGTAGCAATCTGAGGTCATTTGTGAATCACATTTTCCCCATGCCTTCTTGTGTACTCTTCACTGTCGGCCTTCTCCACGAGCTCTCTGCAGCCACACTGGCTCTGATACCATGTAACGAGGAAGGAGATAAGGAAGAGAGCTCACACACACTCTCCCAATCGAAGAGAAGCACACACAGATTGAGGCAAGGAAGGAGGATCTTCTTTTTCTTCTATTACATAAAAGGAATGTACAAGAATGACCTAAAAACAAGAATACAACCAATGCAATATATAAAGGTTAGTACATAAGGAAAAATCTAATGTCCACAAATG
This sequence comes from Ceratopteris richardii, assembly GCA_020310875.1. Taxonomy (NCBI): domain Eukaryota; kingdom Viridiplantae; phylum Streptophyta; class Polypodiopsida; order Polypodiales; family Pteridaceae; genus Ceratopteris; species Ceratopteris richardii. The sequence goes on along the minus strand of CM035416.1, from coordinate 153,159,440 downwards.
AGTGAGCTAGCAAGAAACAAATATGCCATCACTCTCGGTAGATAAATCTAGTATAGCTCAATGAAGTATCCCTGACATATATCGGCATGACCACTATACATGTCAGAGAAATTAAAAACTGATACGTGTCATCTTGGATCATCACATGTGGAGCTTGATATCTCAACAATATGATTGCTACATACCATACATCTTCACTAGCTTGAGTTGTATCTTCACCATACCTCATGGCAAGTAAATAATCCTTCCCTTGGTTGGATGATGTGTTTGTATAGTTACCTTGCCCTCTATAATTGCTTTTGTTTCTTTGATTCCTTGGTCTTTGAGATCTATGATAGCATTCATTTGCAAAATGACCCGGCTTACCGCATAAAAAGCATCCATTTGAAGTGTGTTGTCCTCTTCCACCTCTTCCTCTATTTGTTGCTCTTCCACCTCTTTGACCTGCATTTTTTTGTTTGCCTTGACCTCCTTGGTTGCTTTGATATCTTCCTTGTCCTCTTGTAGTAGCTCGATTGTCTCTTCCTCTTCCTCTACCTGTGTACAAAAATTGCCCTTGGCTATCCTTGGCATGATTACCACCAAGGTTCATCTCCTTTGTCACCATGAGAGTGATTAGTTGATCAAAATCAGGATGAGAGTCCCTTACATATAGTGAATTTGTGATCTGCAAGCTCTTTAAACTTTGATATGTAATCATTAATACCTTGAGAAGGGCCTTTCTTGAGACTATATAGCTCATTCTTGATTTGAATCTTCCTAGATTTTGTGGAGATGGAGTACAATCTCTCCAAGCACTCCCACACCTTCTTTGATGTATCCAAATCCTAAAAATGTCCTATAATGGAGTTGCTAATATGTTGAGATAAAATAAAAATGAATCTTTTGTCCCTTTCACCCCACTCTCTTACTGGTCTTCTTTAGTCGTTGGTTGGATTTAACTCATTTATATAGGGTTTTGGCTCTCCACCACTCACAAGTCCCCATAAACCTTTTCCCATCAGAAAGTTATTTACTCTAAATTGCCATGGTTGGTAGTTTCCCTTTTTGAGCTTCAACTTTGATGAGGTCTTTACTTCACTTCAATGGCTCCTTTTTCTCTCTTTGATACTCCACTTATAGCTATGATACCATTGTTGGAGGTTAAACACTCCTATGTGCACAATGAAAGAAAATTATCCCTCCTAGGCTAATTTTTTTTCCACACATAGGCTTTGTATTTGTTGAGTTTCTCTAAGTACATGTAGAGAATGAAAATGAAAATTTGCAAACCAAAACTAGACTTGGACAGCTTTCAAAAAACTTGGATAGCTTTCAAATGAGAGTGAAAGCACTCCATTTGGACACTAGATGATGCCTCAACCAGTTGCATCAAAATAATCTGCTTGATCTCTTCACAAAGTATTAGCTAACTACACTGACACTGTTCTAGAAATTTCTCTCGACTTGTTGCAAGCACTAATCCGAGAACCTATATCAGTCAATCTAGAACTGATAAGCTTTCCAACAAGACAAAAATAGCTAGAAATTGATTCAGAATGAAGGAGAAACAACAATTAGAATATCAGGGGGTCTGCCAAGATTATCTAGAGAGATAGAGTGTGTAAAATGAAATCTCTGCAAAATATGTAGAGAATAGCTAGTGGTGGGTGTGCTTAAGTAAGGGGGGAGCTTGGGCACATATTTCCATGACTCTAAGTCATAATACAACTCATTTGAGGTTTTAAGAGTTACATACTAACCTCTTTAACCAATCAAAAGCATACACATGTCAAAAGATGAGGTCCAATCACATCAAGAGGTGAGCTATTTGTTCTCTAATCAAATTATTTCCATTGTAGACATAATTTTATGCCTCCAACTCATGGAAATCATCTTCATTTGATTGTGGATGATGTGAAAGGTGAGATTTGGGGCATGTTTCCACACTCTTGAGCTTGAAATCCAACTTATTTCCAACATATCATGATAGACGGGCCTTGTCGCAATAGAGGGTCCTCATCACGAGAGAAAAGCCTTGTCATGATAGATGGTATCTATTGAAATAGAGGGTGGTTCATTGGGTCTTCGGTCTATTGCAATAGACGAGGGTCTATCACGATAGAGTGGTCTATCATGACAAACGGGTGGTATGTCATGATAGACGCTGTTTGTTGGGGGTCCGTCTATCATGACAAATGGTGTTTGTCACGATAGGTCAATCTATCGCAATAGATGGGGTATGTCAAGTTTTTGATTTGTTGCAATAGAGCCAAAAACTTAATAAATTCTTGATGCATTTATGGTGCTAGGATGATACTGAGGAGCTCTCTGCCAAGGTGCACATGCAACCTAAAAATGACAACTTTCTTGATCTATCACGACAAACTAAGGTGGTTGGCATGAATCTTGAGAATGTCTATGTTGTACTTAAGTAGGCTACTGAGATGATGATGGGCCTTGATCTGCAAGAAAACAACAAAAACACACACAACACATATGCACTTTCTCTCTATCTCTCTCTCTCTCTCACACACACACACACACAAGATAATGAGGAATGTGAGGGCGAAGGGGAAGATATGCTCAAAATGGATTTTTTTGGGCGAAGATGGAGGTGAGTGATTATGGGTGGATGGAGGTGATGAAGATGAAAATGGAGATGAAAATGATGCAATTATGAACAAAAAACAATGGAAATTTACCTTTCAACATTGATACTTTACACTCTTATCATCACACGCTCGTCCTTGAGCTGGTGCCAAATTTGGTGTCACTATAAATAAGGATGAGTACCACATTGAGGAGCTTCACCTCATAATTGTCAATCCGTGGAGCTATGAGGATGATATGAGGATCATGTGGGAGTGAAGTGAGTGAAGATGAAGGTGAGAAGCACACAAAATGCATACAAGCATACAAGCACAATCATGCAAGGAGGAGATAAAGAGTATGAGCAATAGAAGATGAAGCAATTCAATTACAATCAACTTCCAAACCTTCTTCTCAAGTTTTTACAAAAGTTCTCACAAAAATCTAACCAAAATCTAACCTCTAAAATGAGCTTTCTAGCCCTTTTTATAGTTTTTCACTAGTTTTGGCAATTTCAGACGCAATGTCCAACATAGCTGAAAATTAGGTTCTAGAGCTAATTTGGGGGACCTAATGAGCTCCAAAAATTATGAAAATTGATATGTAGATCCTACCTAGCTTCTCAAGCTTGAGATTTCCCCAACTTGCAAAAATGGAGCATCTGTTTTAAAAATTGGGTTTTGATTTTACAATGTAATGACAAAAATCACTATTTATTATAAAGATTAATGTTCCTCTTTTATAATTGATTCACACCTCTAGATTTATGTATTGTCTGTTCTTTGGTGGGTGCATGATTCCCTTCGGCGACTGGCTCTTGTTTACAAGCAACACGAAGATTTCAATATAGTAAAGAAAAATTGATTTTTTGTTAGTATGATCAACCCTCCCTCTAAAATTTCAAGGTTTAATCCTCCAAATTGGAAAATGGAGCTCTCATCTTGAACATTTTGAGAATTTTTAAAATATGCTTTTTATTTCTTTACCTTATTTTTTGAAACTCGTGTTTTATTTAATATTGTTTTATTTTTGTTCCATTCCAACTTCCTATTTCACACTAAACGACAAAATTTCATCTATGAAAATAAAATTCCATCTTTGTATGTGAACAAAATGAAGGTGAAACTAGTGTTCCTATGTTGTATTTTGGTTAAAATCACTACCAGATACACATGTTCCACTTAGAAGAGTGTGAACCTAGTCTTAATGCATAGATATTCCTTTACTATTGAGCTCCAAAGTATTCATAACCCTTCATATTTTATACTTGCATCTCTCTTAAAGATTCTATTTAGATCCTTTTCTCCCCATTCTCCTCTACCTCAGATTTAATTGTTATGTGTGGCTATGCACATGCACATGACAAAAAAATATCTGACGACCTTGAAACTGCCATCGCCAATTGCAAAGCTCCTTTTTGCCATCTCGATTCTCCGTGCCCGAAGGCAGACCTAGTGCAAACCTCGTGAGAGGGTCCACTTCTACGTCCTCTCTCGTCATCGTTTGTAAACGTAAACATCACATGCGCGGGTCTGTGAGTCTTGAGGCCGACGAGGAAAAAGGAAAAAAAAAAATCTTGCAAGGAGCGAAACAAAGGTCTCTCCAACAAAGGTTGGTCAAGCGGCAGAACAGATATTTTGGAGATTTGCGACATTCTGCATTGGTTCGTTTCTGTGTACAGTCCAAAATCGCCGTCCACCCCCCTTACACGCACATCGCTCATTCTCTTCAAAGTGCATTTGCGGTCTTCTTCCTCATTCCCCGAATGTAGTTTATAGTCGCGTCCATCTTCCTGCATGCACGCACCGCCCATCCGCCCATTCCTCTGTGCGAGTCGCCATGCTCGTTGTGTATGCAAAGAACAATCTCTAAGTACTGGCATTTGAGTCCGTGAGAACCGAGGGCCGCGTCCGCGTGTGAACCGATTCTCGTTCTGGTTTCTGTAGTTGGTAGCGAGTGAATGAGCGTTGCCTATCTTTCCTTTTCTTCATTCTAACCTTCACCCCTGTCTTGGACGGGCGAAGGCAATCTGTTGGGCGTAGACAGTTTTTTATTTCTGAAAGGCAATGGCAGCAGCAGCAGGAGCAGGAGCCTCAACAGCATCCATACATCAAGATCAATCAACAGATCGCAAATGCACTCTGCGCACTCGTAACGAATTTCTGGGCAGTCCTCGCACCTTCTTTCTTGGTGGCACGAAATGCCCGACCTCTCTTTGCAGCTGGCTTTTTGGAAACTCATCTCCCCGCAGACAGTTGTCTATTCAAGCAGTTGCTAGTGAGCCGAAGCCAAAGACCACTGATGGAAATGGTATAAGCAATAGTAAGATTTACTGAATTTCCGTATGCATTTTATTTTACATTGGCGAGTGTACTCACATCGGTATGATCTGGATATGGATTCATTGTCTTCTGGATACTCTTTATGGAGGAGTGACAGCATAGGACTCCTTTGTGTAGTTTCATGGTATTTTGAACGAAGGGATGTGGTCACGGGGACTCATGAAGTATAGGATGACATGTGTTTGCGTATAACGAGTCACTGAATTTTGCTACTGAACGTAGCTAGGTAACAAAATGATGTTTGAAATGTGTATGCAGGATATCTTCAACGAAGTAATTTATCTAATGATGCTGAGAGCATTGCAAAAAACATCATACATCACGCCGAATACAGTCCCTTCTTCTCTCCTCTCCAGTTTGAACTGCAGGCAGCGTACATTGCTACCGCTCAAAGCGTTCGAGACACACTGATCAGGAACTGGAATGAAACTTACAGACTCTTTCAGGACAAAAATCCGAAGCAGGCATATTATTTGTCCATGGAATTTTTGCAGGCAAGTGCTTTTTGTTTTTGCATCAGATTATCTGCACCTTTCTTCTCTTCAAATGAAATGATGAATTGGTATAGTGACTCAGCAAATGAGAGTAAATGTTGCCACTGTAGGGTTTCTTTCTGGCAACACTATATTTAGGGTTCCTTTGAACATTAGCAATACTAGCTTCATTGTATGGAATCACATGGCTGAGTTGTTTTTCAATGCTTGTGTGTGGTTGATGTCTTCTCTCGATGGCTGATCTTGCCATCTCTTCCAAGTTCCGTAGCCTTCCATTTTCATAAGGGTGATCTTGAATGAGTGTTATTTGAGTAACTGATTGTGCACAAAGTTGTTTGCTGCTTAATTTGAAGGGCTATGAGTGCATTCTGCTGTAAATAGAGCTCCTTTCCCCTCAACATAGAAGAGGAGAACTTGGGCCTCCCAACCACTGACTTGCATGTGCCTCCTTGTCCTCTCCTCCTAGTGGAAGCATCTCAGGACACCCATGCAAGAGGGATAAGGGCCTATCAGGTTGAGCCATCTTGGCTGCATGAGCTCTGATGGTTTGATAGATGTTGCTCTTTCTTGTTCCATGAACAGGGAGACGTTTTAATACCAATGTTAGGGTGATGTCACGATCCTCCTTGCTATCAAGTCACTCCTTCTAGTGGAAGAGTTCAAGTGTGGTCGACTCAGATAAAGATTTGTTCTCTTTGGTATGCCAATGAAGGTCTTGGGTTGTTATTTTCCTATAACTCATCTCTAAGGGAAGTGTTGACACCGATTTTCTTGTAATTATTACCGATTGTTACAATATTTGAATTGTTCTATGTACTCTTCTTCGAGGGCTTTGTATTGGTCTTGGAATTCTAGTATTGTTTTTAGAGTCTTTGTATTGTCATTGTTCTTTGACATCTTGTATTGATCTTGATAGTGAGAATAGTTCTTGTACTACTATCACAAATGTTATGTATGTACTTTGTGAGTCTCATCCACGAACATGGAACTTCTATACTACTAATCTATCATTTTCTGTGTTGATTTAACTTGCTCTTGGAGTTAGCGTAGGGTGTGTTACGGAGTATACTTCTCCAAGGAGAAGCCAACCCCAAAAGTAGCCACCTATGAGGGGCAACCATAGTAGCCAAAGAAAGAAGGGACTCAAATCAATCCAATTTTTGATAACATGATCATATTCTTTATTGTAAGGCTTGATTGAAATTATAGTGATGATTTAATGTGATATATTGGAAATTTGAAGGATGAAGTTCTTAGGAAACAATCAATGGTGCATCCAATTGGGTCTTACTAATATAAATGTGGAGCAAACAATGAAGTTGGTATTGAAGCTATGATAATGAATCATTGAAGCAACGTAATAAAGAATCGGGCCCAATAAGGGGGTTCAAGTGGTTGCTTTGTAGATGACTATAGAGAGAGAAGACAATGCCATTTATTTGAGTTTCAAATTCTATTAGCCTACCAAGAGACAATCATAACTTATGCATGCATATTACATAAGTACATGTTAGGGTAGGGTCACATAGACCCTTAATCGCAATGTACTCCCGTGTGAGGGCGGATGTATTATGTGCCCACAAGTGATAAAAAGTATAGAGAATGACGTAGGATTCAACATAATGATAGGGAATGTTGTTACCCCTCAATCTGTAGTTGGAATAACGAGCATTTACCTTGCGAATTATCTCGCATTAATTACCCTTGTAGAAGTTTATGCATACATTATATCTTCTGTAGACTTCAAGTGTTAGGAATGGAGCTTGCATGCCATTGATATAAGAATCCATGAAGATCTTGCTTGGTGCTCGCTCCCTTTATGCTTGATGTCTACCATGGGGTTATTTATCAATGTAAGTGCAAATTATACAACAAGTTACAATTGTAACAATCGGTCTTGAGCAACAACTTGCTGATTAAACTCCCAAAAGTTGATGAAGTTTGCTATCCAAGCTAACATGACTATCACCACACCTTTGTTAGGGGAATCTAGAGATCTAGGTACATCAAAAGTGCCATTATGAAGACATGTTGTACTCTCTCCTATCACAGTTACTATTCAGCACACATGAACCCAAGAATGATTCCATAATCACAAAATCATAAGTCTATGAATCAAGGAAATCACAAACCAAATAGTTAGCTGACAGTGTCTTACAAGTCCGGACTCCCGAGGGCCGGGTGATTGTCAAATCAATTGTTTCACCCTGCTCTACATGAGCTACATGCACAACAATCAACATCAAGTTGCAAATGTGCATCACAAAGCTCTAAACAACAGCGAAACCAAGCTTTTGTTGGGCATTGAAAATTATATATAAAAGGCTGTATCACACATGGAAGAGGTTGCACTAGTTGATACAAGATCATCTCTTGCATGGACTAGTTGCATTGGGTATGCATGCCTGATCTTATCATGTTTGATAAGCTCAAGTTGACCTAATTGCATGAATGTATTGGTAGCGATTCGTGAATATAGTGACGAGTGAACAATGCAGCCTCAGGCAGAGTTTAACAAATGTCTCTTGCATGTGTGATATCTAGTGTATTGCTGTCATCCATATGTGTGCAACACATAAGTTTCCATCGATGAAACATTGAACCATTGATCATTTGAATGAGCAGGCAAAGTAGGAGTTGCACAACTATTCAAAGAATGTATAACATTTGAGAACATATTTGTGCGATAAACAAACTCAAGGAGAAAAGGTGATATTTTTGACACTTGCATAATGTACCACAAAAGAATGTAAATGATCAAAGGCTGCGCCAATGTGCACATTTGCAGCCTATTACTGTCTCTCTGTCTCTCTCATGCACACGAAGTCATGCCATCAAATATAATGCTCATAGTCACAATGCCAACATACTAATTATAGTTGAGAGCTAGTTTCGAAATGAGTTAAATGAGTGTAGTACATAACATTTAACAATTGCCATTAATCTTTGCATGATTCCACGTTTTACATCAAGAGTCTTGAATGAGAGTAGGTGGAAATTGGAATCGGCAAGACGCAATTTGATGGTGAAAGCAGCTATAGCATCCATCTCCAAAAATGTATCAAATCATGTCAAATTTGATGGCGAAAGTAGCTATAGCATCCATTTCCAATAATGCATCCAAACTTCAAAGTTATGTCACGAGGCCTCTGCATGACCATGCATAGTTATATTTTGTCTTGCTTGAATCAAAGTTTGGCAGACTACAATAGAGCCACCTGAAGTTTGGCTGTGGATGTCTCAGAATCCATGTGTGGGCAAATGCACAAAGTTCATGTTGTCAAGAGTATGGAGAACATGAATGGATACTCTTAAGGTATGGAAGATAAGCTGAAAACATGAACCCTTGTGACATGATGAAAAGAGAATTACCCCAACCAGAGAAAGCAAAAGTTGATAGTTAAAACAAGATGTGCATATTTACCATCACTGCTTTTGTGCTGCATTTTCTCGTCTATAGGAATGACATTCCATGATGCTCACATCAGTGTTGAGGATAGAGTACACTTGACCTTCCCCTTGAGGCTTGTATGTACCAATGTTTTTACAAAATAGATTTACTTTGCTACGTTAACAGGTTTAGAGGCCAACATTTATAATCTTTTCTCCCCCATCTTGCTTATTTCTCTCTCTCTCTCTCTCTCTCTCTCTCTCTCTGTGGCCAATCTGCAAGATAGCAATCCGGCTCATCATTCATCTATTGCAGTGCTGCATCACCACAACTTCTGTACTTGCAGCACCATTGTATAAGCTGTATCAGAGCCTGCATTGATCTGCACCTAGCTGTCATACCATTGTTATTTGGATGCTGAAGTGTGTTCACCAATATTCCATCTAGTATGGCATGTGCTCACATGTGCCTGAGTTTTCTTCTATTTCAATAAGTCACTCGACAGAGAACAGCACAACTGCTTGAACTCTCCACAGCTTCCACTGACCGCAGCTCATCAGTGGTTGCTGCTCTTCGTTATCCTTTATCAAGCTTGTCATTCACCACTAGTAGAAGAACTGTCAAAAACCAATAGTGCTGGTCACACAGTCACCAGTGCCATTGGTTTTCCTGTGTGACTATCGGGATTTTGTTTTCAAATTATTTTCTTCTCAGCAACTTTTGACCTGAATGAATAATTCCACTTCTGAATACCTTTGCTGTGTGAATGTTTCATTCCATTGATATTTCCTATTCCTGAGCGACAAATAATAACGAAATTCATGTTTAGAGCTTTATCTAAACTTATTCTTTGTGAAGGAAGGCAAAATTATATGAAAGTATTAAGTATCTGCATTCATTGTCTTGTACGGTCAGAGTGTCTGATTTTATAATGGTGTATACAGTGATCTTGATGCTTCACACTGATAGCATTATTATGCTATTGACCTTGACACTTGAATTCATTGCACTTCTTGCAGAAACAAGCTTGTGGTTTGTTTTTTTACACAGGGCATACTGTGCTGCTTGTATAAAGCACATTGGAGGTGACATTCTTGTTATGAATGCTTCAATCTATAAGTTGTGTTGAGTACTGAGCAGTCTCCTTTTGAAGGATCGTTTATGTAAATGTATGTTTCAGTGTATTCTCCTTTTGTGCTGAGTACTGAGCATTCTACTTTTGAAAGGTCCTGTATGTACACATTCTCAAAAAGATCAATGTTTATTGACTGCATCTTACTATTCTATACTTGTTCCACCGTTTGGCTTGGCTAATATGTAATCGCCGTTGGAGCTGTAATATATCAAATATATGGTGGTAAGGAGTTCAAGACTTCCTCTCTATTACTGTTTTTTTTCCTTTGGAGGGTGTTGTTTAGCAGACGTCGTATTGCTAGTTTTATGTGATGTCACTTTTCTCTGGTTGTATCTTTCTGGTGCCTGCGCTGTGTTAAGCATAAAGAACGATCCCTCATGTCTTCTGGGACTGCAGCCACATTAAATGCTGGTGGGGAGATTTTAAGGCTCTGTGCATCCCTTCACTCCTTCTCGTATGATTTTAGGGATTTGCAGACACCACAGTACATATTTCGGTCGGTTCCTTGATCATTTTCATTTCTGGATGCTATGGTTCATATAGAAATCAAAGATTGCACTTTCGGTTTCTCATATTAGAGAGTGATTGATTGCAGATATGCACAAATGGTACCACGTCAAATATGATTTGCTGTACAGCTTCTTATTGATTCTCTTTTGTAGACTGCATGGCAGTCCATTGAAATATTACTTCTACTTCTGTAACTCTGTACATTTGTAATATAAGTCACACATTTCCAAAAAATGAACGTTTAAGGAATGGAGGCAATTTCAGACCTTCCCTTTCATTATGGACAATGGCATTATCTTTCTGTTCTTATGTTTTTTAACTTCAATATGCTTCTTTGCCTTTTGTCAGATAAGTGTAGCTATCTCACTGTTCAAGCTACAACGCATCTGCCTTTTGTTGCTTAAAAGAGAGTATAGGATCTATATATTATTGTTTTTCGTGTCTGGTGTTTGATTGGTACAACGTGTATGATATCTGAATATTGACATTTTCTATGGCTGTAGGGGAGAGCATTGCTCAATGCTGTTGGAAACCTAGAGTTGAAGGATGCCTATGCGGAGGCTTTGAACAACCTTGGTTACACATTGGAGACCGTCATAGAGAAGGTTTGTAGGGATTGAAATGAAATCAAACAAGTCTGTTATATCAACTCAAGTGATGGGATCGAATATGCATGCAATATCAGTTTCTATTCATGAAGACCTTCCAATATAAATGAAGGCATTTTGTATTGATCTTTCATAGGAACCGGATGCTGCTTTGGGAAATGGAGGACTTGGACGGCTTGCATCATGTTTCCTGGATTCATTGGCCACACTCAATCTTCCTGCATGGGGCTATGGCTTAAGATACCGCTATGGACTTTTCCATCAGAAAATAACGAAAGAAGGACAGGAAGAAGTGGCTGAGAGCTGGCTTGAGGTATAGCTGCCAGAAATTGAAGTCAATATGGAAAATTCCATGCTAATTTGAAAGCCTCACTCATGTTCACTTTTGCCTTGTTTTATAGTCTGGAAACCCATGGGAGATTCCTAGGTTAGACATATCATATCCTATCAAGTTTTTTGGTGAAGTAGTGGAAGGGTCCGATGGTAGAAAGCAGTGGGTAAACGGTGAAAATATCAGGGCAATTGCATATGATTTGCCAATACCAGGCTATAAGACAAAAAATACAATCAACCTGCGTCTCTGGTCTACTTCAGTACCAGCTGAGAGCTTCAATCTAAGTGCATTCAATGCAGGGCACCATGATGAAGCCAATCAAGCTCATGCAAATGCTGCAAAGGTGAGAGAGTACTTTCACAATCAGTGCTCTTAGATTATACACAAACTACACATGCAAACATGCGTGAGTTTATGCACATGTGCAATGCACACACGCAAGTACACATACACGTACACACATGCATGCGTATTCATACACGTATACATACACATCCAACACACACACACACACACTATATATATATATATATATATATATATATATATATATATATATATATATATATATATATATATATATATATATATATATATATATATATATAGTGTGTGTGTGTGTGTGTGTGTGTGTGCGCGCGCGCGTTCCTGCACACACACGCATGCATGTGTGTATGTGTATATGCACATTTGCAATGTGCATGTATGTATGTGTTTATCTTTAATAGATATGTATGTTTCTATCTTGTGAGCAATCGCTTCTCGCTGATTGTTTTCCAGATTTGCAATGTTCTCTATCCTGGTGATGATAGTAAAGAGGGCAAGATATTGCGCCTTAAGCAGCAATACACACTGTGCTCAGCTTCCCTTCAAGATATCATCTTTCACTTTAAAGAGAGATCCAAAAATAAAGTGAACTGGTCAGAATTTCCCAATAAAGTTGCCATACAAATGAATGATACCCACCCGACATTATCTGTGCCAGAACTCATGAGAATCCTTGTTGACCTGGAGGGCCTTTCGTGGGAAGAGGCATGGAATATCACTCAGAAGTAAGTGTATTATATTATTTACTTCTGTGCATGTGTGCATGTTTATTTACATTTAAGTGATTACAGAACATCTATGCTGTGTGAAAGCTACATTGGATATCTTGTGTGGACCTGGAAGGCTTTATATTAGAATTTTTGGCTTCTTTTTAGTAAACCTGATAAACTTTATCTTGAACCGTGAAGAACATTTAAATGCACTATGATATTATTTGAGGGTTAAAGTTTCGATATATCGTACAGAGTGTTCACATTGTATGCTTCTTACTACAACGTGATTGTCTTCAATTGCATTTATTCTCTGCTTTCTTGAAGTCCCTGTGTCTGAATTCTCCAGTCTGCTTGTGTCCTGCTTATTCTCCCTTTCAACATATTTAATCTGCACATAGATATTGTTAGTGAGGTGCAATTCTAATTTTTTTTGGGTATCCTTTTTATGTTCAAGGTCCTACGGAATGTCAATCAAAATTAATGTCATCAATCCATGTCTTGTAAGCTGGGTTCACTTGCAAGTTGCCTCATAGTCTCTCAATATAAGCGGTCTCATCTACATACATATGTAACAATGTAGGAGATAATGGGCACCCTTGTTTCATTCGTATAGTGAAGTTAATCAAGATAAAGATACTCTCAAGTCTCAAATGTGTGCTTCTGACTTGTCTGACCATTAATCTATATTTTGCCATAATCCTTGATACGAGCTCTATGGGTACCTCCATGGCTTGCAACATCCTCATGAGTCCTGCCCTAGGTACGATCAAAAGCTTTGTGGAAGTGCTCTTGACAAATAAGTCGAGTAATCTCTATTCATGTAAGAGTAAGAGAGGGAGCCTCGAGAGAACTAAGATGGGGGTAGTATGTCCATGTTAAAGCTATGTTTCTCAAAACAAGGATATCATTTGAGTATACCAACAACATCTATCCCCATGTGGTTGTTGTTGAGAGGAGTGAAGGGCAAATCAGGCATGTCTACATCTTTGAAGTCATTGAGATCCACAGAGGCAACGATATGGGCCTACAAGGGCCCCGGCCCCCCACGAAGCAAGTGACCAATTGCACCAACCCACCGTATCAAATTTCTTTCAGGGCCAAAGGGAGATTACAATTCTTCCCCTAGAGATCCCTGAGGCTCACGTTTGCTAAGGCAAACAGTACAAAGAGGGAGTAGAGGACCACGTGGTCCAAGCTTCACATATGCTAGACGCCATGAGTTTTATATCCAAAGAATAAGCTAGGGGATACCCTCAAAGCTACCATACATACACCTCAATACATAGCCTTTGGGCTCTTTCTCTCTCGATTTCCAAGTGATGTGAGGAGACCCTAATCTCGCCAATAGCAATCTCTCATAGAATGTGGCAAAAATCTATCCAAGTAAACAGGTTTCTTAATGAATCCCATCACTGATCTCGAGTCTCTTCAAACAATGATCTTGATAATATTGCATTTCGAATTGGAGAGGTTCTTGTGGGCTAATCCATCATTGTTTGACAGATATGTGCCACATCTTTAGTCTAATTCATAGTTAGTAAGGTACGATCCGTACGATTTGTATGGTACTACGTACGTACCTTAAGATTTGGCTCCTCGTATGATATTCGTACGTTCACAAGGTACGATGACAATAAATGTATAAGGGAGTGTACATATATAAAGAGTATTATTTGCCATGAATATGCATAATATTGTATCTATGCATAAAGATAATTGTTCTCTAACTAGTATAGATGCAAAACCAATGTATTTCCAAAATAAATTCTAGTCAAAATGGAAAATAAAACACGTGTACTTTTTTTGGTACGAATTGGTACGAATACATACTAGTACATACGATACGAAAAATACGTAGGAATGTGTTCGTCCTGGTACGAATAGCAACTATGGTCTAATTACTGTGCTCCTCTCATTGTGAGAGAGTGAATGTGAGTGTATAGCATCGGTGTTTAAGAGTGGAGGAAGATCATGGATGTCCAACCCATTATATGTGAATCATCTTATCATGTGACTGCCCAAACGATGTCTATCCTTGTTATCAAATGTTGCTTTAGAAGTCACAAATGTGCTATGAGATGATTTGTCAAGTGTCAAGCTTTACATCGTTTTGATAAAAGTCATCGCATGGCAAAGAGCATCAACCAGCACGGAAGGCAAATTGCAATTGAAACTTTTCTTCCTTGATGATGTCATGTGGTTGAAAGTTGAAACCTGATCACATGTTGAATCATCCATGAAAGCATTATGATTCTCATCTCGTGCTTATAGATTGTGTAGCCTTTGGAAAAGTCTCTCTCTAAGGAGAATGTCAAAGACTTCACTAAAAATCTACAAAACAACAACAATGTCTATGTCATCACACACCCTTGCTTTGTGTATTAGACACATCTCGAAGTGAAAATGTGGTCAATGGTGGAGAAATCTCATCTAAAACCAGTCTTTTTAGTTGCTTTGGGTCCCACTCTTGATATAGCCACTAACGTCTACTTGCATAACTATCCTATAGGGTTTGGTTGCATGGCCAATCATGATGGTCCTATAGGTGTTCCGATCCATAGAATCTATTCGGTCTTGGTTCTGATAATTGCTTCCAAGCAATAACACAATCTCGACTCATGAACTTATGATGTAGGTCCTAATATTGTGACTCTTCCCAAGGGTGTTTTATGCATCATGTGATCAACTGTCTATGGGCCTGTGCACAACTGATCTCTCTTAGTAATCTCTAAGATTTGAGTACTTTATATATCTCCTTATACCCTCATCATACTGCATTTTTGAGGCATAGTCCAATGGAGAACACATTGTGAATGTCAAGAATAAAGAAACCTATCCATGGCTACTCTATATAGAATGGATGTAAGCAGAGTAGTGGTACTTTTAAGAGAGAATGAAGCATCTATATATGGTAGTGGCTACACCTACCATATATAGAAACTCAGTTCGTTGACTTTGTTAGAGATCTTTATTTAGAAAGACTATTAAAGTCTACACCTACTATAGGGCACTGATGACGTGAGTAGGGATGCCATAGCTATTTGTTCAAGCTATGTATGAGAAAGTTTAATTCTGATACTTCTTGTTTAGGAGAGACAGAGAAGTTGATGATTCACTTTTTGTTTAACTTGCATACACACACATACATACATACATACATACATACATACATACATACATATATATATATATATATATATATATATATATATATATATATATATATATATATATATATATATATATATATATTTATATTTATGTATATATACATATTTATTTATGTTATTATTATTATTTTTATTTATTTATTTAATAATTTTATTTTTAAGTTTATATATTTTTTATCTTATTTTATATTTATTTATTTATTTATTTTTATTTATTATTATTGTTATTATTTTTTAATTAATTAAGTTCTTTTTTAACTTTTTATTTTTAGTTATATATATATATATATATATATATATATATATATATATATATATATATATATATATATATATATATATATATATATATATATATATATATATATATATATATAAACTTAAATATTGATTATTTTTTAGTGTTTTGTATTGGTTTTATTTCTTGTTTGTATTTTTCATGTCTGATATTAATCTTATTTTTTGTGTAGTCTCTTGCATTTGTTTTGTTGTTTTTTCCAATGTGTATGTGTTTGTGTTCATTATCTCGAGTTCGTAAGTTTGGATAACTTTGAACTTATGAAGGTATATATATGGAAGGTATATATATGGTGGTGGCTCCTTGATATGGTGAGAATTGAAAGCTCATGAGTGAAATGGATCATGACTTGCGAGTCGGGCGTTGTTTGGTGTGAGACTTTAGACATGCTCCCGAGTTTGAAGTGAAGATAAGTATGGTCAACACAAATAGACTATGTGTCCTCTTGAAAGATGTGATCGTTTGTGTTGCCTAAGGCTAACCGACTAAGTAGTCCATTGTTCTCCCATCCCCTTCACAAGGAAAGCATTCAAGTCCTTCGAATTGTGACTATTACTACATGCCATTATATGTAATCATATGATGTCGTCGTGTCGGCTTACTAGCTCTAATAAGTGATAGTCGAATCCTGTAGTCTTTGCACCAATATCTTCTAAAATACATATGGTTCTAGCCCCTTGCGAATCAAACTTAGTCAATTCAATGGTTGGGTCAATCTCTAAAGCTACACATTGTCTTGATTGTGTCCTTGCATTGAAGTTTAGCACCATGAAGAATTTCCCATAGTAATTACCTGTATCTCGAGTTTGAAAGAGGCCAAGGAGCTACGCAATGATGTGCTCGGTTGCTCCAAACACCAAGGGAGTGATGCTTTGTGAGGAGAAAAAGTAGAGAGAGAAACTTATGCAAAATAGAAATTCGGGAAAGGAGATGGAGAAATTGTAGTTGTAGAAGTCCTCTTTAAGTTATGTGACTTTGGGAGCAAGATTTACTGGAATGTGACTTTTAGGTCATTCGGGAATGTTCACACAAGTTCAATTATCAAGAAAATGCCTATAAACCCTCAATTTGGGTCAAAAAAATATAATTAAAACATGTTTGGAAAGCTCTCAAAGAGATGTATCTCTTGGAAGGGTCAAAATATATGCATGGGAGGCCTTGGGGTCTTTATCCCGAACCATAATTTTTCCCTACGTGAACCATACGACAAACGCATATGGGTATGAAAGTATGAAAAAAGTACGGAATTTCATTTAAAATATCATACTCGATATCATACTTCTTGCAAAAAAATACTAAAAATCTGAAACTTATATATATCTCACACACACACACACATATAAATAAATATATATATATATATATATATAAAATATGTATGTATGTATCTAGTGTATATATGCATGTATGTATATGTGCGTGTCTATATATATATACACTATTCAAAATGCCTTGAGGCCCAAAATGAAGACCAAAATTTTTCAAGAACAATGTCCAAGAAGTATGGAGTACGGAATGAACCATACAACAAACATACGCATACTTTTTCGTATGTACGGAAAAAATTCCATACGCGTACGAAAATAACTATGTCCCCAACAACCTCCCACTTAAAAAGGCCAAGGGGGCTCCATTAAGCCAAGTAAGTCCCATCATTTGTATAAATAGCTGATGTTGTGCCTTTAGTAGACACACTTAGCTAGAGCATTTGCAAGATATTGTGAAGGATTGACCTAGATCAAGCTTCAAAGTGATCAGGTCAAGGGGGCTCCATTAGGCTAAGTAAGTCCCACCATTTGTATAAATAGCTGATGTTGTGCCTTCAGTAGACACTTAGGTAGAGCATTTGCAAGATTTTGTGAAGTATTGACCTAGATCGCTAATACCTCTATGATGAAGTGATATCTCAAATTAATATGCTTTGTAGGCATTCTTTGCTAGAGATGTGTTAGCAAATAATAACCAAAGATTGAGAAAGAATAGCAGATTGTACACATGAGAAAACATACACAGATGGACTTAAGAGAATACATGAAGTATAGCCAAAAAGTCATATTCTCTAGTTATGAAAGTATGTGTACAAGATGATGATATACTCTAAATCAAACTACAAGATAGCACAAGAAATGCTCACAACCATCAATAATAAAGAGAGCATTTGAGGATAGGCACAAGACATGAAGAGACCGGGGCAAGATCTTTGAAGCAACCCCTCATAAGAGTTTGAGAAATCTCCTAGTGTATCCGCATACACTACTCCAAGATAATAGCATGGTCTCCAACACCTCCATCAAGAGTGTAGAAGCATCTCCAAGTGTGATAGGTGTCATGGACACAAAGGAAACCATACTGAACCTTGAATTCCATATGAATTTCTATATCTCATGATTGGTTTAGAATTTGAAGAAACTAATTCTTCCATCGTGTCCGAAACGTGCTAAAACCCTAAGATGGACAGTCTACTTGCTTGATTTTGATATCCAAGGGTCTTGTTTTGGGTTGTTGACATCATCAATTCGTAACCGCCCTTGAACACCGCCTTTGAATACCTATTCAAGAAGGGCTTGGCCACATACATCCCGAGTCTTACCAATATGAGTCTTGGGAGCTCAAGGAGTCTTGATCACGAAGTACATACTTTCGAAGTTCTAGTTCCGGTTCTTGTCTTGTTCTCATTCTAGTCCTGACTAGTTTAGTTCATGGACATCTAGTTTTGTCCCCTTGTAGTCTCGTAGTACAAGATCTGAGTTCTTTCTTCTATCTAGTTCATCTCCCTCAAGGGAGTTCTTTTTTAATCTAGATTTATTATTTCATACCTATGATCTCGAGTTGTGGGATCTCTTGTATCTTGTCTAGTCGAGTTATCCGAACCAAGAATTTTAGAAGCCAAAGAAGTCACTACAAATGATATGGAGTATATATTCTGAAGATAACAATAAGATAGAGGACAAGGAGAAGTTCATGTTCAATGAAGGAGATGTGCTTACTTAAGTCTCCCCCATTAGAGATCCATAGCGCTCAAGAACAATCTAAGTATTATTGTAAAAAATCGCTTGAATGATGTGTGTGACTCTCCTCCCATCCATATATACCCTCTTGTAGTCTAAAAATAGCAATGGTATACTCTAAAAATAGTAATGATCTGGAATAGTCTAGTGTGAACATGTGGCCATCATGCAACACTTATTCCCATTTGGCTTTAGCTATTTCAAGGTTTGCTTGGAGATTCGCTAAGAACTCGGAAGCACTTGGACATTTCTTAGGCATTCCTACGGTGCTTGGAGCATTGGGATTCATGCCATAGTTCATCTAAAAAGGAAAACGCAACTAGTGACAAATACTATCCCAATTTGTCTGTCTCTAAGACACATATGCCCTCAATATGTCCTCTAAAAAAATTGGTTGACTTGCGTGGTCCTATGAATATGACATCCCTATCTGAAACTATGGATATCGACAATCCATGCAAGCTGAAGACATATTGGATAAACAACTCCGCTACGTGTGGATCAAATGGATTGATCCCTGTTGATCAAATGGATTGATCCCTGTTGATCAATGATCCATAATGGACTGACCATTATGGATCAATGATCCTTGTGGATCAAGTGGATTGATCCCTGTGGATCAATATCTGACACTCTCTGATCCCTGTGTGGAGTTTCTATCGTCTCCTGCATGGATCAGTTCATATTGATCCATAGGGATCAATCCATGTGTGTGAGGGACAAGGGCCAGCTAGCCAAGGTCTCAAGCTCGGGGGATACCCTTAGGTACTTTGGTAGTAATGGGAGTACTTGGGTAGTAATGGGAATAAGTGTTGCATGATGGCCACATGTTCACACTTATTCCCATTACTACCCAAGTACTCCCATTACTACCAAAGTACCTTAGGGTATCCCCCGAGCTTGGGACCTTGGCTAGCTGGCCCTTGTCCCTCACACACATGGATTGATCCCTATGGATCAATGTGAACTGATCCCTGTGGACCAATGATCCCTGTGGATCAATGTCTGACAATTGTACAAATCAACATCATGTTCGGAATCCATCCTATCACATTGGGGATAAAGTGTGGTTACTTAAAGACAATTTGCAACATGTCATTTGTATGTATGTATGCCATAACTCATGACGGATGATCCTATTCCTCTCCTGGTGGGAGAGAGAGTAGGTGGGGGCGTGGGAGTCATAACGTACTGGTGGTAGTTTGTCTATGTCAAGTCCATGGTGGGCCAACCAATCTCGTGTAGGCCCATACCATGAGGTGTCCCCCACTAACGTCATGTGGCGTGATGCTTGGAAAGCTCTGTAAGTGATGCGCTCTCTATCCATGCCCTGGATCCTCTGTAATAAGCATATTGTCTGGAAGAGTGCCTCTACTAGCATCGGGATTCGGTGGTGCAGCAAGCTCTGCCCTTACGATATCATGGGGTATCGAGGGTCTGCTGCGGATGAGTCTGGCAATCATGAGAACCTGTGGTCTCTCCACCGCTGTCCATGCTGATGCTGATAACCCTGGCCCCCATATGGCTGCTCCATACATAAGTGCTGGAGTGACCAAAGTGTCAAAGAGCCACCCCTTTGTGCGGGGATCCTGAAAGTAGGCCTGGTGGCACTGTCTCTCCATTAAAGTCAATGCTGCATATCCTCGTGTGATGCGATCTCGAGCTGCCTGAGACATGGAGAAAGCCCATGTGGTTGCTATGAATGTCACACCCAGATATACATATGAGCTGACTACCTAGATGGATCTGCGCGGTTGTGAAAGAACTCTGCCTCCTCACTTGCCCTGATGTATGAAAGATCAGAACCTTGGTTTTACCGAGATTCACTGATAGCCCTCTATGTGTGCAGAAGTTGTCTAGACCATGTAAATGATGCTGTAGACCCTCTGCAGACTCTGAAACCAAGACAATATCATCAGCATGTAAAAGAATATGGACCGTGGTCCCTCGTACCTCAATGCCATCCCCTCCGTGCTGCTATATGAAGTCCACTATCTCAACAATGTATAGCCCAGAAAGTGTGGGCGAGAGAGGGCACCCTTGCTTCACCCCGATGGTGCTAGCAAGTGAATCTGATAGGCCACCCGGACATCTCACTCTACCTGATACTCTCTCATATAGGGTGTAGATCCCCCATATCATCTCCTCTATAGACCCGATGTCGACTAGGTGTTTGAAGAGTCTCTCCTTGGGGACTGTGTCGAAGGCTGAGAGAGAGAGAGAGAGAGAGAGAGAGAGAGAGAGAGAGAGAGAGAGAGAGAGAGAGAGAGAGAGAGAGAGAGAGAGAGAGAGAGAGAGAGAGAGAGAGAGAGAGAGAGAGAGAGAGAGAGAGAGAGAGAGAGAGAGAGAGAGAGAGAGAGAGAGAGAGAGAGAGAGAGAGAGAGAGATTGTGTTTTGCATATTTCTGTATCTAGGACAGTAGCATATACGAACCACACTGTACTTCCTGAAGCATTGGAGAGGTGGCCTCTTGAAATAATGAAGAAGCTTCTTCCAAGACATGTGGAGATCATTGAAAAAATAGATGAACAGGCAGGGTTTCTATTTATTGCATTCTTCATGCTTTAGCTGAGCAAAGTAATCTTTGTGTCTAAATATTCCAACTTGTGTTTATGCAGTTCCTCTTGTCAATTGTTGAATTGCACAAGCCAACAGGGTTCACAAATTTTGAGGATACTCTCAAGAAGATGAGGATTCTTGAAAATGTAGAGCTGCCTCCATGGGTGACCTCATTACTTGTCAGCTCAAGTGAATCTGAAGAAGTTTCCAGTAGTGAGCAGGAGATAGATGAGGACGCCACAAGTATAGATGACTCACCCAAAGTGACTGCCAAGGTCACTAAAAAACCTGTCTCGACAGCTCCTGGTATGGTACGGATGGCAAACTTATGTGTTATTGCAGGCCATACAGTGAATGGAGTTGCTGCTATTCATAGTGAAATTGTGAAGAATGAAGTCTTCAATGATTTTTACAAGGTAAATAACTTGAATCTGATGCTGGAATTTTCTTCGGAACCTTCAATCCATCAAACAGTTAAATCCATCAAACAGTTTCCACTGGTATTCTGATTGCAGCCTTTTCAGAATAAACTGCATAGAATGTAAATAAGAGCTCCTGCTTCATGTTTGGCTGCTTTCAAAACCCCAAAATAATACTTTCCACATTCTTTAATAATCCGTTGCATTGACTTAACAATGTATTCCCATTTCATACAAGCCGTAGCTCTCAAGAAAGTGGCTTTTTGTACCATGTCTTCAATTTTTTACTTAAAGAGCCATGTGATTTCATGTGACTTCCAAGGTTAGAATGCCTTGGATTAGAATCCTTTTGAAGAGGACACTTGGCAAGCTCTCCTCACATATGGGTGGAGTTGGTTGGGTGGAAAAGTGCATCTCTCACCCCTTGTGGGTTTTGGTTAGGCTCTTGCAGATTAGTCCTTAAACTAGCTAGTTAGTTTGTCTCTTAGTAGTTAATGTTGTGTGTGCTTAGTCTTGTTAGGATATAGACTTGCTTAGATTAGTTATATAATGTCGGCATCAGAGCCCTGTAATCCATAATCGTTGGCATTGTCTTGCGAGCCTTTTGGAGGCTTTGTTGCTATTTCATCTTTGCAAAATTCAATTGGATAAGCCCCCCTTTTATGGCCCCTTTCCAAATCTTGTTGCCCAAAAAGGGAGCTGTCATGTTCATATTTGGGCATTAGTAGGAGGATGTGCTGTGAGGGCCAACCGCCCGCGAGGGGGAGAATCTTGGAGCTCTCTCCTATGTTGGTAATAATTACTGGTTGAGGTCGTACTATATGTAGGCTTCAATTCTTGTCATAGCTTTGTATGTGGCATATATACACAACGCTCAGGAAAGACATCCCATGTTCGCACCTCCACCCTCTCGCAACGTGCATTATTAAAGGATAAGCGTGCCCATCTGTCCGGCTGATTATTTTGCCCATGCATATTCATCGAATTGCACTCACAGAACGAGAGTTTCGCCTTTATTTCTTCTTGCTGATAATAGAAACAAGAGCCGTTTGTGCTATATAGAGTGTTTCCGTAGAATAAGGCATAGCAGTAAGATGCATTTAATTCGGTGCACGTAAGGTGTGTCAACCAAAGAGGTCAGGTGCATTAGGTGCGTCATACATATTACATGTAACATGTTATCATTATTCAATGTTCATAGAAATATACATATATAATATATATGCCAATGGTCATACGTATTACATGTAAAATGTTACTACTTATACATTCATGATTCATGTATATAATACATATCCAAAAAAGATACATGCAAGTGAGCAATGGAGCAAGAGAGCAAGAGAATGCACTTGCGGGAGTTTGAGAGCTGTCTCTTTAAGGGTTCAAGATGGGTGGTGGTGGGTGGAGTATGTGGTACATCGACTGCGGTCTAAGTACCTCAGGAAGGAAGGCTGTCCAAGTGGTGGTGGTGTGCCTCTGCTCCATCATGTGGTGGTGGGCTACCCTGATGCATGAGATATCCTTATGGTGCAGTCGTGGTTGTGAGTACTGAACCATACAGGGTCGATGTCGCACACTGTGTGCCGCTGCCTGTTGGAGCGTGAACCCTATGCCTCTGGGAGGCTGGTCCATCTGATGTGGCAAAACTCGTTGAAAGAACCGAGTAATAGTCTAGTGGGTACTCACGCGTATTTGATGCGTGTGTTGTAGCATTTGCTCTCGTCTCTCATATGCTATCGTGATGGATGAACGAATTTAACTTGTTGGTTGTAGCATTATGCTCTCGTCTCCAATAAAAATATAAAAATCTCTCAAGATGGATAAAATACCCGAATTTTATTTTTTGGGCTTAATGTATTAAATGAATTAAACGAATAATTCTCGTTTTAATTCTCACAAATTAATTCTCTCTTTCATACTATGTCTGGATGAACCGATCTGCTAGAAAGACCAAGAATTAATCATGGTAGTGTGACAATCTGGATCCCAAGTCGGAAGTTAACCATGTCCGACCAAGGCAATCCTTTGCGTTCGGTGCGTTCAGTTCGGTGCGGATAAGGTGAGAGGAGCGAATGGTATCCCAAGGTTAGGTGCATCGTTACAAATACACATATACCCAAAAGATGTAGTATATACATACATTATGACATTTACACCACAAATAAAGAAAGCATATGCTATGGTTTACAAATAACAAATTACAATCATTAATGAACCATGGTATGTGTGGCTATTAGTAGTAACTTATAAGCTGAGAGCTCTCAATGTATGTGTTCACTATTAGCTAATAAACTCTCTCTCAGTGGATTGGATCATACTGATGTATATGTTTTGTCTCATAGGCCGATTTTGGCCTCTAATAGACGTTAAAAATTCTTTCTTTCTTTCTTTCTTTCTTTCTCTCTCTCAATGTATGTGTCTCTCACTTTCTCTCTCTCTCTCTCTCTCTCTCTCTCTCTCTCCCCCCATCTCAATGCTGCGCATGGGCTGAAGTTTGCTAAGGTCACGAAATGGGGGGGGGAAGATCTGTCACAGTGGACATAGGTTTTTTTGTAATAATTTTTAAACCATGTAACGATGAATTTATGTACAACATGAATTCAAAAGCATTCAGGTGCTTAGCACCAAATCTGCCCTATGTCTGACTAGTGTAGAGCTCCTAGAGATCTTGCCTGAGTTCAGTGTTCCTCTTACTATGTGAGAGGTGTATGTGGGGATAATCTGGGTCATATTGGAAGGGCGGTAGCCTGTCCATGTCCGATCCGTAGCTCTCAAACCTGTCCTGACATGGGAATAACAGGCTCTCTCATATCATAACTCGGAAGTCAATATCGCTGCCTCAAATGCCCTGCATGTGAGTCTATCAGCTGGGAGCTCGCTCTTCCTGTGAATGAAACATATATTTTGGAATAGTGCCTCTACCACCATGGGTGGAGCAGCCATCTCTGCCTTGATGATGTCGTGTGGAAGTTACTGTTTCCCATGGAATAGTCGTGAAGTCATGTGCACCTATGGCCTCTCAATCGCACTCCACTGGGTGTCTATGAGACCCGAAGCCCAAACCATTGCTGCATACATCATGGGTGGTGTGACTAGTGTGTCAAATAGCCACCCCTTCGTAGGGGTCTCCTGGAGGTGTGCCTGATGACATCTCTGCTCTAACATGGCCAAAGCTGCATATACTTGTGTGAGATCTGTGGCAGCCTGTCTCATACTGAGAGGGAGGGAGGGAGGGAGGCAGGGAGGGAGGGGGGGAGGGAGTGGGGGAGGGAGGGAGGGAGGGAGGGAGGGGAGGGGAGTGGGAGGGAGAGAGGGAGGGAGGGAGGGAGGCAGGGAAAAGGGGGGGGGGGGGAGGGGGGGGGAGGGAGGGAGGGGGGGGGAGGGGGAGGGAGAGAGGGAGGGAGGGGGGGGGAGAGAGAGAGAGAGAGAGAGAGAGAGAGAGAGAGAGAGAGAGAGAGAGAGAGAGAGAGAGAGAGAGAGAGAGAGAGAGAGAGAGAGAGAGAGAGAGAGAGAGAGAGAGAGAGAGAGAGAGAAAGAAAGACTTTTTAACGTCTATTAGAGGCCAAAATCGGCCTATGAGACAAAACATATACATCAGTATGATCCAATCCACTGTGATCCAAAACGAAAATAAAGTGTGAGTACTGCAAACGGGTATAAAAGGAGGGATAGTAGCTGGCATCAAGGGTGTGGGGTGCTATGGGTATGCACTCTATATGCTCAATGGGTGAGATACAAATATGATATGCATAGGGAGGGGAGGCTCGATGGTATCACAACCCCCTAAATGCCTGGAGTGGGTGTAGGATATAATGCATCGGTGGGTAAGGCATCATGGCGATCCTCAAAATGCTCTGGGCGTCCAAATCGATAGGGGTGCGCTGCTGACGTCTCTGTATCTCCATGTCATGGCGTGCGTGAATTGCCTGAATCTCTCTCTGATGTGGACGAGCTCTCCGGACAAGGGGTCTCGGTTGTCGACGCTGTCGTCTAAGCTCCTCTGCTCTGTGTAATGTGACACCCCGCATCGAGCTGGGCCCTCGAGTGTATGTGGGTCTGAAAAAATCTGTAATATAAGTCTGAGGGGGGGGGGGGGGGCAGGTGTATCTCCATCTGCTGCTGGAGGAGTGATGCGCGACGGTGCTGGAGCTCTACTAGGAAACGACCTAGAGGGCGTTGGTCCTCTGTCCCCAATAAAGCCCTGATCTCTCTAGGCCCCCTGAAGAGCTGTGGGTAGCGGTCTCTGATGTCCTCATATGCCTGGCATCTACATGTGTAGTGCTCCTCGTCCTCCACCTCCTCTCTACATATCCTGCATATTCGCTCATCCCTGGGGGTATGTGTGGCTCGCCCAATCTCAATCTCGAGCTGGTGTGATGATACTCTGAGCTGCCCAATGGCCACTCTCTCAGCTGGTGCCATATATGTATCCATGTATCGTGGTCTCTGAATGAAACGATCCGCTGTCACAGTCAGGAAGTGCTCTCTGTAGTGTTGCCTCTTTGTGGGGGGAGAGAGAGAGAGAGAGAGAGAGAGAGAGAGAGAGAGAGAGAGAGAGAGAGAGAGAGAGAGAGAGAGAGAGAGAGAGAGAGAGAGAGAGAGAGAGAGAGAGAGAGAGAGAGAGAGAGAGAGAGAGAGAGAGAGAGAGAGAGAGAGAGAGAGAGAAATGAAATGAAATGAAATGAAATGAAATGAAATGATATATTTACGTCTTCAGAAGGCCAAAATGACCTATGAGACCAAAAGTTACAAAACTAGTGAATCTGATACAAAATCTGAGTACCAAAGGAAGTAGTATTGAAAATGAAAGATGTAAAATAGCTGGGAAAAAGCTAACACCAAGACTAATACAAACAAAGGGCTGATACATAGGAGGGATGTGCTGATATACAAGGCTGGAGATCTATCCTCATATGCACTGTGGGGTCTGCAAAGTATAGCTCGAATCCTCCGCTGCAGTCTCCGTCGATACTGTAGCACCTCTCACTCTCGGTCGTCTAGATCTCCCTAGCTCCAGTGCTCGGTCTATGAGAGTGCCAGTAGTCGCTGTATGAGTGTGGACAGAGCTCTGTACTAGATGCTCTACTGACTGCTCCTCTAGCTGCCCAATGTCTGTGTAAAGAAATCCGTAATCTGTCTCTGGGACTGTCTCCCTCCAGCTCTCCTCAGTAGAGTGTCTCTATGTCTGTGTACCTCTAATAGATATAATCCAAGACATCTGATCCTCAAAACTCATGACTCTAGATAGAGGCCCAAAACCCTCTCTGAATAGACAATGAAAACGGCCCCGTATCTCATAGTATACCGTGCAATGACATATGTAATGTAGCTCTGTCTCTGGCTCGAGGTGACATAGACGGCATATCCTGCTATCTGCTGGTACCCCTCTGAATCTGCCAGTCTCAATCTCAAGCTGATGTGAGGATGTGCGCAACTGGCCAATGGCACAACGCAAGGCATGGGAAAGGTGTGTATCCATATAGCTAGGTCGAGTCACAAACCCATCCGTTGTGAGGTGTAGAAGATGCTCTCTATAGAAAGCCATCTCGTACCCAACTCCTGTGTAGGCTCAATCCATGTCCTCCTGGTGTCCAGCTGGATCAGATCCTGACGAATGAGTATGGTAATCTCCACCCGTGTCAGGTACATCAGGGGGTCTGTAAAGAGTACTGGAAAGGAGGCAGCCTGTCCATGGTAAAACCATGTGTCTGAAACCATGATGTCATCTGTGCAAACCAACATGATGTATCCCCCTGCAGGGCTAGCTGTCTGGATGACTCGAGGGCCAACCTCATATATCTATCTCTGGTAGTGTCCCACAAGCTGTGTACAAAGGAGACTGCTCTAGTGAGTGCCTCAATCTCAATAGGGGGGGCAGCTAGCTCCGCTCGAATGATATCATGTGGTACGGAGGCCTTGGCTCTAATCAGCCTAGAGATCATAGATACCAAGGGCCTCTCCATGGCTTTCCACCCATCTTGGCCTATAGAAGGTCCCCAAACCTGTACCCCATATAGCATAGTAGAGGCAACCAAAGTATCAAAGAGCCATAACTTTGTCCTGGGTTCCTGAAACTGAACTTGCGAGCACATCCTCTCCAATGCTCCCAAAGCTGCAGATGCTCTAGTCAGTCTAGTCTCCGCTGCTCTCCTCAAGGAAAATCTCGGTCCAGTGAATACTACCCCAGATATGTGTATGCATCTGTATACTCCACAACCTCCTGCCCATATGTGAAAATCGGTGTGATCTCCTGATCCACTGCGGGTGGTGTTAAACACCATAACCTTGGTTTACCAAGGTTTACATACAAACCACTATCCTCTGCAAAGCTGTGTAGAGCATCCAAGTGTCGTTGCATACCCTCTGGTGAGTCAGATATCAAAACAATATCATCAGCATATATCAGCAGTGGGATCCACGTCCCTGCCAACTCTGCCCCTCTATCACCCTGTCTGTCAATGTAATCAGACACCTCATCAACATACATACCAAATAGAGTAGGAGACAGTGGGCAACCCTGTTTCACTCCAATAGTAGAGTGAACTAAATCAGATACCCCTTCTGAGGTGTAAACTCGTCCCACCACTGATCTGTACAAAGCCATAATCCCCACATCAACTCTATGGGTACCCCATCTCCTGTAGTCTGCGCATCAATCGAGCTCTCGGCACCATGTCAAATGCTTTGCGGAAGTCCACAAAGCTACAATAAATCCGCTTCCGTGTGACCTTCCCTCTTCAATGATGGCTCTAAGTGTCAGAATATGATCAAGAGTGGAGAGACCCCTCCTGAAACCTGCCTGACCCTTTGCCCGCATACCCTCACCCTCTGCCCAATCACTCAAGTGCTGCTCAAGAATGGATGCATACAACCGTGCCAATGTGTGTCCAACCATAATAGTGCGGTAGTTTCCCGGCTCTATAGGATCCCCTGCCTTGAAGATAGGCACAATAGTAGACAATCTCCAAGTCTCAGGTAACCCTTCACACATGGCACGATTGAACAACACTGCAAGAACCTCCATCAACATATCCCTAGCATGAATAAAATGCTCCGCCACTAGACCGTCATGGTCATATGCCCTCCCGGTCCTCATCCTGTCAATGGCCCTCTGTACCATTCGAGTTGTAAAGAAAGTGCTCGTGGCTGGGCACGGCTCTACAAGGCCCGGAAGGGGTTCCGTCCAGGAACCATATATAGCGATGTCGCATACTGACCCATACATCAGGGTGAAGTAATCGCTGGGGAGTGGAGTGCTCATGAAAAAGTCGCCATGCCTCTCTTGAGTCCCTGGCTCAAGAACATCTGATATACATCTCGCTCCAAGTGAGCCAGGTAAGCCGCTTCTTCCGTCTCACAAAGGCGACGGAAAGCAATCTGAGACTGTCTATAAGTGATAAACTCCAGCAAAAGATCCCTCTGAAGCTGGGCCCTCATCTCTCTCTGCATTCCTGGTCATACCAGCTATTCTGGGGCATGCTCCCATACTGTCGCCTCCGAACCGGCCGGGTGTGTGGATATGCCACTGATGCGGCACTATGCAATGTCTCCCGTCAGTAGAGTGGTGCCACTCTCCAGTGAGAGACCTGGACCAACTGTGTGTAGACGGTCCCAGATCTCCTTTGTATAAACGGAATCAGTTCTCTGTGTAAATGTGTAACGGGTATGTGACCTGCCTACTGATGTCTGGCTGTACTGTACTGAAAAGAGACTGATAGTGTCAAAAGAGCATGATCCACTGCTACACCCACTGGTCTAGCTCCCACTGTGAAATCCTGAATGCAAGGATGAAGCTCGGCCGTGTCATGATATAGTCCACTGTACTGGCTCCATGTCTATGTGGAAAGCAAGTGAAACCAACTGCCCCCGGAAATCGATGTAGGCCATTAAGTATGGCTAACCCATGCGTAGTCGTCATCTCAATGAGATATCTCCCATACTCTGTCTGCTCTCTATCATTGCGAGCATCTGTCGAGCCCAAACTCACCCACATCCATCTCTCTATGCATCTCATCTGAAGTGTCGTAGAAGACTGTCTGTGAGTTGCCCGTTCGGGCATTGAAGTCCCCTAGGAGAATGATATCACCATCTCTAGAGAACTCCCAAATATCATCATCTAGAAGAGAGAAAGGTGATTGCCCACCGGGTGCAGCATATACAGACGTACTGGGAGGGAAGTAACATATGGCAATGTATAAAATCGACCTTGTGTCAGCTCTCAGCCTCACCCACATATATCGAGCATCCTCATCTCTCCGTACGATATGTAGTAGTGGCTGCAACTCCTCTCTGAATAACACTGCTACTCCTCCTGACCCTTCTAGTCCCATGTCCCGATCTTGCCTTCAGCCTGTGGGCTGTCTCCCATCTATATCCCACCACATGCGGCATCAACTGTCCAGGGGCCTGGTGGGTCTTCTGAGAAGAAAACAATGTCTCTATCTCTGAAACTGTCCTCAAAGGCACCAATGTCCAACCTCATAGATCCATTACAGTTCCAAGTAGCCATCTTCAATGTGGTCCCATACGTCTCGCACCGTCATGTAGTGCGTCGCTCAAGAATCACCACCCGACCATCTCTGTAGAAGGCTAGCTTTCCCTTCTCTCGTGCCGCTCTAATCTCTGGCATGACCTCTCTCATATGCGCAAGCTGTGAGAGAGTGAGGTCATCGCCAAGGAAAACACCTGTCTTCTTAAGCATTGGTCTCTTCCTCAAGAATTCCTTCTTCTCTTCCAATGAAGGAAAGCGCAATATAAGAGCTCTCTCCTTTGAAGATTCCCCAAGCCCTCTCTTTTCCTTGCCTACTCTCCATGCCTTTGTATGCAAAGGCTTCTCCATCCCCATCATGGATGTGAGAGTTTTGACCTCCTTTTCCACATCATTTATGTCCTTGAGGCCGTTTACTCTCACATGTAGTGCCCTTGTCCGCCTTCTTTGTTCCTCTTCGAGGGTCATGTTGATAAGAGTAGGTGTACAAGGAGCTTCCTTACTTTTCCCTTTCTTAGCCACTTCAATCCATTTTTCAGCCTCTTGTACTTTCTTTTGCGTTTCGGATATGACTGCAGCCCATGACTTCTTCTCCTCATCTTCCTTGATGGTCCGTACCTGTTCTTTTATATCTTTCAGCTCCTCGATCACCGAAGGCTGAATTTCACCTTCTTCGAGAACACGAGATTCCGCCACTTCCATCAACTGTTGTTCGAGGGTTGAGACTTTCCCTTTGAGTCTATCAATTTCACCTCGCATCTCTTCTCGTTCTTCATTCCACGACTTGAGCAGGGCTTCTTTTTCTTTCACCGCTTCTGCTCTCCATTCCTTCATCTCTCTCTCAATATGCTTCAGTCGCTTATTAGTTCTCGTAAATGTAACTTTCGACGAAGGGGAAGCCATGAGAGAGAGAGAGAATACAGCACTGTGATTAGGGTTAGGGCAGAACTGCGATTAGGGTTCGTTCGGTCAGATCTGCGCTTGCATCAGTCCTTCACCTCAGAGAGTACAGCACACGTCAGTACCGCACTTCGTGCCCTTGCAGTCCATCAGCTCGCGTCAGACAGGCGTCAGAGAGAGGTGCAGATCGCGTCAGAGGCGTCAGCAGCTCGCGTCAGAGAGAGGTGCAGATCGAGTCAGAGGTGTCAGCAGCTCGCGTCAGAGGCGTCAGCAGCTCGCGTCAGAGGTGTCGTCAGCTCGCGTCAGAGGTGTCGCCAGCTCCCGTCAGAGGCGTCAGCTCGCGTCAGAGGCGTCAGCTCGCGTCAGAGGCGTCAGCAGCTCGCGTCAGAGAGAGAGAGACGATAACTTTGGCTCTCTTTGAGAGAGAGAGAGAGAGAGAGAGAGAGAGAGAGAGAGAGAGAGAGAGAGAGAGAGAGAGAGAGAGAGAGAGAGAGAGAGAGAGAGAGAGAGAGAGAGAGAGAAGAGAGAGACGAGAGAGAGAGAGAGAGAGAGAGAGAGAGAGAGAGAGAGAGAGAGAGAAGTATTGGGAAAGACACAAATTTGAGATAGTTGGATACATGCAAAATGGGAGCAATATGTATAAGGTCTGACTTGTGAGGCCCTTACTCAAGTGTAGCACTCCTTTTTCAACTCTGTGAATTTTGAATGTTAGACATAGGTCATAAAGCTCAAACTAAGAGAAAAAGTTAATTCCATATGCACATAAGATATTGTAGGCAATTTAATGCACATAAGAGGGTGAATATGGCTTTGACTCACGACTTATGAGAGCTAATACAATGGGTAAGGAAAAGAGAATATATGCAATTGACAAATTTACAAAGAGTACACAAACTATTTTCCTTTTGTATCGAAGATTTTCCTCCTTTGTCTCATTATTGTGTAAATTGTGATGTGAGTTAAGTTTGTAGTTAATTTATTTTTTATTGTATATAGATGAGAAGTGTATTGTTACTTGTGTGACGCGTTACAATGATCCTGAAGTATTATTAAGTGTATACAAGGTAATAACTAATAAACTAGGAATTTTATTTGTTTTTGACACTAGATATGTACAAGAATATTGAAAAGGTATCGTGCATACATTAGGTGCAAAAGAAAACTCATTCATGATGAATAGAAACCTTGATTTTTTATTTCATTGTTTAGAACCTCTATGATCAATGATTAAATTCCCAACTTAAATCCAGGTGTTAAATCTCACCTTGTACTATGCATTTACTCACTGTACTTCTGAAAGAATAAAACATGTTCTTCCCAAAAAATGTATGTTTGTAATTGACAACATTAAAGATTCTGTTGTGGATGTAATGGAATCTTCTCATCTGTGATACACATCTGGCAACACTTGTTCTTTACTGTAGTATGACTTTTTTCTGCCATTTATTTCCACTGGATGGCTTTGTAATTTTTACCAGGCATGAAAAGTGCTAATGTTGAATCATGATTCATTTATTGGCTTTGTAGGCTCATCATTTTTCATATGCTTATAATTTTTACTGTGATAGAAAGGATCAAGTGGTAGTAACCTCTCCAAAAAAAGCAGAATTTAAATATATTTTTGAATGCATTGTTTTGCAGATTTGGCCAAACAAGTTTCAAAAT
Source organism: Ceratopteris richardii (assembly GCA_020310875.1). Taxonomy (NCBI): domain Eukaryota; kingdom Viridiplantae; phylum Streptophyta; class Polypodiopsida; order Polypodiales; family Pteridaceae; genus Ceratopteris; species Ceratopteris richardii. The sequence continues at coordinate 153,126,508 of CM035416.1, read as the reverse complement.
AAGACAAATGGAGTTACTCCAAGGCGGTGGCTGTATTTTTGCAATCCTGAATTAAGTAAAGTGATAACTAAATGGCTTGGTTCTGAGGATTGGGTTCTTAGAACGGATGATTTGACTAAACTACGTCAGGTATTAAACCCTCCATGACCTTGATATGCCCCTTTTCATTCTTTTCCCCCTTTTCTTCCCTTCCCCTTTGGAATATGGTTCACTTTATAGGAAGTCTCTTGTCATTTACAATGTTTCTAAACAGAAGAGAAGTTCATATGTCTTGTTCTTGCTAAGAGGATTGATGTGTAAGAGTGGTCTTTTAACCCCCCCCCCCCCCCCCAAAACCAAAACCCCAAAACCACACCCCAACAACAGAACAACAACAACCAAAAAGATAAAAAAAAAAAAAAAAAAAAGAAACCCACCACCGCAACCACCCCACACACACGCGAACACACACACACGTACACACACACACACACACACACACACACACACACACACACACACACACACACACACACACACACACACAGACACATAACCCACCCACCCACCCACCCACCCCATTTCCTTTTTCTTCTCTCCGCCTCTTTTTTCCCCCCCTCCTTTCTTGTTTTGTTTCTTCCCTTCCTCATCCATGCAGGCATGCGCGTGCGCGCTCACACACGCATGTACTCTCTCTCTCTCTCTCTGATACAGGATGATACTAGTCAATTTTGGGTTATGTATATGATATGCACGATACATGTAACATACACATACGAAATATTTTTGCAAATAGGTGCGCTTAGGAGTGTGAAACAGCCAAAGAGAGGATATGAGTGTGGGGGTGTTGGTGATGGAGCTCATAGGCATAACTACTAGTCCACAGCCATGCAGGCTCAAGAGACATCCAAAAGCTCTAAATTTAATGTCTCAACGTTTGGTAAAAAGACACTTGAACGGTTGTTTCAATCACAAGAAGTACATTGAATGCATTGTAAGGGATCAGACTGTACTGTGTTGGACAGGATGGATCAGATGAGAGGACTGGCATATCATATGAGTGCAACCATGGAGAAAAACCATGGAAGAGATGATCTATGTGAGCTGATCAAGATCTTGAAAAAGTAAGAAAGCAAGGCAAAAAACAACAGATATGCTGCCTCGATACTGGTGTGAAGTCAGAGAATGTTTCCATTGAAAACATGCTATTAAGAAACATTGTAATAATGACAATATAACACACTAAAACTGAGAGAAATCTGACAATTTAGGAATTTTTATTCGTGTATTTAAAAATAAACTGGATAAATTTTATTTTCATTTTTATTTTTGGGTTGTTTTTCTTTTTCCCCCCTGCAGTTTAGGGCCTTTGGGAGGGAACTTAGGATTGTTAGAAATTTGAGGGCAAAACTAGAACTTTAATGAGAAATTGTCTGACAGTCCTTATGTAATTGGAGTATTAATACACAAGTGGGTATATGAGATGCAAATCCTTTTGTTCTTAAGGAGGTTTTTGGATATATAGAGAAAAGGATCATGATGTAACGATACATTGACTCCAAATGAAATTGAGGTGAGAGTTATGGAAGGGAATTTTTGAAGCAATAAGATTTGAAGTGTTCATAGAGCTTGCGTCAGGGCATTGGCAATGTGAGATGACTCCTTGTCCCAACTATGCATGGTGAAGTTTGAATTATGGGACATCTTGTTGATGTACATAGAAGTCAAAGATGCAATTCTCTATTTTTATTGAAGTTTTTTTCATTCACTTAGTTAGTATTACCATCAGTGCAAGTCAAAAGTTTACTCCCTTTTTTCTTCCTTCTCATGTGTTTAAATTTTGGTTTCTTAAAAAAAAAATATTTTTTATAAAATCTATAATAAATTTTCATGTTCTGAAAATTTTAACTCTGTTTATTTTCGCTTGTGAATTTTTTGCAGTTTGTTTTAGTCTTCTTTTTTATTTCGTTATATGTAATGCATGCATGTTTGTTGACAAGAGAAAGGAGATAAGGAAGAGAGCTCTCACACACTCTCACGTACAAAGAGAGGAGCACATAGAGATTGAGGCAAGGAAGAAGATCATCATCTTCTTCTTCTTCTTCTTCTAATAAAGGGAATTTGCAAGAGTGACCTAATATAACAATACAACTAGTGCAATATATAAAGAACAGTACATAAGGAAAATCCTAATGTGTGCGAATGAGTGAGCTTGCAAGAAACAGATGTGCCATCACTCTCGGTCATAGTCACCCAGGGACGGTGACATGTCCCGGGGATAGTGACGTCCCGGAGTTGGGGACGGGACCTGTACCGTCTCGGGGATGCCAATCCGGGATGACACTTAGAATATGCTGATTTTAAGGCTAATTTGAAATAGAGACCATTCATAAGGATTTTGTTAGCTTATAAGAGCACAAATAAACAAGAAAATAGTAAAAATAAGCCGTTCAAAGTGACATATATGAAAACATGTGATGTGTTGCTGCCGCACTGTAGATATACACTGAGCAGTGAGCACTAACTTATGTTATCTAATTTGATCATTGATCAAGCTATCACTTGTATGAGAGACAACATGGAACAAGTTACAAACCACATGTGACCTCAAGGCTCGTACACCATAGACAATATTTAAGTTTTAAGGGCCAAAGCAATGAAACACATCCATATTACAATGATGTCGTAAAAAAAAATTACATCGGTTTAGGATGATTAATAAATAATCATCATATCTAAATAAAAAAGATTACATATCATGAATAAAACAAAAAAGATACAGCCATGGCCCATATGACATAAATGAATCATGATAGATCTAAGATAACTCAAGACTGAAGTGTCAAGGAGAATCCAAGTGGGGAGTCTGTGCTACATCAGTAGAGGTGGTAGCCCATGGTGCAATCTTAATCTCCACTTGCTTGAAGTATTCTGAATCATGTGCCTCTTCTTCATGTTCTTCACCTTGCACCCGGTCCTCCATCTTCCATTCTGTAAAAGGATTTGAAGCCATGCTTTGGGTCTTGCGAAGCATCCTTAAATTTGCACTGACAAAGACAAGATCACTGGCACGTTGCACACCAAGTCTGTTCCTCTTCTTAGAGGCTACATGTCCATAAACACTCCATAGTTGCTCAAGACAACTCGTAGTGCAAGCTTGGCTAAGTATCCGTATAGCCAATTGTTGCAACTCTGGACCATCAAATCCAAAATCATCCCACCATAGAGCCGCGCCGACACGAAACCTATCTTCTTGTGCATCTGCACATGAAAATGAAGCATCTTTCATAGTTCTATATTTGGATAATTGATCTCTAATAAGCCTCCTCGATGCATTATCTGGGACAAGTCTCTCCAATGTCGTCCTCCATCCACTTGCTACCTCTGGATCAGCATATTGTTTCTTATCTTGGAATTCAGGGTCCACCATGAATGCTACTGCATGGAGTGGGGAGTAATAGGCATTCCATTGTCGAACACATATTGGTGAAATTTTTTCATACTTCTCATCCTCTTGCACTAGCTTCTTAAGTGACTCTATGGTTCGATCCATAGCTTCATATACTTTGCCAATGCATGGGTCCATAGAATCCACCACTCTTAGCAAGTGCACAAGTGGTCGCACAATATCCACTATGCGGCTAATATTCTCCCACTATGCTGCATTATCTTCGAGTTTTCTAAATTCCTTTCCTGCTGAAGTGAAAGCCTCTGACATTGCTGCAAATTCATCACTCAATAGTGGGCCTCTTAAAACACCACTACACTTCACAACACGGTGTAACATAATGAAGTTATATGCAAATCGTGTTTCAACATATTTCAGCAAAACAATAGTAGATCTTTTGCTTAACTCATTCTTCACAAATATATGATTGTTGATGAAGCTCACCAATGCATTTGCCTCATTGATTGAAGGCAAAATCCAATCAAAAGTGTCAATGTCTTTGAGAATATACAGGCAATGAGCCATGCAAAAACAAACACTGATATGAGGATACATACTTTCAATGATTTTGGAAGCTGCTCTATTTGCGGCTTCCCCATATGCTCTATTTGCGGCTTCCCCATATGCTCTATTGCGGCTTCCCCATCTGCTTCAATCGCTACAACATTTGCTGGACCCATAATTTCTATGGCACTTGCCCACTCAGAAGCAAGCACAGTGGCTGATTTTCCTGTCTCAGATGCATCATGGGATGATATGAAGTACATCTCACCTCGAGAGTAAGCGACAACTCCATGGACAGATCTCGGTTGTGTATCACTCCATCCATCCATGAGCAAGGACACTCCATTTCTTTCCGATGACTTTCGGATGTTCACATGCGGCTTCCACAAGTTTCTTCTCCTTGTCTCATAGAGTTGTAGGCAAACTCTCTCAATTGGGAGGAACATATTGTGGTCCATATTCCCCTACTTTTTTCATCATCTCCTTGAAGTACGGTGATCTATGAACAAAAAGATTTTACATTATACAAATTGCAAATAAGTAGGTAAATTGAAAATTCAGTTATGCCATATGAATTATGATTACTTACCGGGCTGCATTGAAAGGTATGTGGTCATGGTAGAAAAACCTTGCCACTGCCATGTCAACCTCTTCCTTCAATTTGGGATTCCATTTATCATCAAGGGTTTGTTGACGATGAATATGTCCGACTCCATATGGTGTGGAGCTTACAGATGGCATCTCTTTTGATGTGGAAGGAGGACGAGGTCGACCCATCATTGTGGATGAAGATGCCTCCTTGGAAACAGAGGTAGAAGTTCTCACAAATGATGCGGGGTTGACCAGAGCTTGTGAAGCACGGCGGGCATGCACATGGGCATCACTTACAACAAGCTTGTTGAGAAGTTCTTGCTTTTTCTCCGAAGTGATGGCATTACAAAACTTTACTTCATTGCCACTCTCATGAAGAAGATGGGCACGCACCTTGTTCGCTCCACCGGTCCTTTTGTATCCACATAATTTGCACGTCCATGGTCTTGAACCACCTCCTTCTCCGGCGGACATGGGAGAATCCACCTCTTCCCACCATGTCCATTTTGCGACGGCCTTCCTTCTCTTGTATGTGCTTGATGAAGAGGCCATAATGGTTGCTCCTACACTCCAAATGAAAGAGAGGAGGAAGGTTTAGAACTCCAAAGGGTAAGTTCTTGAGCCTTGAGGAGAGGACTTTAGAGAGGGGTTGCTGAAATCACTCTCCTAGAGAGGCCCAAAGGTTAAGAGAATGGAGAGGGCCGCTCAATATGCAAGGGTGCACACCAAGGTAGCTCAAGAGAAATCTGAAGGTAAGTTGTGTGTTTTGAGGGCAGCAAAGAGCCCCTTTTATGCTTGCTTTGGGGCCCCCTAAGAAGCTTCTAGAGAGAGAAGCTTTGCGCATATTTTTGAAATTCGAAAATTTTAAAAATTTTCGGCAAAAGATTTTCCCGCCAAAATCTGGGCGTCCCCATTTGGCGTCATTACAATAAAACATCCTGAGGACGGCAGCTTGTGACGACATTTTCTTCGGGACGCCAGCTGTCCCGGCTGAGCATCCCCATACATATGGAGGGGAAGACGTCGTCCCGGCGTCGCTCGGGCCCGGGAACGCGTCCCCCCTATGACTATGCTCTTGGTAGATAAATTTAGTAAAGCTCACTAATGTATCCCTGGCGTAGACCAGCGTGACCACTATACAAGTCAAAGAAATGAAAAAGTGATAGGTGTCATCCTCAATCATCACGTGTTGAGCTTGACATCTCAACATTTGTGAGCGATTCTTCTTTATCTTAATCTTTTTCTTTCTTGTAAAATTATGATTGTATTTTGTAATGTATGGTGTTTGTGTTTCATTATTTTGTTCATAGTTAGTTTTGATGGAGTTTGCGAATCCAATTCATATCTTCAATTTGATTTGGTTTGGGCATGTAGTAGGTGAGGAGTTTATAGTGATTCATGTAACATTGTTTGCAACCAAGAACCTCCTTATGTGAACTTATCACCGAAGAACACTCATGCCTTACTAGTTCATATTATGAGCATATCTGTGAGCTTCAGCATTAAGCACTTGCTAATTATCAAGCTTGGTGCTATGTGAAACTTTGGGCCCTGTGATCTTACAACTTTGTGAGACTTATGGGCCATTGTGTGAGGGTTGTTGGAGCACTTGGATGGAAGCAAGATGATGATGAAGGAACAGAAGGCACTAAGGATTTCTATTCATGAGGGATATCCCAACATACCTGCGCATATGGAGAGAGGAAAGAACCTTGGCCTATAATCCCTAAAGGGGCAAATAGAGAACGTTGAAGCAAAGGGAAAATAGAGAAGGCTGAGCAACTTGCAAGGGGCTGATTGTGCTCTATTACTGAATGCTCTAATGCTCACCTTATGTTCTAACTTCTTCCTAATGCAAGCTCTCAAGATGAGTGTGTAAGAGAAGACCAGAAACTATTAGCGAAGCTAGAAGTGAATTAAAAAATAGACGGCGCTAGGTCTTTTGCTGAAAAAAGATTTTTTTTGAAAAAAACCTTCATAAAAATCGTAAAAAATCGCTTAAATCATTCCAACGATTTAAAAAACGAATTTTATTTTAAAATCGTCGATTTTTTTGTGCTATGATATATATATACATATATATATATATATATATATATATATATATATATATATATATATATATATATATATATATATAGATATAGATATATATATATATATATATATATATATATATATATATATATATATATATATATATATATATATATATATATATATATATATATATAATATCATATGCACATATATATATATATATATATATATATATATATATATATATATATATATATATATATATATATATATACACACACACACACACACACACCACACACACACACACACACACACACACACACACACACACATATTTACGTTTCCCATGTTTCTCGATTTCTCGATTTCGCCACTTCCAAAGTTTTGGAAACTACGAAACTCGGTTTCCGATTGGTCCATACCCACTGTTTCCAACCGTGGTGGGCACTATGGCTTAGCCCATTTGTTCAAGGGACCAATAGCAACCCATGGCAGAGGTGTACTTTCATGTTGGATCTACTTAATGCATGGGTGATATCTTGAAGGGATCTTCCTTATCACCTCAATCACATTTTGGAAATTTGTCATCATAGGGTTTCTATGACAAGTCCTAGAGTTGCAAGGTTTTTATGCGGGGTTATTAGCCACTCCAGTCTTGATTCTGTCCATGGGATATGGGAGTATTGTGTATCAGTAAAATGGAGGGCCTTTGATTCGTGCTTGGAGCACATCATGTCAGAGAGTAGAGGCACATCGGTTTGCAAATTGAACTTGAAGTAAGGTTCTTTTGGTTTGTTTAACTCCGTTCGCGTAAGGTGCGTAAGGTTTGTGCCTATTAAGGTTTAGATTGCTATCATTTAAAATTGTGCATAATAAGTTCCAAAAGCTTCAACTTAGATATGTTATCTTCACATCCAAATTTCTCATACTAGAAATGATTTCCATATGTAATAGCTAATGTATTGCATTCAATATTTATTATTATGAGTATATAGATTATAGATATATGTATACGTGTGTATCAATATAAAAATACAAAAAACTTAATACACATTTTGTATTTATATGTTTGCTTGGCTTCGTCCAAGTTGCAACGAGTTGATAGGTGTGTATACCTTATCATCTATACATTTTCTGTAATTTTTCCTAATAGGGAGTCCTAGCTTCATTGTAGAAGTTGGGCATGATAGGCATGGTACATAACCAAAGGCATGTGTAGAACTTGGAGTATGTCCTATGCTAATTCTTGAGGTCTTAATTCCCATGACATCTCATGCATGTGAAACGAGGGATTAATGATCATATGTATTTTCTTTGCTTTTTTGTCTTTGCAGAAGCCTTTACTTGTGGGGTAGGCAACCAATCTATAGTTCTAATCATCTAGTGTGGGTCTTGTAGGTGGGTATCAATGTATCACTATACCCAAAGGAATATAATTGCAGAGCGTCCTTGAGCTGATTGCACTCAATAAATGTGATAATGAGGGGGAACGAGGAAGAATATCATGTTATCACTTGTGGATCTCTGCTAATGAAATGTTTCTCACACATGGTTTTAGTTAGAGACAACATGAGCAGTTCGTTCCGGAACAATATGTTCAGCCAAACATTGTATATGTTTTAAGTGGAGGAACAAAAACAGATGTTCTTTGCATGAATGACATTGATTCAACATACTTCCAAGGTTGCACGTGCATACATACATACATACATACATACATACATACATACATACATACATACATACATACATACATACATACATACATACATACATACATACATACATACATTTACCGGAAACGGTGTTTCTGGAGTCCGGAAATGGTTCGCCGTTTCCACGGACTGTTTCCAAACGGAAATGCCATTTCTGCCCTATTATTTTTTATGCTTGTTTGTAGGCCGATTTCGACCATGTTCCGAGTTTTACTATTGTGAATTTGGTTCTTATTCCATGTGTTTTGTAGTCACTTGTGCATAGTCTATAGTGCATGATGCATCTATGACATATGTGCATTGTGCATGCATGATAAGATTAAAGCGATTAGTGACGAAAGTTGAAACTAGACTAAGAACAAGTTACAACTTAGAAGTGTTGTGTAATTAGTATTTAGTGATGTGTACATATCACACAATGTTTATCCATGCAATGTGTGTGTGTGTGTGTGTGTTTCATGTGCTGCTTTGTGTTTCATATGTAGTGCTGCTAATGCATATTATATACAGGATAAATTATAATGAATTCATGTGCATGAGTGTATGTGTACGGCATTCTATGTGTTGCATCGTGCACGTGCATGTACACATGTCAAATGTGTGTATATTGTGTAGACAAGTATGACATATCATTTACTGTTTATCTATCATCCATGTAATGTGCATATATGTGTTTATCTAGCATGTATGGTTGGAAACCGTGCTGGTAACTATGACACATACATACATACATTCATACATACATACATGCATGCATACATACATGCATACATGCACGCACGCACGCACGCACGCATGCATGCATGTATGTATGTATGTATGTATGTATGTATGTATGTATGTATGTATGTATGTATGTATGTATGTATGTATGTATGTATGTATGTATGTATGTATGTATGTATGTATTTAATATATTTTTAATGTTTTTTTAATAGTACTCTATATCTGAGAAGGCTTCCTAAACAATTCAGTCTGCTCTGTTCCATAGGTAATACTTATGAATATTGTGATCCTCCACACCTATAACTTTTCAATTTTGTTTTTGTGATGTGCTTTTCTATTATCTACATGAGTACATGCATGCACTGTTATCTGTTGGCAGACATAAGTGCTCTATGCCAAGGTGTCTGGCACAGTACATGCTAGTATATGCCATTGGTAAATGACGCTATATAATATGTTGTCTACGTCATCTAAGTTGTGCATATACATATGACACATACTACATTTTGCATGTTGAATGTTCTACCAATAAGAGATGATCAATCAGAATGCTAGTTTCTATTTTTTTTCCCTTTCTGCCGGTCTTTTCCATGAGGATTGAATGGATGTACTTGTTAAGTTTTACATTGCTTCAGCAGAAAATGTTAGTTGCTGATTCTTCTTTAAGGAGAGTTTATTCTTCTGTGTGATAAGTATGATAATTAGGAATTCCTGATCAGTTACAGGGAGTGTGTATTGTTAACCTCGTGCTCTTATACATCGCTGAAGATACAGGTTTTGATGTACATTCTGAGGTCAGGAGATTATATCTAGGTCATTGCTTGCTAGGTTGGTTGTTTATGTGTGATGAGGGATGCATTTGATTGATTAAAGCTCATCACAAAGGGTTGACAGTATCTAGAAAGTATGATGCAACTTTACTGTTATGGTGGAATTTCTTTTGGTATATACAATTACAGGTTGCCCAGATGTGTTCTTGGCTAAGATTTTGTCACAATGTTTGATTCCACAGTTTGCTGAGAATGATGAGCTTCAAAAGGAATGGAGAGAAGCAAAGAGAATACGAAAGCTCAAGCTTGCTGCTTACATTAAGGAGAAGACTGGTTACACTATAAATCCTGACGCTCTGTTTGATATTCAAGTGAGCAATTAAAACTGATGTCATAGATTTTATTATAATATACCTCATTATGACCTTGACTTGCTGTCACTTTTAACAGGTAAAGCGCATACACGAGTACAAGAGACAATTTTTGAACATTTTAGGGATAGTTTATCGGTATAAAAAGATGAAGGAAATGACTCCAGAAGAACGCAGGGCTAAATATACACCGCGTGTATGCATTTTCGGAGGAAAAGCTTTTGCAACATATGTGCAAGCCAAGAGGATAGTTAGATTGATTACAGATGTTGGTGCAGTAATAAATAATGATCCTGAAATAGGAGATTTATTGAAGGTAGATGTCAAAAAGAATGTTTCACTCTTAGCCTCCTGCATTCTCTATAATGCTTTCTATTCATCTGCTTATTTTCTGTGAATAAATGGTCTTTAAATAAAGGAAAGAGAAATCAATGAATTATCAGAACTCATTTTTCTGGGTTGAAGTCGTTTTGAATACATGTCTACAGCAACCCCCCAAAGAGCCTAGGGTGGTGTCTCGGGGATGGGGACGGAGCCTAGGGCGCGTCCCAAGGACAACACTAAAAGAATGTTGACTTTCTTAAAAATATCAAATGAAAAGTCTTGTACAATGGATGGGTTAACATATGAAAAGACCAATAAAAGCAAAATTATAGAAAAAAGATGTATTTAGGTGGAAACATATATGAAGCATGTTGAACCTTCAAAGTTGACTCTCTAGTCGAGAGACATAACATCATAGGCACTGATATATTGATAATTTGATTGGACCAAGTATCAAAAGTCATATGTGTTTCATCATGTCAACAAGAGAGATACTACAACCTTGTCATCAGCATCATATGATATTAATAATAAGAGTTCTGAGTTGAGACTCCATGAACATGTGAAACATCACATTATAATGAGAACAAATGTCAAAGAATCGATAGTCAAAAGTCATGTGTTTCATCATCATTTCACAAAAATTTATAGATGTGAAGACTCAAGAGAGGGCTAAGAGGGTGGAGGGGGCTGCTCAGGCCTCAATATGCAAGGTTTTGAAGAGCACTGCGGAGCATAAAAAGCTGAAGCTTTAATGTGTGTTCGCTGTTTTAGACTTGAGGTGTCACAAAGCCTCTTTTGATAGTTGCAAATAGGCTTGGAAGAACCTTTTTGGAACCCAAAACATATGTGCTTAGTATTCAAGCTTAAAAATTGAAGAACCTTCAACAAGAAAAACCTTCCATTTGTCGGTTCGTCTCAAGACAGGCGTCTCCATATGAGTTTATGACATGAAACCATCCGTGGGGCCGATTTTCCGCCTCTATGGAAGCTCCCTCAGCAAGAAGAGCCTGGGAGCTTGCCTTTATATCCCATATATAAAGGAATGGTCTCTGTAGACCAATGTCTAACATCTGATGTTTATATCTGATGCCTGTAGCTCGTTGCGGACATGTCTTTCACAATTTTTCTCATATTGATACATGATTTTATGCGTGACTTTTATTTCTTCTCATTGAGAACATTGAGCTAGAGAAAAGAGCCCCTTGGCAATTGCAAATTGCAAAAGGTGGCTGCTTTCAGGCCCATTGCATCTGAAGCACAAACATCTCACTTTGCAAGGTAAGTGTAGATGTCTTTTACAATATGGAATTCACAATCTTGGTATGTGGGTTTTCACCTTTTCATTCTCCCACCATGCTGGCCTAGTATGGGTATAATTTGCTGGGAAGCATTATGGATACAACCCCTTGCACTACTTCTGTTACATGGTTTAAGTAAGTCATTCATCAAGACATAAAAACTGCTAGACTTCATTGTTGTTATGATGTAACTATGCATCACTGTTCAATTGTCCTGGATTCAAGTATTTAATGGGATCATATGAGACATTGAGCCTCACATGATCCTTGCTGGGGAAGAGGAGTGTGATTTGCGATGGACACTGAGAATTTCAAATGTTTGCAGGTAATTTTTGTACCTGATTATAATGTCAGCGTTGCAGAAATCCTTATTCCTGCTAGCGAGTTGTCAGAGCATATCAGGTATTTTATACATTACAAGATGCAAATCTTTATTTTATGCCCTTTGCATTGATGCATACATTTTTTAGCATACTGAATTGCTCATCAATTCCACGAATTTCTTAAAAAAAAAAAGAATTCATAGGGTACACAGTGATGATGCATTAGTTTCTGATGCTAAATCTATGGTGCATAAGAAAGCTTATGTAGCTCATTTTGAAGCTCTTCACTGTCCCTCTTATATTTAGCTCTTGCATTTGCCTTTTTATAGATTCAATCATACTAATCTTAACAACAATAACAGTCTTCTTCTTCTTCGTCTTATTCCTATTATTATTATTATTATTATCATTTTAATATTTTGTCTTGATGTATAGCACTGCTGGAATGGAGGCAAGTGGAACAAGCAATATGAAATTTGCGATGAATGGATGTGTGCTGATAGGAACTCTTGATGGTGCAAATGTTGAAATTCGTGAATGCGTAGGGGAAGAGAACTTCTTTTTGTTTGGGGCATATGCTCATGAGATAGCTGGTCTCAGGCAGGAACGGCGAGAGGGCAAGGTGAAGTTCTGATTTTGCCAGTTGGTCAGTTGTTTGCATGATAGATTGCACATAACAGCATACCAAATTGAATATGTAGAATGTGCTTCTAGATAATTATTATACACAGACTAAATATGTTAAGTGTGCTTGTATATAATTATGATCTGTTGAGAGTGTGTTCATGGCACCATATGATGATGCCTTTTTCCCCTTAGCTGTACTATGACTTCTTGCATGTTAGGGCCTTTGTTGGTTAGATCATTATCGGTACGAGCTATATAAATAATTTTCTTTTAATGAATGCAGTTCAAACCAGATCCAAGGTTCGAAGAAGCCAAGGCATTCATTAGAAGTGGAGCATTTGGGAAGTACGATTATACAGAGCTTCTGGGGTCACTTGAAGGCAATGAAGGTTTTGGAAGGGGTGACTATTTTCTGGTGGGGAAGGATTTTCCTGCGTACATTGAGTGTCAAGACCTTGTTGATAAGGCGTATAAGGATGTTAAGGTGTGTTATTTTATGCTTTTTTATAACTTGTACACTTTTCTAGAGTGTAAGCCTTATGCTTGTGTGATATCATGCAAGTCAAAACGAATTTTGTGATTGAATCGAAGGTTACGTGATGATGCTCATCCTTATCCCCACAGTGATTTACAATCAGTAATATCTGTTAAGGTAATTTGTGGGAGTCAAAGAGAGGTTTATTCTGGGCCTGTCCACCTTTTTCCCCTTGCCATGCTCATATCATTAATGTATCGGGATTCGGGATGTACATGTAACTGTTCATCTCCATACATGAATGTTGCATAAAGTACCTGGACGATTTAGTTGTTCGTCTACATGATGGGAGGCTCTGGTATTTTCTAACAAGTGAAGTCAAGAATAGAGTAGGTCTGTTTTTTAAGTCACATACCATCAGTGTATCAATGGAAAGATTGGGCATTGTCATTGACATTCATTCGATTTTCACATGATGAGGGGCCCATGGCCCATGGGGAAGAATCAGTTTGCTGCTGTGAAAAAAATGATTAAGATTAAATTTCTGAGAACACGGATCTCTTATTTTGGGAGGGTGCCAAGTGACACACTTGAAAGTCTTTGGGTGGGAGTGTTTTCTTTTAATCATCTTGATATAATAATAATATGATTATTATAGGTGTACTTCAAGTTTTTATGGAAAGAGGAAGGGAACTATGGTTGCTTTTTAGAGAGAATGGTCTTGGAGAATACTGCTCTCATGGGTCCTTTTTTTGTGCTCCTAACAGGCCTGGACAAAAATGTCAATTCTCAATACTGCTGGATCTGGGATGTTTAGCAGTGACAGGACCATCCTTCAATATGCCAATGAGATCTGGAGTATCAGTCCTCTTCCAGTGCCATGAGTTTGTGCTCACAAGCTTGGACAAAAAATTGAATTCTCAATACTACTGGATCTTGGATGTTTAGCAGTTACAGGTCCATCCTTCAATATGCCACTGAGATCTGGGGTACCATTCCTCTCCCATTGCGATGAGTTTGTTCATATGTTTATGTATGCAGCATCGGAATAAAGACAGCAGCACAGCCAATCTTTGTATCTTCATTTTGCAGCTAATGAAATATAAAGAGGGCTATCTAGTCAAATGTGTCTCTCTCTTTTTACACAGTTAGGGCTGACTTCACTGTGAGCAATTCAGGAGTGCACGTAATGTTGTCAAGGTGGCTGTGTGAAGGGTGGTAAGTAATCTAGTTAAGTGTTTCATTCGTGCACTTAATGTAGCCTAAGGTGGCTGTGTGAAGAGTGGTAAATAATCTCCATGATGGTGAATGTTTCCTAGTGGTGTATAGCTGAGACAGGTGGAACATAATGTAGAGGGCCTTCAAAAGCTGATAAACAGAATCCCTTTGCTGATAACCATGTGTTCATCCTCATTATGCAAGCCATCCATTGATAATGGGATCTCATCATAGGAAGCATTTCAAATGCACATAAAACATCATCAAAGGACTGCTCAATGGATATGTTATTATTCTGGTTGGTGTATTTGTTTAGTTTTTGTTTTGGAACTGCTGAATTGTATGTCTCATTATTCTGTTGGTCTGCATTCTCTATTCCTAGTGAATTGTAATTAATAACAGTGAGAAAGGTAGTTCAGAATGTGACTGCACTCAAAATATTTATCTGGATGGATGTATAACACAGGCCTTGTGATCTTTTTTGTTTGTGTTTTTTTTTTTTCTTTTTTTTTTTTTGTTGGGGGGGTCTCAAGCATAGCTTCCATCAAATGAGAGTGGAAGAATGACTCTCCTTCCAACGAATGCCTCTCCTTTATAACTCAATGAACTAGGTGTTGCATGTGCTAACTCAGTTCTAGTTTAGCCATATGTCCAAGCTCTCCAGAGTGAACTTGCTCAACTGTCCTGATGTACTTGAGTTAACTTGAGCCGGAGTTTCTTGAAGATTAGACTAGACTTCGTGGTAAAAATATGCATGGTGGGGATTGAACTTGCCACAGTGACTACACTAATCCGTTACCATTTAGGCTTAAGCTTGTTGCTTGACTAATGCTTCATTGCACTTTGGGATCTCTAGGGGCATTAACTTGCACGATAAGTTTCTTTAGAACAGTTCTTTCCTCCTCAAACATTTTCATCCTCGAAAATGAGTATGGACCATAAAGGACTCTAGGGCATATCCCTTGGGCCAATGATCCTATCTTTGGAGCATAGTTTTCATTTATATGTGGGATTAGCCTCTTTTGGAATGTAACTTACTCATTCCCAACTATCGATCTTTCCACTCAACTAGACACTTTGTATAAATTATTGCGTGTACATTCTTTTTAGTGCATAGCATCTTCTCATGTTAATGGGAAACATACTCGATTAATATAGTTGGGATTATATCATTTGGAGGGACCATGCTATTGAAGTTTGCAAACTTCTTGAGTTAGCTGAAATGAAATATAGGATGTGTGCACCAATCCTTTGGGAGCTAACTCATACATCAAAGATATGAGCTTCCAAATTATTTTGGAAGGGGCACAATAGCATGGGGAAAGTTGAGGATAGGGTCCACTCCTTGACCTTTTAAACTTTTCTTTTTGGATCTTGGAGATATAGTTGGACTTCAACTTGATTAGAAATGTTTTATCAAGGGTTTTTGGAAATTGATCATGGGTTTTTTTGAAGTTCTCTTACGAATTTAAGCTTGAAAATCATATCTTTCAAAAAATCTTGAGCAAGATGATCTCTTCCATATTGAAGTCCAATTGCAAAAGGGGCTCGAACAATTGAAACGCCCTCATTAGTGTAGAGGGGTTAAACCCAATTGCAATATGCTTAGCATTGTTGTAAGCAAACTTTGCAAGTGGTAAATAATCATTTCAATTCGCTTATGTAGGAAACATGCTCTTAGCATGTCTTTTAAAATTTGGGCATGTTGAGTTTTTGCATTTATATGGGGATGTTTTGATGTACTCTTGGACAATATTATCCAATTCGTTAAAGATAGCTCTCTAAAAGTGACACACGTGAACTCTTTGTTTCGATAAAAAATTGTCTTGAGGAAAACTATGTCGTGTTAAACATTGATCTAGAGAAACAATTATTATGTGTGTATAGGAAAAAGGGCTAGATGCAAAGGTTCCAAGCTCAAGGGCTATTTAAGGTTTTGTGATTAGGTAGGGTAAGTCGGCATGACACCACATGTCACACGAGAGGCTTCTAGATGCCTTCTAATTGGGAAACAATGAGAAATGTCTTGGAGGTAAGACATACACACATCAATCACTTATCCTCTTGAGATAATTTAGGAGAGCTAACATATGGTATTCTATGCCGGATAATTTTTCAAGAGAGAATTCAAAGAGGAGAGTTGAGCGACATTGCGCTCAAGAAGAGACACTAATGTTTCCTTAACACTTTGGCAATACTAGCTCCTATTCAAGACTTGATATAGTGAGGGCACAATTGAGAAAATTGTGCCATCATTTTAGAACCTTCAACAAGTCAAAGACCAAACTCAAGGGCAAACACGTCTAGTTGGAGCATACTTAGCATCTAGGTTGCAACAGTCTATGAGTTGCAAGTATGAATTGACAATCTTCAAGTGACTCAAGGAAGCAATCAAGTAAATCAACATCCTACTCCATCTTTCATGAAAGAGCCTAAGATTTGGATGCTAGAGGTTTGATGGTGATCACCCAGAGTTTCATGTATTTTTGTAGCGAGGTAAATTTTATATTTGCATGTAGCTTGATAAACACCTAGATGATGGAATCAAAGTTGGTTTGTTTGGAACTTGTCTCTATGGTTAAGCAATATCATGGTACATCTCAATTTTAGAATTTCAAAGGAACATGGTAGTTTTTCATGACTGAGGGATTTCTTCGAGAACTCATGGCTACATTTGGAGATGCAAACACTAGTTGAATGGTATAAATAGAGCTTCTAAAGCTACGTCAAGTGAACCGATTGCCTCTCTACATATGCATTAGAATTCATAAGATTGAATTGTGATCTCACTTTGCATGAGGATTATTCCAGCATAAGCCCATTTAGATGGGGTAGATGTGTGAAAGGCCTTTTACTCGTGACACTTGAGGTCAACGCATTGAATAAATATATCATTCGAGTTATTCAATGTGATAACTACTTTGAAAGAAAATAAGAAAAACAAGTAGATGCAAGATCCTGTTAATAGAAAGCCTTTAATCCTCCTCCCAATATAGAATCTATGATGGAGCCTATGCAAATAGATTTAACAAGGTTCCAAATCCTAATCCCACAAAGAAACAAAGGAGGAAAACTAGGTTATGCCTCTATTGGGAAACCCTTGCACATATTGCAATAAATTGCCCAAAAAGGAAACAAACTCTAGAGTTACACTCATTCCTATGGAATATGGAAGCGAGTAAGTCCAATCACAAAGGAGATTGTACAATTGGACCATGACATTAGGGTCTCATCATTCAAGCAACATCTATAGAAACTTGCCTTGCCCTTGTCAAGTTATCATGCCTAAGAAGATCCTTTCCGTCAAAGGTCTAATTGATTTTGGAGCCTCCTGTTTCATTGATGAAGAATTGATAAAGGAACACATAGGATCCCAGAATTTAAAGAAACCAAACTAGTAATAAGGAAAGTAGTAGATAGAAGGTCCTCTAGCATCCGAGATATTATCAAGGAAACAAGACCACTAAGAGTAAACCTTGGTGATCATGATTCTGACATATGTTCAATGTAATATTCATCTCCACAGATCTTGTTATTATTGGAATGCCTTGGCCCAAGACACATGATCCAAAAATTAATTGGGAAATAAAGGGATCACTCAATGAGACATCCAAAAGAACTTGCCATATACAAGAGCTAATGTCTTTATGCATGTAGTAAAAGAAGGAATCAATAAATATGATGTGCCATGCTAGCTGAAGAGTTGAAGGGAGATGATCCAATAAAACTATCTAGCTAGTACCAACATTTCCAAGATGTTACTTTTCATATATAGGAGCCAAAGTCTTTATGCATGTAGCAAAGAAGAAATTGTCATATATAATTTGTGCCATGCTAGCTAAAGAGTGGAGGGGAGATGATGCAGTAAAACTATCTAGCTGGTACCAAATTTCCCAATATCTTAATTAAAAAAACAAAGAAGAATGGAAATATTGTACCATAACATAGACCTTATGGTTGTGTCATTGAACTTCAAAAGGGAGCATGATCAATTTCAGATCAATTTAGAGACATCCCTAGAGTAACCAAAGGAATTGCACAAGAACATTGATGGGAATACATCCAAGGGGTTATTAGATATTGAAAGACCCTTGCAAGGGTCTCTTTTCTATTTGTAAAGAAGAAGGATAGGAGCCCTCTGAATGTGTGTAGATGCTTGGCCTAAATAAGGTCATCATGAAAAATAGATACCATTTTCCACTCATATGAGAGCTCTTGGAATGACTTGGAAAATCAAAGTTCTTCACAAAGCTCGACCTTTATGGGACTCACAACCTTGTTAGGATCATGGGAGTGTCTGACGTAATTTAAGGATCCTACAAAATGTTTTGGTACGGTCTCAATAATGTAATTTGAGATAGGAGAGACTAATTTCCTCGAAATTAGTCTCATGGACGAATTTTGAAATTGGTCTCATGGTCTAATTCCAAATTGGTGTGAAAGACCAATTTTCACTAATTCGTCTAAGAGAGTGATTAATTGTGAAAGTCTAAATTCTTTCGAGCCAATGCTGAGGGCAACACATCTTTATTAGTCGCCTCTGATGTCATCATATGCCCTACATCTGCATACAAAATGATCCTCATCCTCCATCTCTATTTGCATATCTTGCATATCTGCTCCTCTCTGGGAATGTTTATGGCTCTGTCCGTCTCAATCTCTAATCAATGTGATGAGACCCTCAAGTGGCCATTTGCTACCCTCGAGCTATGAGGCATGTAAGTATCCATATAGTGTGGTCGTTCGATAAAACCGTTCGCTAGTATGTGTAAGAACTGATCTCGATAATGTGATAGTTTCGATCCCATGTGTGGTGTGAGCCATGTGTGACTAATGTAGAGCTGCCAAAGATCTTTTCTGAGCATGAGAGAGAATGAGAGAGAGAGAGAGAGAGAGAGAGAGAGAGAGAGAGAGAGAGAGAGAGAGAGAGAGAGAGAGAGAGAGAGAGAGAGAGAGAGAGAGAGAGAGAGAGAGAGAGAGATTTTTACATCTATGGTAGGCCAAAGTCGGCCTATGAGACAAAACATAAGGTACATGATGCAGATGTCATCCGGCTGTCACAAAAGTAAAACAAGATCATAAAAAGCTAATACAATCTAGTCTCAAACATGTGTGGTAAAATGCAAAGGCTGATGGAGCCCTATCTCTGAGGGTATATGCATGTCTATATGTTGAGGGCAATACAATCATGAAGATGCATTTGTCTACTAG
>CM035416.1:152709382-153101882 GCA_020310875.1 Ceratopteris richardii | reverse complement strand
GAGAGAGAGAGAGAGAGAGAGAGAGAGAGAGAGAGAGAGAGAGAGAGAGAGAGAGAGAGAGAGAGAACCCAAGCTTCAACTCAAGACCCAAGGCTTGGACTAGAGTCTCTGGTCTTGTCACAAAGGGTGATGAGCAGAAAGAGTCAAGAGGGCCTATATGATAAGGCATGTGCTCTGCTTGTGTGCTTAAACAATGCATTGGAGGTCACCATTTTGCGTTGGGCGCTTCCCTTAATAACCATTTGTTGTTCTAGACAAGGATAAGTACCACATCAAGAAGGTGCACCTCCTTAATTATCAATCCGCGGAAGAGATTGGGTGATATGAAGATCCTGAATGAGTGAAGTGAGTGAAGGTGAAGGTGAGGAGCATGTAAATGCACACACACACACACACACGATAGAGACAAGAGAGAAGCAATGTAAGATCAAGAACAAGATCTATTACTCAAGAACACTCGTACAAAATTAAAACAAGCTCTAATCTCTCATAAGCCAACTTCAAAAATGAGCTCTCTAGCTCTTTTTATAGTTTCTAGAATAGTTTTGACCGGTTTCAAATTTAGGGGTCGACATAATTAAAAATTAGGTTCTATGAGTCATTTGGAGGTCCAAATGAGGTCTAAAAAGTACAAAAATTGGTGTGAGTGTTCTATCTATGTTCCCCAAGCTTGAGGAATCCTCAGCTTGCACAAAAGGGAACTACTTGATATAAAAGTAGGGATTCTATGGTACATATATTCGAAGAGTGATAACAGTCAGTGTTTAAAGTTTAATTGGTGTATTGTAAAACATCTTTCTTGACTACATTCCCATCTTTACATGTTGCCTCTGCACCGAGCCTATGGCTGCTGCCGGATGCACTGCCAACATCCCTCTCGCGTGTCTTGTCCCCGACAGATCCTTGTTGTAGGGTCTTTGTGATATAAGTTTGCAAGAGATCCTGGGCAAGGGTTTGCTCCGCTATGTGAATACCTCGTGCTAGATCGACTTCTAATTTCTCTCAATTGATAGCTTAAGGTTCGTCTGATGGTGGGGGCCAGTAATGTGTAGAGTACATGAGTTGTTTGCATGCGAATAATTGGAGTAGATGTGTAGGGTGGCTGATGAATACCTTTGAATGATACTCCCCAAAACCACTGGTGAACATTTCTTCAAATGTAAATTTGTAACACGTGGACAAATACTTAATCCAACAACGCCACGTGTAACACACTCTGATTGATGGCGTTGTAATCATATCATAGGCGAGGTCTCCATTGCTGTGGTCAAAGCCAGGGGTGTTAACATGAGGGGGTTTGACTCGACGGAAGATTTTGAAAGTTGTG
Source organism: Ceratopteris richardii (assembly GCA_020310875.1). Taxonomy (NCBI): domain Eukaryota; kingdom Viridiplantae; phylum Streptophyta; class Polypodiopsida; order Polypodiales; family Pteridaceae; genus Ceratopteris; species Ceratopteris richardii. The sequence continues at coordinate 153,100,555 of CM035416.1, read as the reverse complement.
TGCATCATGTCAAAGATTTTGATGGTCATCTGCACTGCTATGTTGGTCATGCGGTGCAGTCAGGAGAGTCAGTATCGTGTATTTGCCATCATGTAACCCATAGTAGGTGGATTGCATGGTGGTGTGAGATAAGGATAATTTAACCAATCTTGGCACTGCTTGTTATTTTGAACTTTAATGGCAAAGGGAGTCCAGGAGCGATGACGTGGTACTAGACCATAGCACGGATTGTATTTGAGATGTAGAGAGGCCTTGGTCCAAGTATGCATCATCTCATGATATTCTTGAAGAAGTTCTTTGCACCAATTGGGCTAAAAGATTCTACCTTGTTGAGCCTCCGGGGATAGGTTGTCAGGTTCATACTCGGTGGCATGCATGGGTTTCTTCCTTGTTTCTTTGTCAATCGCCATATGATATTCCACAATGTTCAAAAAGTAAGGTTTATATTGGAGTTCATTGATCGAAATGTATCTTTGTGGCGGTAACTGTGCAAAGTAGGGAAATTGACGGATCCGTTCTTTGATGAGGTCCATTGCTTGGAGTTGGACGCCTACCCGTGCTGAGTGGGTCTTACCGAGCTCTTCGACTAATTTCATCCATGTGAGAGTGAGAAGCTCAAATGTATCTTATCTTTTGTCAGTGATGCATCTGCCTGGGACCGGTTGTGGTTCGTACTCTTCTTCATATATAGCCTTCACGGGGATGGAAATGGTCTCTTCATCCATTGGAATCTCAGGTGGGTATTAAGGTCTGGGAGGTTCCGAATGAGCTGCAACTTCATCTTGTAGGTTTAGTACATGTGCCCATAATGTGACTAATTCTTCCATGATCTCTGGTGGCGTGACTTCTTGAACACTTTGTTGCGGCACGGGTGCTTGTAGCTGTAAGGTGGTGTTCTCACTTTTTAGTCGTTGATAATCCTCGTTTAATCGATCGTAATCTTCTAACAAACACGGGGATAGCTTTAAATCAGCTCCGATTAAGTGGTTCATCTAGCCTATCCATAACTGCTTCAAAATTCTTGGGATTATGTTCTTGTAGGCGGTGACTCTCTTCCTTTGGAGCTGCAAGGTGTCTTCGCAAGAGTCCCATGTTTTGTGTCAGTGTTGCATTCCGTACAATTTGGACTCGTTGATGTTCCTCTATTTTTGTAAGAGCCTCTTTCGTCTTTTGTTCAAACTCCAGCTCCATTGAGTGATAAACATCACAGAGTTCCTGATTACATGCATTGAGGGATGCGTTCTCTATGTTCAATGAATTTAGTTGGGCCTGCAGTTGCATTGTAGTCTATTGAAAAGCTTGATAGTTGCATCCTAAGGTAACGAACTCGTTCTTGACTTGATGCATACATGCGAACATCTGATGAAATGCATTATCTACAGTGCGTGATAACAACAATGATGTAGTGACAGATGATGATGGTGGTGTGGTGGTTGATGTAGGGGGAAAGGGAAATGGAGTTGGGATGGTGAATATTGTGGTGATTGTGGAAAAATGTGTTGTGGTAAGATTGTGTCGTGAAGTGGTGGATGTGAGAGGTGGTGTAGTGGGTGGTGAAATATCCATATCACTTTAAGTGGTATCTAGTGAACTGATAGTGAAAAGTGGCATGACTGTGGACGTGTGTGTGGGTGTAAACATAGGATTTACAAATGTGGATGAATATATTACATGTTGAGTTTCATGGATTGATTGATGTAGAGGAGAAGGTAGAGGTAACGTACTAAGACTGGGAAGGGATACGGGTGAGAAAGTCATCGATTGAGGAATTGGAAAAACGGGTTGTGGAGGAAGAGGGAAGGAAGAAATGGAAGGTGTGAGAAAAGGATTAAGTAGAATGGGGGATACTATCGTCGAGGTAATAGGTGTAAAGGTTTCTGTGGGTTTGGGACATTGGATGTACTATAGCTTCAGCTGTAGCACTCAATGTGAGTTGGGCTAATGGAGGTGAGCTAGGGTGTATTGGGGAAGTTGGATATACAGGAGAAAGAAGGGTTTCAACGAATGTAGAGGTGATTTCCATAGCCATTGTGGGTATGGATGTTGAGGGTTATGGAGGGGAGTCAACGATAATAGTCTCTTGCTGGTGGCAACTCAGTGACTAGCCAGGCTTCTTTGTGGGGGCAAGAGGATTGGGCATCTATTGGAACATGGATATATTGGTCATGCCTTGACATTAAGCGGATGCATTGAGGGTCAAACTGAGGTAGTGGTTTTCTCTTTAGGAAGTGAAGTGATTCTAATATACCTATTGAATTGAATAATTCATTGAAACCTTTGACAAAGGAAGCTTCGAATCCTCCACTGGTGAGTTCTTGTTGTAGAATTTCCTCACTCTATTGTTCTGAAATCTGTCGGCTCGCCCACACAACTTGCATACAACTTTTGAATTGCAATGGTGTATTTGATGGCATTTGATGTGTCTTCTTCTCTCATACTGGTATCACCTTGAGCTTCAGTTTGGTGCTCTTGCTGTTCATGTTGGTCATCATCTTGAGAGTCTTGACTTTCCTTGATTTCTTCATCATCACCTTCTTTGTCTTTGGTTAATGTTTGATCTTCCTCGTTTGAGCTTGACACTACTTGTTCTTGTCCCTGATCAGGTGGTGATGTGGGCTAGCTTGGCCGTTCATATTCTTGTGAGAAGAATTGTGCTTCTGAGAACTGAAACTCATTGCAAAATGCAGCTTGCATTTCAAAATCAAACATGGTATTGATAGGTTCCACCTCGAGGTTGGGTATCAGAACGTAAATGCTTCTCCATTAATGATGGTGGGGATCTCTCTGACTTCTGTGGTAGCAGTTTGACTGGTGGTGAGGGAAGTGGCTTCAGAGGTGAGCTCTACACTTGTGGTGCCTTCAATTATGATGGGGCACAGAGGTACGGGTGCTGGAGGCTCTGTGGGAGACTACTGAGGGGAAGGTTGAGGTGAGGGTGATTCAAGGACCTGTAAGCACGGGATCGTGATCCTCATGCACTTTCCTGCCCTTGCCTTCGTTGATTTACGGGTTTTCTTGGAGGTGCCTTTAAATCGCTTTAGCTCTTCATTGGTCATAGCACGCTCGACAGGTATATCATAGGCTAGGCACATATATACAATTCTAGTGATTGCACAACCACCATGGATGAATCTCTTTTGTGCCCATCTTTACTGTGCTAAATACAATTGTTCCTGAATCTAGTTAGCAAGATCAATCGTTTGGGGTCTCATATGTGCTAAGTATAACCCAGACCAAATATGTTTTTGCGGTATCATGAAATGATCTTGGGATGGAAAAGTGAAATGTTGCATAAATATATGTGCTTTTAATAGCTCTGGTGTAATAGCCAAAATATCGGCCCACTTAAGAATATCGCCTTTCTTCATGGGCTCCAATGGCAGTATGAGCCGTTCTTTGTCAATAGGCGTATGCGTTCCATGAATTTTAAGTGCAGACTTGATGAGATCTATAGAGAGGTAGAACTGTTAAAATGGGGGGTCGACAACCAGGGATGGTAAAATGAATGTGCTTGGAAGCTCCCTCCTAGTGGGTGGTTACAGAGTGGTAACCAGATAAATGCATCGATAAAAATCTAGTTTTGGCAGGGGTGCACTGAAATATTCAATGAATCCAACCCTAGCCCAAATAGGTCGTAATTCCTCTAAATTCTTAAGGGCCTCAATTTCTCGTGAGAAGAATTGGTATCTTCCCCAAGTGTCTCCACTAAACCATAGCATTGCGTCATAGATGTAGTTTGCATCGGCCAAAGGTCCTGGTAATCTGTGGAACTAGTGGGAGTTACTATGTACTTTCTGCATCCTTCCCATGGGAGGGTCCTCAATCGGCATTGGTCCCATGAAAGCTTGGAACTCCGATGGTTTCATCACAGGGTAGGGCTCGGTTAATAAGTTATCAAAATTTACTACTGGTGTGCTGGTGCCAACATCGGAGGTTCCTTCAGTTTACATGGTAATCTGAATGCGTGTGTAGATGATCTGCTACAAAAGGATAACACATTAGTATGGAAATTAATTATGATCCCAATAAGGTGAGACCACAATCCCTTTCCATAACCAATGCATAACCCATGTAGCCATGTGTTGTGAGGTGGTTGATATAATGCCCTTGTAGAAGCTAATGCACGTTGCTAGACCTCCTACATGCTTTTGAATAATGCATGCATTGCTTTTGATGAGATTTTATTACAAGTGATAGTGGGTTACTAGGGATGAATTTATACAAGGTTTATTTGTGGGTGGGAGGTGTTATGTTGTACAAAGGATTGTGTGGAGGTTTCTTAACGCATTTCGGCATCCACTTTCTAAGAGTTGATGTGTGGATATGTTTTTTTGGTTGAGGTACAAAGGATGAATCTAGTAGTGGTAGTGTCAATGGGTGGGGTGATTTCAAAGGGATGTGTATTACATGGCTTGGGTGTTGAGCTATGAGACAAGCCTTGGGTACCCAAATTTGCATGGGGTTGGTTCAGTTTGTCAGGTACTTCATGGCGATCCAAATTTCTTAGGTTCTCGTCGATGGAGAAGAAGGTTGAGGGGTGGTTGGACGTGGAATCTGATTCTGTTGTGGCCTCTTCCCTTCATGGCTTGCATGGCTGGAAACAATTGTTGCTTTCTGACCTTTTGGCACCCATACTTGCTTTGTGCCGATTGCGTTGACATGCTGATGTTGCTTCCACCATGGGGTCCTCTGCGAGTGTTATTGGTTTGGGTTCCTAAGTCACGGTTTAATCTTCTGTGGTTGTGGTTGAGAGGTCGCGTCGACACTCTTCTTTGGAAAAGAAGGGAGGTCCAACACTTGCATGACCTGCTCATCAAGAAGTGAGGCATTCTGCACAACATATCTAGGTAGGTCTGTAGGAAGTGTGGAGGATGGGCCTAAAGAGGCTATAGAGCCCATCTACCTATTGATGTAACCCACCTAACCATTGATGTAGTCCACCCGACCCATCTGATGGGTGGTGACCTCTTCTTGTTCAAAGGAAGAGCAGGGGAAAATCTTTTTACATCTTCTGGAGCAAAGGCTCTTCCTCGCCAACTGCATGTGCATTGATGTGGAAGGAACCTAATTCCTCTGTCCAAAGATCTTCTTGTCCTCTATTAGACTGCTACTTGTTTATGGGTTTAAGCGTTACTCTACTTCCGATTCAGATACTTCACGTTCAATCGGTTCCAAATACTTCTAACCGCAATCCCTCTCTTAGCCACGTGGGTTCTTGGGAGTGGTAGGGGTCTGTTAGACAGAGGCCCTATACTATTTTCCCAATTTAACACACAGTCTTACAGTCATTCCGTCCTTAGCTCAGTATCCGTCCCTGAACAACGGAAGATTGTTCAGTGTAATGGAATTAGAACTTCAGGACTGAGATTAGCAGTCCGGTTACGTATTCTACGCGCAACAGATACTTAAATAACAAAATCACCTAATTCGTACTTCTTCAAGGTAGATAGGTGTGCCAACTGGACCTTATACCTTAAAGTCACGCGGATTCGACAGTTAATCTCCTCGTAATAACCAACTAACCATAAACCGACACTGTTTTATTCACATTCAGACCGTTACAGCTACTAATCTTCCCGTTGTTGGGGTAAACAGCAATTACAAGGTGCAGTAACGAATTCAGCCGCTTACAAAGACTTTACAGACAATTAGTTCGAGATCACTTCTTCGCGCTACTTACTTCACAGAAGAACTAACAAATAACATTCCACACTTGTTCACACTCTGAATCATACTCAACCATCACCGAACAGATTCGCCACACAATACAGCTGATTCGTCATTCCGTATTAAGGTGAGTACAATCGACTAGCAGGAGTACAGACGGAACAGATCAAAGCAGAACTTATCCTTCCAACAACATATACGCGCACACAATCCGTTGCAGCAATCTCAACGAGACTTAATCAGACAACACACTACAATTCCCACAGACGGCGCCAAATGTTAGACTGCTACTTGTTTATGGGTTTAAGCGTTACTCTACTTCCGATTCAGATACTTCACGTTCAATCGGTTCCAAATACTTCTAACCGCAATCCCTCTCTTAGCCACGTGGGTTCTTGGGAGTGGTAGGGGTCTGTTAGACAGAGGCCCTATACTATTTTCCCAATTTAACACACAGTCTTACAGTCATTCCGTCCTTAGCTCAGTATCCGTCCCTGAACAACGGAAGACTGTTCAGTGTAATGGAATTAGAACTTCAGGACTGAGATTAGCAGTCCGGTTACGTATTCTACGCGCAACAGATACTTAAATAACAAAATCACCTAATTCGTACTTCTTCAAGGTAGATAGGTGTGCCAACTGGACCTTATACCTTAAAGTCACGCGGATTCGACAGTTAATCTCCTCGTAATAACCAACTAACCATAAACCGACACTGTTTTATTCACATTCAGACCGTTACAGCTACTAATCTTCCCGTTGTTGGGGTAAACCGCAATTACAAGGTGCAGTAACGAATTCAGCCGCTTACAAAGACTTTAGAGACAATTAGTTCGAGATCACTTCTTCGCGCTACTTACTTCACAGAAGAACTAACAAATAACATTCCACACTTGTTCACACTCTGAATCATACTCAACCATCACCGAACAGATTCGCCACACAATACAGCTGATTCGTCATTCCGTATTAAGGTGAGTACAATCGACTAGCAGGAGTACAGACGGAACAGATCAAAGCAGAACTTATCCTTCCAACAACATATACGCGCACACAATCCGTTGCAGCAATCTCAACGAGACTTAATCAGACAACACACTATAATTCCCACAGACGGCGCCAAATGTTAGACTGCTACTTGTTTATGGGTTTAAGCGTTACTCTACTTCCGATTCAGATACTTCACGTTCAATCGGTTCCAAATACTTCTAACCGCAATCCCTCTCTTAGCCACGTGGGTTCTTGGGAGTGGTAGGGGTCTGTTAGACAGAGGCCCTATACTATTTTCCCAATTTAACACACAGTCTTACAGTCATTCCGTCCTTAGCTCAGTATCCATCCCTGAACAACGGAAGACTGTTCAGTGTAATGGAATTAGAACTTCAGGACTGAGATTAGCAGTCTGGTTACGTATTCTACGCGCAACAGATACTTAAATAACAAAATCACCTAATTCGTACTTCTTCAAGGTAGATAGGTGTGCCAACTGGACCTTATACCTTAAAGTCACGCGGATTCGACAGTTAATCTCCTCGTAATAACCAACTAACCATAAACCGACACTGTTTTATTCACATTCAGACCATTACAGCTACTAATCTTCCCGTTGTTGGGGTAAATAGCAATTACAAGGTGCAGTAACGAATTCAGCCGCTTACAAAGACTTTACAGACAATTAGTTCGAGATCACTTCTTCGCGCTACTTACTTCACAGAAGAACTAACAAATAACATTCCACACTTGTTCACACTCTGAATCATACTCAACCATCACCGAACAGATTCGCCACACAATACAGCTGATTCGTCATTCCGTATTAAGGTGAGTACAATCGACTAGCAGGAGTACAGACGGAACAGATCAAAGCAGAACTTATCCTTCCAACAACATATACGCGCACACAATCCGTTGCAGCAATCTCAACGAGACTTAATCAGACAACACACTACAATTCCCACAAAAACGGGGCTCCCTGCTCTTTCTTTTCATTGCCTTAAATAGAGGATTTTTTTACAAGGGTGCGCACTTTTGCAGTTACCTGCGCGTTCCCTGAAAGATTCTCTTTTTTCATTTAAGCTCCCTGTCCTCGTACTCTTGTCCTTGTTCGGCGGCCGTCCAGCACTTTTACATTTAAGGCACCTGTCCGGGTTCATCCGTCCTGGTTCGGCGGCCTTCTAACACCTCCTTAACATGCATCACATATGGGCTAGGGTTACATCCCTCATGGGAAGTATCATTAGGGATATCAAGCAATATCACTCGTTGTTGGTCTAGGGTTCCGATCTGTAGTAAACATTTTCTAAGATTTAAGTGCACCGAGTGATCATATAACCAATCCTGGCCAAGGACTAATGGTTCTATCAGATCATCATCATGGCATGCTAGGAGTTTCACAATCAAGGTTATCTCGTGTATGAGGATAGGAAGATCCACCTTACCCATGCAAGGGGTTTCTATGCTTCTTAGCCCTATGATGTATACCTCAATTGGTCGCATTTCTAATCCCATGTTTTGACAGTGAGACCACCTAATCGCAGTAGTTGCAACACCTGAATCAATCAAAGCCCAAAACTCCTGGCAGTTATCTCCTTGCCTTAAACATGATTGTAATGAATGGCCTTCTATCCAATATGCTAGAACGGGGAGTTGACTGTGCTTGGCACATGGCCATAGGATCTCTGGGGGCTTTTTCTTGGTACAAGTGTTCATTCTAGGGCCATCCAAATGGTTACAATGTTCTTTCCCTAGTCCTTGTCTTCCCAATTTCATATGCTTAATGCATTCTAAGGCCTCTACCGGAGCTTCCTCTCATATTCTCTTCTCTCCCTCCTCACGCTTATTTGCCAACGTGAGTCGTCTAAGCATATCCTCAGTAAGAGGTTCTTGATACTTGGCTCTGTAGCCACTAATGTAATTTGGCATTATTTCTCCTTTTAGTGTGGCTAATTGTACTGCTCCACTAGTTGAAATTTTGTTTATAATCATAGCTTCATAACCATGCTTCTCTAATTTTCGTGAATGTTGTTTCAGTGTATAGAACAAGATTAAGTCTCTTCCTTTCAAACATTTATCTTTCACGTGTGCGTTGAAGTAAGCTATCTATCGCTTCTTAGCTGCATATATGCTAGCTGTTGCTCGCAACCTGGCCTTTCATAATTGTTCCAAATCCATGATCCTTGATGATAACTCGTGGCCAATCCACTGGTGCTCTTGTGCAACCTTAAGGGTGGGTATCAAAAAATCCAAAGGGAGCACAACATTTTGACCAAAAACTATGTGAAAGGGAGTTGCATTGAGTACAGTCTTGTATGCCACTTGATATGCCTAAACAGCGTGATGTAACTCTTTGTTCCAATCTGAAAATTTGTTGTTTACGAGTTTTGTCAATACATTACAAAGGATCTTGTTGGTACTTTCTGCCTGTCCATTGGCCGGAGGATGATATGGTGCGGATTTCTTGTGAATCACCATAAAATCCTGTAACAAATATTCAATAACCTGGTTTTTAGAAAATGAGTCGCTTCATCGCTCACTAGCTCTATAGGCAATCCATACCTCGAAAAGACATTCTCAAATAAGAATTTTGCACTCATGTGTGCATCATTCTTTTTGGTAGCCTTAGCCTCTACCCATTTGGTGAGATAGTCTGTCGCTACTATGATACATTCCGCATGAGTGCCTTTGGCAGGGGGGTTGATGGGTTCTATAAAGTCTATGCCCCACTTAGAGAATGCACGTCCTTCCATCATGGGTCTCAGTGGCATTTCATATCTGCGAGTAGGAAAATGAGTTCTTTGGTACACATCACATCTCTTAACACAGGTATGTTCATCCATGTGAAGAGTGGATCACCATAATCTTGCAAATAGTATGGCTTTGATTATTTTGTCCGGGCCAAAATGACTTCCTACAACACCTTGGTGTGCAGTCTCTAGTATGCTCAATTAATCACTCTCATGAACACACTATCTCAGGTATCCATCTCTCCCTCGTTTGTACAGGGTATCGCCAATAAGTGTGCAGTCTTGAGCTTCCTGCTCTAGACTTCGTTGTCTTGCTAAAGTCATTCCTTGAGGAAATGTGTGTGTCCCCAAGTAGGTTACTATGGGTTCACTCCATTTTGGTGTAAGAGACACATGATATAGAGTGGCATGTTCCACAAATGGTCTTTCACAATAGATAGTGCATTTCTTGCATAGTCTATTGATGTCTGCTTCCATAGAAGGCCGATACACTCCCAATCTTTGTAAAGTTTGTAGAGTACGTTGTCTCAAATGGTGTTGCTTTAATGCACCTACATGTGCTGATTGAAACCAATTCTTGTATTCTAATTCCTCTAGACAACAAGCAAGAATTTTCTACTTATCTTGTTTATACATGCTTCATGCTAGTATCTGGTATGTTTGTGACTTGGTGATTTCTCCTTCTTTGATCTTGACCCTAGGATTTTTTGGTCCAAATGTGAGAATAGGGACAATGGGCTTGGCCCATTCGGGTACTACCTCAAGATTAAATAGGTATGCTTTTGGTAACTCATCCATTATCCCTTAAGGGGCTTCTCTCGTAGTTAGTTGTGAAAGATGTTCTGCTCTTAGATGGGTCTTTCCTTTTCTGACTATTACGTAAAAATCGTACTCCATTAATAATAAAAACCAATGTATCAATCATCCCATGTTACATGGCGTATTGACTAAGTACAACAATGCCTGATGAGATGTGAAGAACTTGAACTTATCTGCCAACAAATAATGTCTGAATTTTTTTACTGCATAGATAATTCATAATCCTTTGCGCTCTGTGGGGGTGTAATTTATTTCTACTGCATTTAACTATCTACTTGCGTAAGCTATGGGGAGTTCTATGTTGCTTTCACTTGTTGGTTGTGCTAGCACACACCCTATAACATAGTTGGATGCATCCACATGTACGTGGAAAGGCTTACTCCAATCTGGTGTTGTTAAAATAGGTGTTGAACACAATATCCGCTTAAGCTCATTAAGGAATCCTCACATTCATCAGTCCACTCAAAATTAGTTAAAAGAGAGTACAGAGGCTATGGAATGATTGCATACATATGTATAGATCATCGATAGTAACCACAATGCTCCATGAAGACTTGCACTTCCTTCACATTTTTTGGCCTAGGTAGGTCTGCAAACACTCTAACCTTTTCTTCATATGTAGAGATTCCGTTCTTTGACACAATGTGTCCTAGAATCTTGCCTTGTTTGACCATGAAAACACATTTTTTAGGGTTCAAATAGACCTGATACTGTTGATATTTGTCAAAGACTTGCCTTAAGAATGTGCACACAAATTGTCCATGTAAACTTCCAAGTTCTTTCGTAGGAATTTCCTAAAAACGTGACACATTAGTCATTGAAACATGGTGGGTGCATTCGTCAGTCCAAATGGCATCATACAAAATGCAAATATGCCCCACTCTATGGCAAAGGCTGTCTTATGTTGATCTTCAGGAGCAATGGCTACCTGATTATAGACGGAGAAGCCATCTGTAGACTCCCTTGCTCGCAACTCGTTCCACTAGATGCTCCATGATAGGAAATGGATAATTGTCTCTGATCGTGGAGGCATTAAATTTTTTAAGGTTAATACACACGTAGTTTTCCATTCTTCTTGGGCACAACCATAATGGGGGATACCCATCCGGTATGTTCAATTTCATAAATAAATCCTGCTTTTATCAAATGATCTATCTCAAAGTCATCATCTCAAAATTCATAATTACTTTACCTTCATTCAAGGTTGCCCTACAATCATTTTCCCAGTCATCATATGATCATGCCATTCCTCACAATCTATTTTCATCTTTTCCTGATTAAACCTAACTCTAATTGATTGTGAAGACAAAGTTTGAACTACTTGTCCATCTAGTGTTTTGATTAGGGTTTTAGTTGTTTTCCTTTTGACATTCAGTTTATCTAACAATTCAGTACTTCTCAAATTGACTTGTGCACCTGAATCTATTAAAACCCTAATTTGTTCATTGTGAAGATTCATTGTAATCACAGGAAAATGCTCTCTTACTTCACTTGAAGGTCTCTCACACATGAAAACTTCTCTCATTTCTTTAGATTTCCTCATTCTTTCTCTAGCTTCTTGTTGGGCTTCATATTATATCTTTGTATTCTACATCCACTTATGAAATTTGGCATGATTTCTCCATCTATAGTGGCTAATTGGACAACTCCACTGTTACTTATCTGACTGACAATGTAAGGTCCATGTCCTTCTTTGTGAAGTTTCCTTTGGTGTTCTTTCAAGGTATATGATAAAACTAAGTCCCCAACTTGCAAGTCCTTATTTTTAATATGAATATCATGGTATGCTTTTTGCCTTTTTTTATCTGTATAGATACTCATGACTGCTTGAAGTCTTGAAGCTCCAAGTTTTTCTAACTCCAACACTCTTTCAGATAGTTCATGTCTAGTCCAGTGTAATTGATTTCCCACCTTTAATGTAGGTATGAGCAATTCTAATGGCAAAACTGCATTTTGTCCATATACCAAGTTAAATGGCGTTGTACCAATAGCAGTCTTATATGCCACTCTATACGCCCATAGAACATGATTAAGTTGTAAATCCCAATGAGTCCTATTTGTATTTACCAGTTTGGACAAGACAGTACAGAGTACTTTGTTAGTACTTTATGCTAATCCACTTGCTTGTGGATGATAAGGGGCTGATTTTCTATGACTAATCATAAAGTAATCAGTTATATTCCCAATTACGTGATTTAGGAAATGAGTTCCCCTATCACTCACCAACTCAATTGGTAAACCAAACCTGGTGATAATATTCTCATAAAGAAATCTTGCAGTAGTCTGAGCATCATTTCTCTTTGTAGCCTTAGCTTCTGCCCATTCGGTAAGATAATCAGTAGCTTCAAGTATATATTCTGCATGAGAATGTCTTGCAGGAGGATGAATGGGTCCAATGAAGTCCAATCCCCATTTGCTAAACGCTCTGGCTGAAATGAGTGGTGTCAATGGCATATCATCTCTTTTACTAGGTTGACTTGTTCTTTGACAAATGTCACACACCTTTTCACATATGTCCTTGCAGCAGGAAAGGGATTTGGCCACCAAAATCCAGAATACAGTATGAGTTTAGTAGTTCTCTCACTTGAAAAGTGACCTCCTGCTACTCCTGAATGGGCCATCTCTAGCATTTCCACATACTTATCGTCAGGAACACATATTCTCAAATATCCATCTCTTCCTTTCTTGTATAACTGGTATCCTATCAATTGATACTCCTTGGTTATTATCTTTAAATTTCTAGAGTGTGCACTAACTTTACCTGACTCTAGTGATTGATCTCTTCTTAACTCCTCAATTATGTGTGCACTCCAATCTGGGTTTTTCTAAAACCAATACAAAGTTGTAATATATATGTTTTTCAAAGATTGACATTTAGGACAACTACAAAAATATTTCTCCACATATTGAATCTTTGTGGGCCAATGGACACCCATTCTATCGAGATTGTTTAGAGTGAAAATTATAGAAGCATGAGTACATGGATTCCAATAGTGAGCTTTCTCTAGATATCCTGGTTGCTCATCTTCTGGAGTACAATATTCCAGTATACCAATGTGGTTTACATGATATAAATGTCCAGCAAGTAACACAAAGTTTCTACTCTGTAATAATAGATGTGTGTTATTATTGTGTGTTCTACATGGTCCAATAGTTAACAAAGGCACCAAAGTCATTGCCCAATTGGGAATGCTTTCTATCTTGAACAGATATGCATATGGTAAATCATCATCTATAGGTGAATTTTGTTCTTTGGTTTGTATCCTAGACAAATGATCTGCTCTTAAATGTGTTTTCCCTTGTCTCACCACTACTTCAAACTCAAATTCCATCAACAGTAGGAACCATCTTACTATCCTACCAGTGTGACAGGGTTTATTCACCAAATAAAGCAAGGCTTGGATTTAAACTTGTTGACGAAAAGATAATGTCTGTATTTCTTTACAAAAAATATCATTCCAAGTCCTTCCCTCTCAGTGGTTGTATAATTTCTTTCAGCTAAATTCAACTTCTTGCTAGCAAAATCCATTTTATTTCTATCGACAGGTTGTGCCAAAACACATCCTAAAGCAAAATTTGAAGGTCAACATGAACATGAAATATTTGATCCCACTGTGGGGTTTTCTAAATAGGTGCTGTCACCAAACAAGTTTTTAGGGTTTCAAAGGCTTGATCACATTCTTGGGTCCACACAAATTTTGTAATTAATGCATACAAAGGTTTTGCAATATCTGCAAACTTATGCACACATTTTCTATAATATCCACAGTGTCCCATAAAAGTTTGGAGTTCTTTTACATTGGTTGGCTTTGGTAGGTCCACAATAGCCTTGATTTTTCTCTCATCAGTTGAAATTCCATTCCTAGAGACTATGTGACCTAACATCCTCCCCTGCCTCACAAAGAAAACACATTTCTCAAGATTTAGACATACTCTATAAGTTCTAAATTTCTTGAATATATTCTCCAAGTCCTGCAAGTGATCTTGTCTTTTCAATGAAAAATTATAGAGATCATCAACATAAATTTCCATCATATTTCTAAGAAATTCTTTGAACACATGAGACATCAACCTTCGAAAGGTTGCTGGAGCATTGGTTAGTCCAAAAGGCATAACCCTGAATGCATATATTCTTCATTCAGTGAAAAAGGCAGTCTTATGTTGATCTTCTAAGGCAATAGGTACTTGGTTATATCCTGAAAAACCATCCAAAAAACTATAAACCTCCTTCCTTGCAACTCTTTCTAGGAGATGATCAGTTATTGGTAATGGATAGCTATCTCTTATAGTTTTCGCATTAACTTTTTTTCAAATTAATACACACCATGAGCTTTCCATTTTTCTTGGGTACATATCCACTCAATGTACTTAATTTCATAAATGAAATTAGCAGCAAGCAATTTATCAATCTCCTCCTTAATTTTGGTAGAGTATTTGTCATTAAATGTATAGTGTCTTTGTTTGCTAACTTTTGCATCAGGAGCAATAGGGATTTTATGTTCACAAATTTTAGGATCAATTCCTTTCAAGTCTTTGTAACTGTATGCAGACACATCCCTATAAACCTTGGCCAATTTTATCAATGTTTCCTCTTCCTGATTTGACATATCATCAGCTATGACAATATTTCTATCTTCCCCACCTTCTTGAGCAATTATTACTTTCTTAGTTTGTTCCTCATTGTCATATGATTCTCCCTTCTTATTATCCCTTTTTGGTTTCATTCTTAAAAGTAATCTATCCTCCACTTCATAAGTCTTGAAGTTTGAAGGTACATCAAACTTTTGCTCCTCTTCCTTTATTTTCTTATTCATTTCAGGCCTTTGATCTTCACTAATCTCTTTGTGTACACATTTTTTATAAATTCTTGAGATTTTTTCCTTTATAGCGTCTTGAGCATCCATTTATTCTAGAAATTTTGTTTTGTCACTACTTAAGAGTAAAAATTCCCTCGAATTCTCCTCTGACTTTGTTACGCTTATCATTTGTACTCCTATATGGAAAACATCATATCCTTCTTCATCTTCAAATTTGACTCCCACATATTCATCATTGGCCAAATCCATTATAGACAAAATCTGACTCCAACCATAAGGCTCAAATTCTTCATCATCAAATTTTTGTGGAATGTAGCTCTCATCCTCTAATTTCCTTACCTCTCGAGAATCTTCTTTCCTCAACAACATTCTCCTATGTGCCGTGTTCCTAATAACATTACACCTCCAAATTGATAATTCCCTTTCATTCTGATCTTCACTTCCAGACTCTTCACTTGAATCTTGATTCTGATGAACCTTGAACCATTCTTGGGGATATATCACAATACTGCCCATTTCTTAAGTTTACTTTAGTTACTCTTCCCTGACTTTGAAGATATAGAAAATCTCAACCCCAATCCTCCACAATCTGCATTTGTCTCATAAATGATCTGCCTAGGATGATTTCATAAGAGGTAGGTTTTGGAAATTCAACTATGGCAAAGGTATGCTCTATCTCTATTCCACATATTTCCACAATCACCTTCTCCCAGATTCTTAGAGGTGCCCCTATATGTCCATCTGCAAGTTGTAATCTCATTTTGGTAGGTATCAGCTCATCCCCCCCCCATTTATCCCAGGTTTGTTTGGTCATAATTGCCGCTCCAGATCCACTATCCAATATTTCTTTGGCATGATGGTTACCAAATTGTAGTCTCAAAGTTGTCCTTCTTCTCCCTCACAATAACCTCCTATTTTGTCAATAGGTATGTACAACAATTCTTCTATTTCCTGTGATTGTGAATCTAGGTATTGTGAACTTATCCCCAAATTCCTCATATTCTGTTGTAGAAGAGGGTTGTGTTTTACTTACTCTTCCATTGTAGTTTGACATAAAATTGTACAATGTTTGTCTAAATTAAATTGAAGAGTTATTTGTTTTCCCTCTTTCTCTGAGTGCTCTTCCTTATTTAAATGTTCCTTGGATTTCGCTCAATTTGACTCCTCAGATATCTTTTTAGAATTATCTGATTTTTCTAAATGGTTTTGTGCTTCTCTAATGATCTGTTTACACTTTTGCATCCTTTCATCCTCAGTATCAGGCATTGGATAAGCTAACACATGATCTAAAGGGTTTGGTCCATCTTGGATTCTTCCTTTATAGGCTTCTATCAGTGTATCCAAGCACTTTGAGTTTTTTATATCTCCTTGTTTTTTTGTATTTTGTTTTTGACTAATGTTTGAGCTACTTACAGTTTCTTCTTCTCGGGTTAGGGTTTCTTTCCCATCTCCCTTTTTGTCTATTTTTCTTCTCTTTTGAAGATAGATTTCTCTTGTTGTCTCTAGTGTGTGTTTCTATTTTGATGCTTTTTTCCTTGGCTTGAGCTCTAGTTATGGCATTTAATGTTACTGGCTCACTGTCACTCAATTCTTCTTGTTCCACTATGTTTACTGCTTTTAATGGTATGTTACTAGATGTGTTTTGTTGTTTCTGAGGGTTTCTTGGGCAATCTCTTATCAAGCGCTTCCTACCACAATCCTCGCAAAAAGCTCCTTCTATTCTTAGTGTTGAAGGTTGTGGACAATCCCTGATGAAATGCTCTCCCCCACATCTATAACATGTTATCTTCTGACCTCCTTTGAATTGGGATCTTTGATTGGACATGTAATTATTTGTTATGTACATGAATGTGGCTGTGTCCATTTCTATTCTTCCATTTCCAAAATCTAAGGCTTGTAAATCTGGTTCTCTCATTTCATGTTCCTCCCAATCGTACTAAACCCAAGGTCCCGGCTTGTAATCATTCTTTCTCTTGTTTAGCTACCTCATACATCCATATATGAGTATCCTCGTGTAACCATGATGGATCTGATTCTAACGATTGCAGAAACTCTATTTCTTTTGGTGTCCTATGGATGGTATTCCATTATAGTGGGGGTACATCTCGATGGGAATAGTCCTAGAGGTTGACTTTGGTGGTCGCTCCTAAGTGTTGTATGTTGGAATAAACCAATCACAAATTGGTGATTACAAAGAGTTTGAAGCAAGCTCATGGTAAGATTGAAGTGGAAGAAGACACTTGAGAAAGAAGAGATCTCAGAAGTGAGGTTTGTATACATATGTACATTACAGGTGGAAATTCTTGTAATCTGAGTAGAGATAATCCTTAGGATGATAAGGAGTAATGTAATAGACGCAGGATAAGTCTAGAACCATATGTATATAAGTCAATGATGTAAAGAAATACATGAAGAGAGTCATTAGAAGACAAGTTTCATAGAGATAGATGTGAAGAGAGTCATCTTCAGAAAATAGCGACGAGTATTTCATAGATCTCTCTCAGTTTGATCATGTGGATCAGAAATCCTTTTGTATACATCTAATCTAGAAGCTAATGAAGCTATATTCAAAGTTTCATGGTCTAATTCTTCTTCTATTGTGAGAATGATCAATAGGAACATTTGTATGTAGAATCTGCAGATAGACTTCTCAGAGTCGCACACTTTTCCGTGTCAATGTTTTGCTTAGATCTCAGTGCATAGTGTAAAGTTTTTAATGATTGAGCATTCAAAATCTAAGTTAGAAGGTAAGGAAGCTATGGTTAAAAGTATTTAGCAAAACGGGATCTGTGCTATGAGAAATCAACTTAAGAAGTTGACCATGTCAAAGTTGCCATTTCTTAAGGATCGAATTAAAGTTTTAATGATTCTTTTGAAGAACTAATGGTTGATATGATTGCGCAAAGGTAGTGTGCAGATTTGTGCATCATTGGTTTGAAGAAATCTGAAGTTGACCTTTGATCTTAAGGATCGAATTAAAGTTTTAATGATTCTTTTGAAGAACTAATGGTTGATATGATTGCGCAAAGGTAGTGTGGAGATTTGTGCATCATTGGTTTGAAGAAATCTGAAGATATGTGCAGGTATTGAAGTCAATTTCTAAAGCAGACTTTTTGAAGAAGGAATTTCTTCACTCAGAGAAGTGCTAGTGAAAGTTTTGATAAATGAAGACAATATTTGTGTAAAGTTTGATCCATAACTGATATAAAAGTGTTCTTAGATCAGTATAGATCAGACCTTTGGAGATTAAGAGTTCTCCAACAGTGGTATTAGAGCTGAAGGTGCAATACAAGTGAAGTAAAGGCATTGGAAGTCCTGACTGCTGCAGATATTGAAGTTCCTTCTATTTGAAGGTGGACAAGGACAAATTCTTGCAGATAACTTGCAAAAGTACAAAGTACGAGTTCAAAGGATAAAAAAAAGGATTGAAGCTTCATATCAAAGGTACACTTTATTATCATAAATCATAGTAATTGCAGACACAGAAGATCAAAGATGGGA
Source organism: Ceratopteris richardii (assembly GCA_020310875.1). Lineage (NCBI taxonomy): Eukaryota > Viridiplantae > Streptophyta > Polypodiopsida > Polypodiales > Pteridaceae > Ceratopteris > Ceratopteris richardii. The sequence continues at coordinate 153,082,008 of CM035416.1, read as the reverse complement.
GAAAGCTTGCAGATTGATAAGCTAGATAGGGAGAACTATCCAGCTTGGTCCATGAGGATGGAGGCACACCTCATGAGCAGATTTGAAGACCTGGATGAGAAAGGATGCTCAAGCTAGGAGCATAATTTACATGGCTGTAAATGATTATCTTCTACCTCACATCAGAGGATTGGAAAGTGCAACAGATGTGGAATGCTTTGGAAGAGCATTTCCAAAACACAACAAAATCTAGGAAGTCCTCATTATGGGCAGAGTTTACAACTTTCAAGAAGAAGAGCTCACAATCAATTTCTGATTATGTGGCAAGGATGAAGGATATTGCAGATAGCTTGGGAGCAGTAGATGAAGACATTGGAGAGGATAAGTTAGTAAGGCAAATACTTACAGGTCTGAGAGGAGATGAGAAGTGGAAGCCTTTCATATTGTCCATAGAATTGTCACTTGATCACTTTACTCCTGATCTTAATCAATTGCTAGGACACATGCTAACTTTTGAGCAGGACATTAAGGGAGATAATGATAGGAGTGCAAGTCAAGCTATGTACTCGTAGGACAAGAAAAATAATGGCAAAGGGAAGCACTCAACTGATGATGAAGGATCTTCAAGTCAAGCTAACTTTAGAAAAGGAAAGATGAACTTCAGAGGTAAAGGAAGAGGAGGTAAGAACAAAGACAATACTAAAGCTTGTTGGATTTGTGGCAGAACCAATCATTTGGCAAATGATTGTTGGTATAACAATCAAAATGGTGGAAGCCATAATCAGAGTTTTAATCAAAGAGGTAGAGGAGGCAGAAACCAAAGAGGCAACTTCAGAGGAAGAGGTGGTATGACATCATATGCTAGAGGAGGTGGAAGAAGTTTTCAACCTTAGTCCTACAACAACAATTATTATAACTATGCATCAGATCAGAAGGATGATATGACTCTTATCTTAAATGCAACTCATGAATCAGTATGAGAAGATCAAAGGGTGTTTTATATTGACTCAGGATGTAGCAATCATCTGAGTGGCAATATATCCTTGATGAATGATATGGAAGCAAAGGTGAATGGACATACAGTTCAAACAGGTGACAATACTAAGCATAAGGTGGAAAGTATTGGATCAGTGAAGACAAAGAATGGAAGTACACTCTTAAGCAAGGTACTTTATGTTCCTTCTATTCCTAAAAATCTGATAAGTGTAGGGCAAATTGTGGAGAAGGGATATGAAGTCAGATTCACAAATGATGGTGTTTATGTGCAAGATCCAAATCAGGGATATAGAAACATAATTGTAGGTAAAAAGGAAGGAAGGCTGTTTACTCTCAAAGTCCAAGGTAATGTGGGACATGCTCTATTTACTTATGGAAGTCAAAAGATGTCTGAATTAGACCTATGGCATAAGAGATTAGGTCATTTCAATGAGAGAGCTATAAAGGAAATGTCAAGGAATGATGTGGTGCTTGGTTTGCCAAAAGTTGAAGGGCAACACATGGTGTACAAGTGTGAAGCTTGTCAATTAGGTAAAGCACACAAAAATTCATACAATAAATCAGGATATAAGTATTCAAATATGCTTGAATTGATTCATACAAATGTGTGGGGTCCTTCAAGGGACTATAGCATAAATGGATCCAGATATTATGTGTTGTTTGTTGATGATGCAACCAGATGGATTACTTTATATGTAATCAAGGACAAATCAGAAGTTTTCAAGACATTCAAGCATTATCATGCTTATGCAGAAAGGATTACAGGACAAAAGCTCAAGAGGTTGAGATCAGATGGAGGGGGAGAGTATTTTTCTAAAGAGTTTGATGAGTATTTGTGGAATGCAGGTATAAAAAGAGAAGTAACTTGTAGGTATTCCCCTCAACAAAATGGAGTTGCAGAAAGAAGAAATAGAACTCTTGTAGAGTTTGCAAGAGCAATGATGAAGGAAAAGAATTGTCCAAATTACTTATGGGCAGAAGCTATCGACACTGCAACATACCTTGTGAATAGGTTACCTTGTAAAGCATTGGAGGAAAGAACTCCTTATGAAGCATGGTGGGGTAAGAAACCTACTCTTGATCATTGTAAGGTATTTGGGTGTTTAGCATATGCTTATGTTCCTTCACAATTGAGACATAAGTTAGAACCCAAAGCAGAGAAGTATGTGTTTATTGGGTATGATGATAGACAGATGGGTTATAGATTGTGGAGTCCATCCACAAAGCGATTTCTTGGTACCAAAGATGTTACATTTGATGAGCAAAGCACATGGTATACATGGTCAACAAATGATTATGCAGATGACAAAGAAATACAAAGAAAAGGGAAGACAAAAGTAAGTGTGTATGAAGAAGATATTGATGATGTTGATTGTAAAAGTAAATTGCAGGATAATGTTGAAGATGGGCCAAGATTTGATCCAGAATCAAATGTGGCTGAGACTTCAAGAAGTGCAGAGGTCAGAAGATCCTCAAGGGAAAGGAAAGAGCCTATCAGGTATAGCTATGACACATCTTTCTTAACAACAAAAGATTATGCTTACATTGTGAAGACAAAAGAGGATCCAATCACATATGAAGAAGCTAAAGGTAAACAGAATTGGGAGAAGGCAATGCAAGAAGAGTATGATGCTCTACTTGAAAATGAAACATGGGAATTAGTGCCAACACCAAAGAATCAGAAGGGCATTGGATGTAAGTGGGTGTATAAAACAAAAGGTTTGCAGATGGTAAGGTGTCTAGATACAAGGCTAGACTTGTGGTCAAAGGTTATGCCCAAACTTATGGGATAGATTATGATGAAACCTTTAGTCCTGTTGCTAAGATGTCTAGAATTAGATCATTAATTGCTATTGCTGCTTGTAAAGGATGGAAGCTATCACAATTAGATGTGAAGAATGCATTTCTGAATGGGTATATTGCAGATGAAGTGTACATGGAGCAACCAAAAGGTTTCATGGATTCAATTGGATCAAATTATGTGTGTAAGCTCAAGAGAGCATTGTATGGGTTGAAGCAGGCTCCAAGAGCATGGGATTGCAGGCTTTTAAGTTCTTGAATGATTGTGGATTTCAAGCATCAAAGGCAGGTAGTAGCTTGCTAGTGAAGGCAAGTGAAAATGGATACATATATATGTGTATTTATGTTGATGATATTATTGTCACAAGTACGGATGCTCAAGGAATCAATGATCTTAAGAAACAAATAGAGAAGGGGTTTAAGATAAGTGATTTGGGAAACTTATCTTATTTCTTAGGAATCCAGATTGTATATACTGAACATGGAGTATATGTTACACAAGAGAGATACTTGAAAAATCTTCTGGTCAAGTTCAACATGGAGGATTGCAAGTCTTCAAGCACACCATTGGAGGTAAATCATAAGTTGAGGAGGTATGGAGGTGAAGAATTCAATGACATGAAGAAATATAAGAGTTTGGTAGGTAGTTTAATCTATGCTACCTTGACAAGGCCAGATCTATCATATGCAATAGGTGTGTTATCACAATTTATGCATTGTCCAAATAAGACTCATTGGATTGCAGCTCAAAGGGTACTCAGATATATCAAAGGAATCCTAAGTGAAGGTCTGTATTATGGATTTACTTTTGATACAAGAATCAAAGTATTTAGTGATGCAGATTGGGCAGGTGATTCAGATGATAGAAGGTCTACTCATGGGTATCTCTGTTATATTGGAGAATAAGTTAGTTTCTTGGCGCTCAAAGAAGCAACATACAGTTGCTTTGTCATCTACAGAAGCTGAGTATAAAGGATTGGTAGAGGCTGCAAAAGAAGTGATATGGTTAAAGACCTTGTTGAAGAGTTTTGGAACTGATGAGAGTACTCCAATTATTTATGGAGATAATATGAGTTCATTGTATTTGGAAGCTAACCCTGTTTTTCATGCCAGGACTAAGCATATAGAGATTCAGTATCATTTCTTGAGAGAAAAGGTACTTGACGAAGAGATTGAAGTGATGTATACTCCAACAAAAGAACAAGTTGCAGATATGATGACAAAAAGCTTGGATGGACCTAAGCTACAGAGATTCAAAGAGATGGCAAGAGTGAAGAAGAATGGAATAATCACAATTAGTGATTGAGGGGGAGCTGTTGGAATAACAATCACAAATTGGTGATTAAAGAGTTTGAAGCAAGCTCATGATTAGATTGAAGTGGAAGAAGACACTTGAGAAAGTGAAGAGATCTCAGAAGTGAAGTTTGTATACATATGTACATTACAGGTGGAAATTCTTGTAATCTGAGTAGAGATAATCCTTAGGATGATAAGGAGTAATGTAATAGATGCGGGATAAGTCTAGAAACATATGTATATAAGTCAATGATGTAAAGAAATACATGAATAGAGTCATTAGAAGACAAGTGTCATAGAGATAGATGTGAAGAGAGTCATCTTCAGAAAATAGAGACGAGTATTTCGTAGATCTCTCTGAGTTTGATCATGTGGATCAGAAATCCTTTTGTACACATCTAATCTAGAAGCTAATGAAGCTATGTTCAAAATTTCATGGTCTAATTCTTCTTCTACTGTGAGAATGATCAATAGGAACATTTGTATGTAGAATCTGCAGATAGACTTCTCAGAGTCGCGCACTTTTCCGTGTCAATGTTTTGCTTAGATCTCAGTGCATAGTGTAAAGTTTTTAATGACTGAGCATTCAAAATCTAAGTTAGAAGGTAAGGAAGCTATGGTTAAAAGTATTTTGCAAAAGGGGATCTGTGTTGTGAGAAATCAACTTAAGAAGTTGACCATGTCAAAGTCACCATTTTTGGAAGACAGTTTTTGTTATACCTTTGATCTTAAGGATCAAATTAAAGTTTTAATGATTCTTTTGAAGAACTAATGGTTGATATGATTGTGCAAAGGTAGTGTGGAGATTTGTGCATCATTCATTTGAAGAAATCTGAAGATATGTGCAGGTATTGAGGTCAATTTCTGAAGCAGACTTTCTGAAGAAGGATTTTCTTCACTCAGAGAAGTGCTAGTGAAAGTTTTGATAAATGAAGACAATATTTGTGTAAAGTTTGATCCATAACTGATATAGAAGTGTTCTTAGATCACTATAGATCAAACCTTTGGAGATTAAGAGGTCTCCAACATTGTAGGTATAAAGAGTTAGTTCCCCAATCTTGTACGGTTTGCAACTATCGCACGAATGGTCTTCCCAATATCATCTTGTAAGCGTGATTCTTCCCAAACTCACAAATGGCAAAGGTGTGCTTGAATTCTACACCACAAGTGGTGAAAGATATCCCTTATAATAAGTTCAGTGGCCTCTCAATATGATCGTCAACCATTTGCAATTTAATTTTAGTGGGCCTTAATGTTGGCTTGCCAAATCATTTGCATAGGGTGGGTGCTCTCATGCTGATAGACTTAGCTTCCGAAGATCTAGTGAAATGAGGTAATTCTTGTAAGGAATTAGATTCAAAATTCATTTTTTCACTAAGTTGTTCTTCCTCTAAATCATTGTAGATAGAGGTTATAACTTGAGGAAATTCTGCTTGTGAGTCATCTATCTCCTGAATTGGTGGACTGGTTTCTTTCTCTTGCCTCCACTTCTCTTCTTTGATTTCCCTCAGAAATCCTTGTGAGTACTTATGTATGGAAGAGAGGTTTCCTTCACTCACAGTCTATGATACTTGAGACAAGAATGGAGTATCATATTCTTGTGCCTCAAGAGCAGTAGGGTTCTCGTGCAAACTCTTGTTTTTGTTACTAGAAATCAAGTGTTCTAGCCTGTCTAATAGTCCCTAAAAGTGTAGGTCTGGTTTGGCTATGTTACTTCAATTAATGTTGTGAGGCTTCAAATATAGTTTGAGCCAATTCTACCATCTTCATACAAAGCTTATGTTGGAAGTAGCCAAAGGCATAGACGTAGAGGAAGCATGTAAACACAGACTACAAGGAGTTGTGGGAAGCCCGATAGTCATTTTTTTCAAAGAAACATATTTGATAATTACTTTTTCAAAGAAACATATTTGATAATTACTTTTTCAAAACCCCTAACAATGATTTTCATCACTTTTGTACTATACGTATCATAAAACAACCTCTTTTGTATTTAATAGCTCCATTTTGTGCAAGCTAAGGAGTCCTCAAGCTTGAAGAGCTTAGGTAGAACACACATACCAATTTTGGCTACTTTTAGATCTCATTTAGACCTCCAAATAGTGCTGAGAACCTATTTTTCAACTATGCCAGACACTAGATGTGAAACTGGTCAAAACTAGTCTAAAATCTATGAAAAGATCTAGAGAGCTCATTTTTGAGATTAGCTAGTGTTGATTAGTGTGAGCTTAGAGCAAACTTGAGCTTGTAATAGTGTTATTGAGCAATAGAGTCTACTTTTCAACCTTCCATTGTGTCTTGCTTGTCTCTTTCTTGTGTGTGTGTATGCGTGTATGCATCTCCATGCTTCTCACCTTCACTCTCACTACATCTTGTGTTCACAATCTTCATATCACTCTTATCTCTTCCGCAGATTGACATTAAGGAGGTGGAGATTCTTAACGTGGTGCTTACCATTGTGCTAGAGCAACACCAAATTTGGCACCGTTATCAGGGATCCAGTTCTAGGAAGAATACATGATGGTAAGAGTATAGCAAGAATTGGTGTTGGAAGGTAAAAATTTCAGTTTTTGTTGTTGTTTTTGAGTAGTTTTTAGTGTTTTTCATCTCCTCTACACTCCTCCATCACCACCTCATCATCTTCTTCCACTCTTAAAAAATCAGAAATTTCACCATATCCACCTATCCTCCTCATTTTCCTCATTTTCACATGCGAGAGAGTGAGAGAGAGCTTTTGAGCTTGTATTTGTAGTGCTCCAGAATAGTACGAGAGATCCAGAAAGTAAAAAACTCAGACTTTCTGCCATTTTTGTCGAAGCTCTTGGACCATCACGATGGTGTAAGAAACTTGGGATTTTTGGTAAGCATCTATTGCACAACATAGTGATCCTAGATTGTGTCGCAACATCGTGATTGTGATTGGCTCACGCCATCATGATGGCTCAGTCGGACCATCACGATGGCTCGGCCGGACCATCACGATGGCTCGGCCGGACCATCACGATGTTCTCACACCATCATGATGGTTCATTTGGACCATTCACCATATCCACCTATCCTCCTCATTTTCCTCATTTTCACATGCGAGAGAGTGAGAGAGAGCTTTTGAGCTTGTATTTGTAGTGCTCCAGAATAGTACAAGAGATCCAAAAAGTAAAAAACTCAGACTTTCTGCCATTTTTGTTGAAGCTCTTGGACCATCACGATGGTGTAAGAAACTTGGGATTTTTGGTAAGCATCTATTGCACAACATAGTGATCCTAGATTGTGTCGCAACATCGTGATTGTGATTGGCTCACGCCATCATGATGGCTCAGTCGGACCATCACGATGGCTCGGCCGGACCATCACGATGGCTCGGCCGGACCATCACGATGTTCTCACACCATCATGATGGTTCATTTGGACCATCACGATGGTCACTGACCATCGCGACGATCCCGTCGACCCCACGCTATCGCAATGACCCACTTGCCATGTGTCAATTCAGACCATCACGATGATACAGGTATGCCATCACGACACTTCAATTTTAGACCATCACGATTGGTTCAAGCCATCGTGATGCCTCATGACCATTGCAATGGGCTCACACCATTGCAACAGTTCCATTGACCGTTGACCATCGCGACGGGCTAGTGCCATCGCGACTGCTCGTTAGTCCGACCATCGTGATGACTCATTTGTGGACCATCATGACATTTTGCATCCTTGGACCAACACGGGTTCCAAACCATCATGATGGTTCAACTGGGCCATCGTGACGGTCCCAGACCATCGCGATTACCTCAGACCATCGTGATTGTCCACCTGAAACACCAAATTAGGGTTTTGTTTTTTTTTGCAAATATAAGGCCTATTTTGAGTGAATTTGTGAGTGATTATGCATATTGGAGGTCCCTTTTAGCTCATATTTGGAGAAAAGACAATCTCGGTTTAACCCCAGAGAGTCTGAACGTCCATAACTTTTTCATTCAAAGTTCGTTTTTTGAGATCTAGGGCTCGTTAGAAAGATCTTTTCGAGTTCTACGTGATCTCAACTGTTTTTTTTCAAGGTAGGAAAAATTGAGGTTGACCCATCTGTGGGATGAGGAAAGCAGGGGGGGCATTTGAGAAATTTAGCCAAAGGAAAAGGGACGTATATGTCAAAGTGTCTGATCATCAATTTAAGAATTGGTCGAAAACTTTGGATTTGTATAGGTCTAGCAAGAGCTATCCAAGGGCAATCAAAGCAAGTCATGTGGTGTACATAGGCTTGGGAAGCGTGACTTCTTGGGCATCAGAGCTATCAAAGAAGCTGACTCGAGGTTGGAAGAATACGTAACCCCCATAATCAATTATTAGCTTAGGCTAAACGTCTAGCATTTTGGATTGAATTAGGACGACAATAGGAACACATGAAGTCCAAGAGATTTAATTCTCTCAAGTCTAAGAGTAAGATAAAAATGTGCGAAACGAAAAAAAACAACCTAAAGGAAAGAACTTAAGTCTGACGGAACAAGAACTTAAACGTACAATGAAAAGTCGATTCCTGACGCATACATTGAGACAAGACAAGAATTTAAAGGAATTAAGAACAAAACAAGTGACTAAGAAAAAAGAAGCATTGGTGATTAGAAAGTGTACTAAGAGGTCAAGGAAGACAAATTCATGAACCTTAGATCAGGCAAGCATATAGGTAAGTCAGACCGATGAACCCTTAGATCATCAGAAGCAAGTGTAGGAATAACTGCACATTCGTGGGCACAACAATTGAATAGTTACCCTTATGAGTTGGACTCAGATACCAGTTGGTCAGAAATGGCTTTTAGCACAGAAAGACTAGAAGGAGGGTTAAGTGTAGCATACTTAGAAAGACCCGAAGGACCCTACAGATTCCAATTAGAATATGTCCAAACCAACCACCTAGTGCTCGCATCTATGAAGATGGTTTGAGAAGATTAGTGGTTCAGTTGCATAACCCAGACCAAACCATTGGACTGGAACATCCAGTGGTGAAATTCGAGAGAGATGCTTACATAGACAAAGAAGGAACAATGTACATCATCAATAATCAACCTAATCATACAATGAGTTTGGTGTAGTTATTCCCAATACAGAAGCAAGAACCCAAGGACAAGAAATGTTAGGAGATGAACCTAGGACACCTCGAGGGAAATCTGTACTGACAAGAGTACTAAACCTAGAATGGATCCCTCATGATAATAGAAGCATTGAATTATTTCTGAATAAGGACACTGATGAAGCGTTTTGGAGATACAGAATGGAACAACCAAGTGAAGTAGGCTCCATTAATATTTATGAATTCAAGGACCCAAATACACCTGGAAAGGTAGTTTACCTTAACAACACTTGAGAATGAGTGTTTGTAGTATCAGATCATGCGAGACATGCCTATACATGGAGAGGCAAGTTAGTGTTCCCCCCATTACAAGAAAATGCGAACACTAGTCATTAGGGTGCCAGGACATCCTCAGCCCATGGTACTCAAAGAGAGAAGAACAAAGAAAGGCTAGAAGTAAGTTTCACCCACCCCATAGGGAGGGATAGACCAACCATGGACACCGATAGATTGGAACGACAAAGGGAATCAAGAATACTAGGTGGTAGAGATGATTTTCCTCTACCTAGACCACGTGAACATCCAAGGATACTAAGACCCACTCAATTAGTAAAGTCCATGAAAAATTACTTTGATGGGATAGGAGATCCCTATGACCATGTTGCAAAATTTAAGCAGGTGTTGCATGCAGAGCAAGTAGAAGACATGTTTACAAAATACAATGCATCTAGACTGACACTAAAGAACATAGTTTTAACTTGGTTCCAAACATTGCAACAAAGGCAATTTAGGGACATTCATCACTTGTTAGATTCATTCATCATAGAATTCTCTAAAAGTGGAATCAGACTTGATACTTCTTTGTTGATTCACAGCTTCAAACAGACCCCTCAAGAAACAGTCAGACTTGTAGAACATAGGTTTAGACAATATGTTGAGAGATGCCCAATGCAAGAACTTCCCTCACATGCCAAGCAAGTGTCTTTGTTTTTAGATGGCCCGTTGAGCTCTAAACTACGCTCTTATGTCTATATGAAGGAACCCAGAACACTAGAGCACTATGTAAGGATTTGTATAGACATTGATGAAAACTTAGGAGATGAATTGGAACTTTCAAAGGTCTATAAAGACTCAGATAGCTCATCTCAATCATCCTTAAAACTTTCTAGCTCGATAGAAGACCTAGCAGAAAAAGTGTCCCAGAAATTAGGAGTCTCTAGTAAACAGATGTCTAGGTTAACAACAAACAAATGTTATTACACCTATGGTGGTGATCATATGGCAAATGTTTGTCCCAATGCGGCACAACGTCAAGCCAACCCTAGTGGCCAATACTGCACAATTGAAAGGAGGTACATAAATCACATGGCATAGGATTTCCCATACAACAAACAAGTAGTGACAGAACTACCCGCAAGCATACCCCCAACCAAGTAGGTATCAAGATCAATACAGTGCTCAACCTCATTACTATAGGCCTCCACAAAACTATCTTTATCAGCCTCAACTGAGACCTCAACCCATTTTATCTCAACAACCACCACCCCCAGCTAATGTAATCTTAATCAAGTACGTTGTTGTGGAAGAGAACCTCAATAGGGCTTTAGTGCCCTCTTCACCCTTGATCAGTGATAATGATCCTAATTCTAATAGTTTTGACTCTACCCATTAGTAGATAGCCCACCCGCATATTACACTGAGTCACCAACACATATGGAAACATATCAATATGATAGTCCACCATTGGAACCCAATTGGAAGCTTGACTATGCCAATGTCATGTATACAAATCCTAACCCACGGCCCTAGGTAAGACAATTGAGACCACACGGCCCTAAAAAACCATGCTTTAGGTGCCAAGGAGATCATTTAATAAAGGACTGCCCACATCCTCCGATAGCAGAACAATAACAATACTATAACATACAAGGTTCTTGTGCCGAATGTGGTAAAGAGCATGTCATAAAAGATTGCCCGAAGAACCCTACTAATGCCTCAAAAGTGATGCCCATTAATGTGATAGGTATGTGTATAACTCGGATGGATCCAACCTGACATACGTGCCTATTCAAGCTATAATAGGAGCCCAAGTGTTGTTACAAAATCAACAGCCGAATCCGAAAAAAGCAGTCGAAAATAGCAAAGATGGAGAGTCTAGTAGCAAAAAGACTAAAACTTGGAAGGATTCCCGAGAAAGAATCAAGAGAAAATGGAGCAAGAGAATAAGCGAACTAGAAGGAAGTTTAAAGGAATCTAGAGCCGAAATTCTGGAATTGACTTCTCAAGAGTCTAATCCGGAGGACCTAGCTCAGATATCAGGATCATTCTTATCTGAATCCATACATGAAAACCTAGACATGATGTTCCGAGCATACTAGGCAAGATTAAAAGATGGACCCCAAGTAGCTAAATTAAGTAAGAACTATCCAAGAGCAGACTTAGAAATTGAGAGAACTAAACTTTGCATGAAGATGGTAGAATTAGCACAAACCATGTTTGAAGCCTCTCAATAGATCAATTGGAGTAACATGGCAAAGCCTGAATTGCACTTTCAAGGACTACTAGAGAGGTTAGAATATTTGATTGCTAGGAATGAGAAGAGGAATCTGCAAAAGGATCCTATTGTTCCTCAGACACAGGAAGGTAATGCACCATCCCTATCTCAAGTGCAAAATACCGAGGTGGAACTCAGCCTGTCTTCCATACACAAGTATTCGCAAGGCTTTCTGAGAGAAATCCAAGAAGAGAAATGGAGACGAGAGCAAGAAACCTATCCTCCTATTCAAGAGATAGACAACTTGCAAGAACAATTTCCACAAGACATACCCTCCATCTATGACGATGGAGAGGAAGAGCAATTGAGTGAACAAATGGATTTTGAATCCAATTCTTTGCAAGAATTACCTCAGTTCATAGGATCTTGGGAAGCCAAGTCTATCAACATGAGAGCACCCACTATAATAGTGAGGAATGAATAATCAGTAATCACTAGAAAGACGGAAGTGATAAAGAACACCAAAGTAGTGTCATCTCACTCTAGAAGAATTGTTAAAAATTAAACCAGAGTCATGAAAGCACATAGCAAACCAATTTCTTGAGATTGCTACTGCTGCCTCCTAGATAGGATCACACAAGAAGGTACCATCGATACCAATGGAAAGAATTGGAGATGTGAGCAAGAGAGAGGAAGGCAATACTTATCTTCCAATAACCCACAAGGGCTACACCACCAAGGCCATCTTAGATTTTGGAGCCAGAGTAGCCATCGCTACCACTACTTTATGGAAATGTTGGGGTAAGCCAATACTAAGACCCACTAGGATGAAGCTACAAATGGCTGATGGACATATAGAAAAGCCATTAGGCTTACTAGAAGCCATATCGCTCACCACTTGTGGCGTGGAGTTTGAACATACTTTCACTGTTTGTGATTTTGGAAAAATCATGCGTACGAGATGATTTTAGGACGACCATTAATGCATCAGTTGCAAATTGTACAAGATTGGGGAACTAATTCTTTGTACTTGGAACATTTGGGAGTAACAACCAAAGTCAATCTCAAAGACTATTCCCATCAAGATGTACCTCCAATACAATGGAATACCATCCATAAGACACCAGAAGAAATAGAATCAGTGCGTTCATTAGAATCAGACCCCTCATGGTTACATGAGGATACTCATCTATGGATGTGTAAGGTAGCAAAACAAGATGAAGAACGATTAGAAGCCAAAAACTTAGGTTCGGAATGACACTCACGAACTCTTCAAGACCCTGATTATGCACCTATAGTATTTCCAGACGAGGAATTTGAGCCTCATGGTTGGGCCGAGATTTTAGCTACGATAGATATAGCTATAAATGAAGAACAATGGAATCCTCATTGTGATGAGTATGGTTATGACATTTCCATGTTTTTGATAGAGCCCTTAGAGGAAGAACCCATCCTAGAAGAATGCACGAAAGTGACCCAAAAATCTAACAAGAGTGGTGACGAGGATTTAGAATCCATTATCATGGAGCCCTTCTGTTGGACAGAAGAGGAATATCTTTATTTTGTGGAAGCCAAAACCCTTGAAATGGACAAGGAAAGTCAAACTGAACAACTCGAGTCACTCACGAAAGATACAAAAAGTAAGCAAAAGAAGAGAAAGAAATCACCTAAAATAGAAGAAGAAGAACCACTCATGGAAGTACCTGAGAACTTCAAGAAGTATGAAATAGAAGATAGGAGAATTATGGTACGAATGACCAAGAGAGAAGCAGGCATCAGAGAAGCGTATGATAATAGAGAGAAAACCAAAAAAATTATAGTTACCATAGAAGAAGGAGAAGAAAAATATACATACATAGGGCATGATTTGACCAATGAAGAACAAGAAGAGTTAATTGCCCTATTGTGAGAATATAGAGATGTGTTTGCTTGGAGTTACAAACATTTGAAAGGAGTAGACCCATATATTTTCTCCCATAGAATCCCCATGACTCCAGAGGCTAAAATTACAAAGCATAATTCATACACGTACAATGATAACTATGCTGCCAAGATCAAAGAAGAGATCGATCGCTTGATAGAAGCAAGATTCATTTACAAAATTGAGCGTACCGAATGGGTATCCCCCATTGTGGTTGTGCCCATGAAGAATGGAAAATTGCATGTGTGTATTAACCTTAAAAAAAGTTAATGCCACCACTATTAGAGATAGTTATTCTCTTCCTATCACATAACACTTATTGGAGAGAGTCAGGGGCAAGGAAGTTTACAACTTCCTTGATGGATTCTCAAGCTATAATCAAGTAGCCATTGCTCATGAAGATCAACATAAGACGACTTTTGCCACAAAATGGGGCATATTTGCATTTTGTGTAATGCCATTTGGGCTAAAAAATGCACCCACCACCTTTGAATGACTCATGTGACATGTTTTTAAGGAATTCTTACGCAAGAATTTGCAAGTTTATGTGGATGGCATATGTGCTCATTCCAACATGAGACTTTCCCACATCCCTAAATTAAGGCAAATTTTTGACAAATGTTGAGAATATCGGGTTTGCTTGAACCCAGAAAAGTTCGTTTCATGGTCAAGCAAGGCAAGTTTCTAGGCCACATTGTGTCAAAGAACGGAATCTCTACGGATGAAGAAAAGGTGAAATTAATTGCAGACCTACCTAGGCCAAAAAATGTAAAAGAAGTACAAACTTTCATGGGCCATTGTGGTTATTATCGATGATTTATACACATGTACGCTATCATAGCAAAGCCTTTGTACTCTCTTTTGACCAAGTTCGAATGGACGAACAAATGTGAGGAGTCATTCAATGAACTCAAATGACGCTTGTGTTCAACATCTATATTAACAACACCAGATTGGAGCAAGCCATTCCATGTACATGTGGACGCATCCAACTACATCATAGGATGTGTGTTGGCACAACCTGCAAACGAAGACAATAGAGATCTCCCTATAGCTTATGCGAACAGATAGTTGAATGCAACAGAAAGAAATTACACCACTATAGAACACGAAGGATTAGGAATGATTTACGCGGTAAAGAAATTCAGGCATTACTTGTTGGCGAATAAGTTCAAGTTCTTCATGGATCATCAGGCATTGCTGTACTTAGTCAATAAGCCTTGTAACACCGGATGACTGATACGATGGTTTCTATTACTGATGGAATATGACCTTGAAGTAGTAATAGTCAGGAAGGGAAAGACCCACCTTAGAGTTGACCATCTCTCAAGGTTAACTACGGGAGCAGCTCCTCAAGGAATAGCAGATGAACTGCTAGAGGCATACTTGTTTAAACTCGAAATAGTACCAGAATGGGCTAAGCCTATCCTCCCTATTCTCACATTTGGACCCAAGAATCCTAGGATTAGGATCAGAGAAGGAGAGATTACTAAATCACAAAGATACAAGATAATAGCAGGAAGCATATATAAACAGGATAATCAAAAAATTCTTGCTTGTTGTGTAGACGACTCAGAATACAAGAATTGTTTGCAATTAGCACATATAGGTGCATTAAAGCAACATCATTCAAAACATCGTACACTGCAGATTCTGCATAGACTGGGAGTATATTGGCCTTCTATGGAAGCAGATGTCTATAAGCTGTGTAAAGAATGTCCTTTTTGTTGTGAAAGACCACCAATAGAACATGCCACTTTATATCATATGTCTCTCACACCAGAGTGGAGTGAACCGCTAGTGACGTATTTGAGGGCAAAAAAATTCCCTCAAGGAATGACTTTAGCATGACAATGAAGTCTAGAGCAAGAAGCTCTAGACTACTTATCAAAGCCATACTATTTGCAGGATTATGGTGGCCCACTCTTCACATGGATGCACATACCTATGTTGAGAGATATGATGTGGGCCAGAGAACTCAGTTTTCTGCTCGCAGAGATGAAATGCCACTGAAACCCATGATGGGAGGACGTGCATTTTTCAAGTGGGGTATAGACTTTGTCGAACCAATTAACCCCACTGCAAAAGGTGCTCATGCGGAATACATCATAATTGCGACCAATTATCTTACCAAATGGGTAGAGGCTAAGGGCAGAAAAAAGAATGATGCACACATGATTGCAAAATTCTTATTTGAAAATGTCTTTATGAGATGTGGATTACCTATAGAACTAGTGAGCGGTCGAGGAACTCACTTTCTAAACTAGGTCATTGAATATTTGTTACAGGATTTTATGGTGATTCACAAGAAATCCGCACCATATCATCTTCAGGCCAATGGTCAAGCAGAAAACACTAATAAGATACTTTGTAACGTACTGAGGAAACTCGTGAACAACAAACATTTGGATTGGGATAAACAATTACACCACGCTATTTGGGCATATCGAGTGGCCTACAAGACCGTACTCAATGCAACTCCCTTTCAGATGGTTTTTGGTGAGAACACTATGCTTCCTTTGGACTTTTTGATACCCGCCCTTAAGGTTGCACAAGACCATCAGTGGACTGACCATGAATTATCATCAAGGATAATGGACTTGGAACGATTAGAAGGAACCAGGCTGAAAGTAGCAGCAGGCATATATGTAGCAAAGAAGCAATAGAAAGCCTATTTTGATGCACATGTGAAAGACAAAGGCTTAAAAGAAGGTGACTTAGACCTAGTGTATACACTGAAACAACATGCACGGAAACTAGAAAAGCGAGGTTATGGACCTAGGATCATTAACAGACTGTCGATAAGTGAAGCGGTAATAGCCACCCTAGAAGGAGAGATAATGCCTAATTACATTAGTGGCTATAGAATCAAGCTATATGAGGAACCTCTTATTGAGGATATGCTTAGATGACTCACGTTGGCAAAGAAGCGTAAGGAGGAAGAAAAGAGAATACGCGTGGAAGCTCAGGCAAAAGCTCTAGAATGTATTAAGCTCATGAAGCTAAGAAGACAAGGACTATGGAGAGAACATTATAACCATCTGGAAGAAACACCTAGATACCCCATGGACATGTGTCAAGCAAAGTCAATTGATCATCCTAGCATAGTGGATAGGAGACCATTCATTACAGTCATGCTAAAACAAGGCAACAACCACCATGAGCTTAGGTCTTTAATTGATTCAAGTGTTGCAACTAATGCCATTAGATGGTCTCAGGAATAGAAATGTGGCCAATTGAGGCATACCTCATAGGGCTTGGAGGCATGGAAACCCCTTGCATGGGTGAGGTGGACCTTCCTATCCTCATACACGGAGTGACCATGACAGTCAAGATCCTAGTGTGTCATGATGATGACCTGATAGAGCCCTTAATCCTTGGCCAAGATTGGCTATACGATCACTCCGTGGACCTGAATCTTAGATGAGGCTCCTTGCAGAGTAGGACCTTAGACCAAAAATGAGTGATACTGCTTGACTTCCCTAACAACACTCCCCCTGATGAAGATGGACCCCTAGCATATGAAATAGAGACGTTGAAGTGTCGGAATATTTTCGGACAGATAGGTCAACGACTTCAACATCAGCCCATGTAGGGGTAGAGACATAAGACCTTCCTTTCGGGTGATGTCAACAGATTTTCCCATGTGTCTCAAAACTCAACATTAGAACCACAATGACCGACAAGGACAAATGGGGACCATCAGTTATCAGGTGGACTGCATCAACAATCCTTCCACATTTTGTGCAAAACTAGCCTAGATCTATGGTACAAAATGCCTCACTTCCTAATGGGCAAGTTTTGCAAGTGTTGGACCTCCCTTCTTTTCCAGAGTAGAGTGTCAACCAGACCTCTCAACCACGACTAATGAACCCAAACTGACGACCATGCCAAAAGACACAAAGATGGAAGCAGTATCAGCATCCCAAACCCAGACCTCCACGAAGTCAACCACGACTAAGGAACCAGACCTCCATCTTTGTGTCTTTTGGCATGGTCATCAATTTGGGTGCCGACAAAAACTAATGCAGGTCACTAGACACCTACATGCATTAGATATTGCATACATTGCATTATGAGATGTGATTACAAGTGATAGTGGGTTAGTGTGGGTGAGTTTGCACAAGGTTTAGTTGTGAGTGAATTATTACAAGGATGAAGGTTAGTTAGGATAGGTGTTATGCCAGATAAAAAGTCATGTGAAGGCTTTTGGATATGTTTTGGCATTCATTTCCTAAGATTTGATGAGTGGCTGGTATTCTTCTGCTGAGGTACAAAAGGTGAATTGAGTATTTGTGGTGTCGATGGATGAAGTGATTTCAAAAGGGTATATATTACATGGCTTGGATTTTATGCTATAATACAATTCTTGGGAACCCAGATCTGCATGGGTGTGGTTCGGTTGGTTAAGTACTGCTTGGCAATCCAAATCTGTCGAATCTTCATTGATGTAGAAGAAGGTCAAGGAGATGTTGGATATTGACTCTGATTCTGCTTGGACTTCTTCTTGTCATTGTCTGCATTCTTGGAAACTATTGGTGCTTTCTGTCCTTTGGGCACCCATATTTGCCGACTGGGTTCCTTAGTCATGGGACTCACATGCCGGCAAAATGAGAAAGGCTTATTCCAAGCTATGTAAATGCACTAGAGGAGTCCTCTAGATGCATAAGCCCAAATCATTGTAACATAACTCTTGTAAGATATTAGGAAATTATAGTAGTCAATAAAAGTGCCAGTCTCTTGTTTGAAAGAACCATTTTTAGGGCACATGTATATAAGTCACTTTGTGACTCTTGTAAAGAACTTTTTGACCATTGTGAGCTTTGAAGAAGATTTTCAAATTTGCTTCTTTCCTGCTGATTTCCTCCTTCTCCATGATCTTTCGTGTGTGTGTAATGCTTGAAATGTGTGTGTAGGACTGTTGTCTACCCCTTCCCATTGCTTTTGAACTGCTGTAGTGTGTGTGTGTGAGCCATTACATGTTGTGCAGCGAGTGTTAGTGTTTCTTGCCATTCACTATTTTGCTCATAACTTGAAGTGCCTTTGTCAGATTCGACTGAAAATACCACCAGTAGATGCGTCTCATCAAGAGCTTTGAAATGACTTACGTATATTTAACGTCAATGTGTGTCGATCAGACTGTACCTCAATTACCCCACAAGTGCATATAGTGGTGGATTAATACATGTCTAATTATCAATCCAAGGAACCACATGAACCAAGTGTATAAGACATGTGCACACATGATGGTAAGTGAAGTATCTAAGCTACCATGCATGTGACTAGTCTCAGCTACCTCTCCAACTCACTAATCCTTTGAAAATACATGCCGCGATACCATTTACAGTAGTAAGCACAAATTCAAACTTTTCTCTCAACTCCAAAATCAGAATATGGTCAATAGTGGGTTTCTTTCAAAGCTCTCAATGAGACGCATCTACTTCTACTATCTTCAGTTGAATCTGACAAACAGACTTCAAGTTACGAGCAAAATAGTGAACGGAAGGAAACACCAACACTCACTCCACAACACGTAATGGCTCACACTACAACAGTTCAAAAGCGATGGGAAGGGGTAGACAACAACCCTACACACACATTTCTTCGAAGCTCACAATGGCCAAAATGTTCTTTACAAGAGCCACAAAGTGACTTATATACATGTGCCATAAAAATCGTCTTTTCACACAAGAGACCGGCACTTTTATTGACTACTCTAATTTCCTAATATCTTACAAGAGTTATGTTACAACAATTTGGGCTTATGCATCTAGAGGACTCCTCTACTGCATTTACACAACTTCAAGGGAGTTTCATAGGATTTTGAAGAATAAAAATTATGTAATTTTGAAAATTTTGGGGCTCCTCTTTTGTGCTCTTTTACTCCGCAACACTCTCCCCCTCTTTGTCTCTGTCATCCCTTGACGGGCTTTGCTTCATGTCTGTGTAGGCTATGTTGATTTGGGTTGCCACACATGCACTCTTCGGTAGACCTTGCATCTCTTTTAGTTAGGCATTCGTTTCAAAGGTCCTATTCTTAATTCTTGTTTTACATCCTTTGGGACCTGATGCATTCTATTTAGCTTATTTATTTCTTTCCACTGCATGCACCAAGTGGATGAGGAAGTGTTGTGCAACCTCCCTTTGAAAGGTCCTGGTTGTTGTAATTCTTTGTTTCCACTCTTCGGGACATGGTCCTTTGGTGTTATAGCCTGATGCGTGCCCCTACGGGGCTTTGTGTAGAGGTTGGTTCTTTCTTATCGCACTGTTTTATTCTTTGATCTTCTTCTTCTCTTTTAGTAAGTTTGTATTACCTTTTGCTCTCTGTGATTTAGCGAATTTGCTTCACATACCATGAGATCTTTCCACTGAGCTGACTTGACTCCATCATCTGTTGCCTGCCAATGGTCTGCAAAGAAATTAAGCTCGTAGGCCACTAGTCATGCATTTAAATTGGAAGCTATTTTTACAAAAATATCTGAGTCCATTTCCAAAAATCTTGTAAAGAAAGTGTTGGCAGTGGTTAGGGCAGTCAAGGACTTACGAGACAAGGAAGCCAACGAAGAGAATCAGAGCAAAGAGAAGGGCCAAGTAGGCAAAGCAGTCAATGGAGATCCGGGAAATAGGCCTCTCGTTTTTCATGAATTAATATTTCCCAAATAGTGATTTTAGTCACTCCACACCATTGTAAATATCATTTTTGATTATTCCTACTCCATTTTGTACAAGCAAAGGAGTCCTCAAGCTTGAGGAGTATTAGTAGTATTTATGCACCAAATTTCATAATTTTCGGAGCTCATTTGAGCCTCCAAAATAGTCTTAGACCTAATTTTTAACTACGCCAGACACTAGGTCTGGACAGGACCAAAGCTAGTAAAAAACTATAAAAAGAGCTAGAGAGCTCATTTTTGAGGTTAGCTTGTTGTAGATTTGGACTTGTATGAGAAATCTTTGGCAATAGAAGTGACTCCATTGTCTCTCTCTTTGTTCTTGCCTTGTGTGCACGTGTGTGTGTATGTGTGTGCATGTTTGTGTGCTTCTCACTCACACACTTGTGCCATCACTTGTTCAAGGTCTTCATACCATCCTCACGTCTTCCCGGATTGACATTAAAGGAGGTGCTACTCATCACTGAGCTACACCAAATTTTGGCACCATTGCTAGGGATCGAGCTTTGAGGACGAGCATGTGATGGTAAGACGTAGAGTTGTGACATTGGCGTTGTAGGTAATTTCTTTACTTTCCATTATTTTTGTCTTTCTTAATTTACCATCATCATCACCAGCATTATCCTCACCATCTCCCACCTCCATCTCCATCATCACGAAAATTTCAATTTTTTGGTCATATCACCTCCCCCCTCCATTTCCCTCATTTCACTTGTGAGAGAGAGCGAGAGAGCAATTTGTGTGCGCTATTTTTGCATGTTTCTTGAGTATTCTTACAGATATTGGTTGTGTCATCATCTCTAGTAGTCTGTGTAGGTACGGAAAAGCTCTACACTGTCTCTGCGGTGTTGACCTCTGTCGATCACGATCGATAGAAAATTTGAGCTTTTAGTAAAACAAAGTGCACCACTATGACACACTTGATGAGCACATTCCAAATCACTAATTAAAACTAAAAAATTCTGTGTTTCTCTATCAATCGCGATCGACACTATCGATCGCGATCGACAACCACGATCGACAGACTCTGCCAATCGCGACCGACAAACCACGATAGACTACCACATAGGACTCAGCCAATCGCGATTGACACCGTCAATCACGACCGACTGAAATATCATGATTGACAGAAACATCCGTGTGTCCATCGTGATGGACACAACCCCGATTGACTGAAATTATGGTGAAAATTGCGAAAAAAGTGTCGATCCCGATTGACACCATCAATTGCGATTGACAGACCCCACGACCAACTCTGTTGATCGCGATTGACACCATTAATCATGACTGACGTGTCGATCGCCACTGACAGACCCCGACCGACACCTCTGTCAATCGCGATTGACAAGCATTTTTAGCTAAATTTTTAGGGTTCTTATTTCCAAATTTTGGGGTAATTTTTGGGCAAACTTATCAAGTAATTAGCACTTTGTAAGGTCCCTACACTAGCAATTTGAGAAAAATCTTGTGGACTTGTTAGCCTGTTTCGATCCTGTTTCTACCCTAGAACCTTGAACTATCATAACTTCCTCATACGAAATCTATTCGGAGTGATCTTAGGCTCATTGGAAAGCTCGTTTCGAATCCCACTATACATCCACTGGTTTTTGTAAAACTAATATAGGGAGTTATAGATAGGGTATTTTGAAGTTGACCATACTGTGGGGTAAGAAAACTCAGGGATCTTTAGGATTGTTTTCCATAAAGCCACAGGGCAATTTGGTCTGTGAGTTGCATGAAGGAAAATGGTCTGTTGTGTCAATTGAATTTAACTCTTGTGCTAACTTAATGGAGAGTGTTAATCTCCAAAAGAACAAGCTACTCTTGAAGTTAGCGCACCTCTATATCAAGAGTAACTCAAAACCTTTACCAATTTAGAGGATCAATGATCAATTATCAAAATTTTGAACAAACTGTGAAGAAGGTGACTACACAGAAAGTCTACTGCACATAACTCACTCATTGACTTATCAAATGTGGAAAGTTTTTTTATAAAACTTTGCACAAGGTGTTGCCTATAGTTTGCACACCTCCTCCAAGTTAAATCATTCCAAAATACTCAGTAGATCTTGAGAAATGATCTTAACAAGTCAACTATGTCTAAAACTATAGTTATTTACAGTCGACTTTGACACCTACAACTTCTAAAGCTTGGTTCTCTCAAACTAGAACCCGTTTATGCAAATGCTTTTAGCCATAGATGGCTTACCTTCCAACTTAGATTTTGACTCCTCATTTGTGCAAAACTTTACACTGTGCACTGAGAAATGATGAATTCTCTGACCATCGAGATTGCACTTGTTTTAGAAGACACTTAACACTTCTTCACATATGAATGTTCCTACTCATAATTCTCACAGCTTGTTTACAATTAGAAGCTGAAAATTTGTATAGAGGTTAATCAACTATAGAAGTAGACTTGTACAAAAGCATTTCACAAAAGACTCAACACAGAAGGAGAACTCTCAGAAATATCGGGTGCAACTTTTCTTCATTTTAGGAAAAACTTTACAACTGAGTGATGAGAGAGATCTTACTCACTTCTAAAGTGTCTAATGACTCATACGAATTCTAATTTCTCTAATCACATGCTCGCTCATATTTGCCTCGAGAATTTTACTTGTATATATAGGCAAATATGTACAAGTTCATCACTTTACAAAAGTATAAGTAAACTAACTCTAAATTAATGTACATATGTATACACATCTTCATTCTTTGAACATGTACTTTCTTCATGCTTCATATCTTGGTCTTTTCTTCAATCCTTGACTTCAAAACTTCATCAAAACTTCAATTGTTGATTGCCTTGCACCAACAGCTCCCCCTCAATCATCAATTGAGGTTTTTCTCTATCTTCTTTATACCTGCCATGTCTTTGAATCTCTGTAGCTTTGGTCCATCCAAGCTTTTGGTTAGCATATCAGCTTTCTGATCTTTTGTTGAAGTATGTATGACTTCAATCTCCTTATCCATCACCTTCTCTCAGAAAAGGATACTGAATCTCAATATGTTTAGTTCTGACATGAAAAACAAGATTAGGAGTCAAATACAATGAACTCATGTTATCTCCATGAATAGTGGGTGTACTCTGAATGATGTCAAAACTCTTCATAAGAGGCTTAAGCCATATCACTTACTTTGTAGCTTCAACCATACCTTTGTACTCAACCTCTGTGGATGATAAAGCAACTGTATGTTGTTTCTTTGAACACCATGAAATTAACTTATCTCCCACATAACACAAGTATCCATAAGTTGATCTCCTATCATCAGGATTACCTGCCCAATCTGATATCACTATATATCTTGATGTTTGTATCTGATGTAAAACCATAATACAAACCTTCTTTAAGTGTACCCTTAATGTACCTCAACACTCTTTGTCCTGCAACCTAATGTTCTTTCCTAGGACAATCCATGAATTGAGACAATACTCCAACTGCATATGACAAATCAGGCCTAGTTAATGTAGCATAGATCAGACTACTAACCAAACTTTGATATAGCTTCATGTTCACGGACTGGCGGACTGGTGTGTGGACAGCCTCCGAAACTCCTAAAGATTCTGACACTAATTTGAGGGTGTCAATAAAATGTTGATCCACCCCATCATCTGATAGCATTTCTTGCATCAAAGCTTGGCCTGACACAAGAGAGAGTTGATGCCTTTCTTGTACTGCCTTGATTGTATCGTATAACCTTTGTAGCTGAGCTGTGTATGCAGGTGCACCTACAAGTTCTCGCACTTCTTGTTGCTCATCTTGATGCTCTTGATCATAATCCTCCTCATCTTCCTCTTGTTCTTCATCTTCATCATCCTCTTCATCCACTTCAACTGTGGTGACAGGTACTCTGGAGGTTGTCACTTGTGGTTGAACATTCTCCCCTTGTTGTTCCTCTTCTGCCTCCAGCTCCACGTCTTGTAACAATTGTTCGAAGTCTTCATTCGGGAGTTCTTCCAAGGGTGCGCCACCAGGAAATTCAAGATCGGTTGGGACTGGAGGAAATATCAAGTTAGGCCAATCGGTGCTGCGTCTTGGAAGTCGTAGTGTGAATGGCCGAACTCTCCGGGGTGGAGGGGTAACGTCTGGTGTTAGGGTGGCTCCACGTGGTTGAGCACAAGGGACTTGGACAGTACCTCTCATCTTCTTAGAAGGGAGTCCAGTGGATGTCCGGCCTCTAAACTGCTCTCCTCGATTCCACATCAGGGCCCGTTGAATAGGGATGTCATAAGCCAAACACCTATAAATGATTCTAGTCAGAGCACAACATCCATATAAAACCTGCTTCCGCGGCCATCGTTTGTGGGCTAGGTGTATCTGGTCAATTATCCAGTGGGGTAAGTTGATGGTAAGGCTCTGTGTCTCTGCCAAATACAAACTAAACCATATCTTTTTGGGTGGCATGGTGAATCTATCTTGGGCAGGAAAAGCAAAGTGTTGCATGCACATGCGAAGGTGGATTGCAATATTAGGCGTCATGGCCACCATGTCCTTGAGCTTGGTGAGGCTTCGATTCTTCATGTAATCAGGCACTAGGGTCTCCTTCTCTGTTGGAATATGCATTCCGCGCATATCTAGGGCCTCTCTCACCAAGTTGTTTGATAGCCTAAACCTCTTGAGCTCATTTCCCTTTGTCAGAGATGGAAGCACAAATGAGCTTGCGCCTTTTGGGTTCTTGTTTGGAGTCAAGGTGTTGATGAGATAGTAGCATCACATGAAGTCAGGATTTGGGAGCCGGGCACTGAAGTATGCACCCAATCCTGCCTTCTCCCATACCCGACATAGACCTTCTGCATTTTGTAACTTCTCAAATTCCCTTGTAAAGAAATGGTATTTACCTGGCTTCCCATTGAAGTCCAACTCTGATTCCCATAGGTATGTTCCCTCTCCCAAGGGTCCTGCCACTTCACTAAACCAGTGGGAAGCTTTTCCTACGGGCATGGTATGGCCACTGGGAGGGTCTGCAATAGGTATGATTTTGATGGCCTGCAATTCTTCTGGTCTTTCATTTGTCTCAGGCAAAACGGGTAAACTGTCTAAGTCCACCACTTGCTGGCTCGTTCCTGTTTGAGAGCTTGTTCCCGCAGTGTCAGCCATGTTGTAGATTTCGCTGCCGATTTTGTGAGAATATATGAACAAACGTTAACATTGCAATGGACACAAAATGACACTAGGTCCTCGTTACAACATTAACTTGACTAATTGTGATGTAGTTAGTTGGTTAGTTAGTGCTCGCGTGGATGTGAGTGTGAAGTGTGGTTAGCTGATGCTGAATACCTATGAGCTAATGGGGGGGTCGGGTGCAGTGTGAGGGTGATGCAGTTAGTCAGTGGTAATGAATTTACAAATGGGGTCGGGGATTTGTTACATGCTTTGGGCTGCCAAACAAACTGATTGGCTGTTGGTCTTGATTTTGTGGAGACTTTGGAGGGCTTTATAAGAGTGTCTGCTTGGAAATGAGGCTTTTTAGGGACCCATTTACAAGTGATTCTGCTTGTGCTCATGTGCTAATGTGTGTTCGTGCGTGATGAATACAAGTGGGTATCGGTTGTGCGAGTGAGTGAACCATGTTGTACAGGGTGTGGTCTCGGTGTAGCTATTTGAGCCCGCAAGCAAGCCTTAGGCACCCAAATTTGTCTTGATTGTGGGCTAGCCTTCATCGACTTCTTGGGTACCCAAATAGGCTTCGCTTTTGCAGAGGAATTTCTGAAAGACTTCTGATTAGTGTCGTGTTATTGATTACTAATAAGAAGCTTTGCCCGTGTGGTTGGCTTGATCGCAAAAGGGTGTTCGCCTTTCCGCACCCACACTTGTTTCCATGGCTGAGACATCCTGCATCGCACGTACTCTTGGCCTCCAGCAGAGGTAGTACTCTGCTCCTTCTGTGTTTGATCTGCCCTTGGTTGCTGCATCCCTCTGGCCTTTGGAAAAGAAGGGAATGTCGTCTTCTCCTTGACTCCGTTGTTGAGACAAGCCTCTTTCTGCATCATACAGTTTTGGACAAGAATAGCATTGTCAACTTCATGTGCACCCCTGGAAGGACCAGGAGTTCGTGCCTTACCTAGTTCCTTGAGTGCCTCATTTTCCAATTCAACTGTAATTCGACTATGATTTACCCATACCTGAAGAAGTCCACTCCTTAGGTTTAGGTTGACTGCATGATCATAGATCCAGTCTTGACCCAAGACAAGAGGCTCCGTGAGGTCCTCATCTTGACACACTAGCACTTTAATTGTCATTACTTCGTCTTGACTGTAGAGGGGAAGTTCCACCTCGCCCATGCAAGGGGTTTCCATGCCTCCCAATCCTATAAGATATGCTTCTATAGGATTGACAGTTAATTTCAACTTTTGAAAATACGAAACTTTAACAGCACTAGTGGCTGCCCCTGAGTCAATCAAGGCTCTTACAGTCCTTGCACCCTTTCCTTGTCCTATCTCTAAGGTTATAAAAGGACGTCGATCAATTATCCTATGAGAGCTAACACCTGAAACTTCACACATAGCCACGTGATATCCTTGATCTGCATATGCATCTGCCCTAGGTTGCTCTCTACCCTGTCTTCTCAACTTCATTCTTCGGATATGTTCCAATGCTTCTGCTTGAGCTTCTTCTCGAATTCGTCTTTCTTCTTCTTTGCGTTTCTTAGCAGTGTTGATTCGACTTAGCATCTCTTCCGTCAGAGGTTCCTGATATAACTTGACTCTGCACCCGCTTATGTAGCTCGGGAGAATATCGCCTTCCAATGTGGCTAGTTGCACTACTCCACTTGTTGAGATTCTATTAATGATCATGGGTCCGTAGCCTCTCTTCTCTAGTTTCCTCGCATGTTGTTTCAAAGTGTAGACTAATACTAGGTCGCCTGCCTTCAAACCTTTATCCTTAACGTGGGCATCAAAGTATGCCTTCTGTCGTTTCTTAGCTGCATATATTCTTGCTGCAGCTCTTAGTCGGGTTTCACCTAATTGTTCAAGGTCAAAAATTCTCGAAGAGAATTCATGACCCGTCCACTCATGCTCTTGTGCTACTTTCAATGTAGGTATTAAGAAGTCCAACGGTAGCACTGCATTTTGGCCAAATACCATCTGAAAGGGGGTGGCTTGGAGTACCGTTTTGTAGGCGACTCGGTATGCCCAAACAGCATGATGTAGCTGTTTGTCCCAATCAGAGCGTTTATTGTTCACTAATTTCGTCAGTACATTGCATAAGATCTTATTGGTGCTCTCAGCCTGGCCATTTGCTTGAGGGTGATAGGGGGCAGACTTCTTATGTACTACCAAGAATTCTTGGAGCAGATTTTCAATAACTTCATTCAAGAAGTGAGTGCCTCTATCACTAACTAGCTCTATAGGTAGCCCGTATCTAGTGAACACATTCTCAAATAAAAACTTAGCTGTTGTTTGAGCATCGTTCTTCGTTGTGGCTTTTACCTCTACCCACTTTGTTAGATAGTCTGTCCCAACAATGATGTATTCAGCATGTGAACCCTTGGCTGGGGGATTAATAGGACCTACAAAGTCTATTCCCCACTTAGAGAATGGACGTCCACCCATCATGGGTTTCAGTGGCATCTCATCTTTGCGTATAGGATACTGACTTCTCTGACAAACATCACACCATTTCACATAGGTATGTGCATCCATGTGAAGGGTCGGCCACCAAAAGCCCGCAAATAGTATCACCCGATCTGGTCCAAAGTGTCCTCCTGCTACACCTTGGTGGGCAGTTTCCAAGATCTTGAGATATTCACTCTCATGGATGCATAGTCTTAGGTAACCATCTTTATCTTGCTTGTACAGATTATCACCAACGAGTGAGTACTCTAGGGCTTCTTGCTCTAAACTTCGTTTCCTAGCCAAAGTCATATCTGGAGGAAATGTTTTTGTCTTTAGAAAGGCCACTAATGGTTCACTCCAATCTGGCACTATGGACACTTGATAAAGTGTGGCATGTTCCACAGGTGGTTTAGTGCAACAGATTGGGCATTCCTTGCACAACTTTTGGACATCAGCTTCCATCATCGGCCAATGCACTTCGAGTCTCCTTAGTGTCTGTAGGATTCGTTGCTTTGAGTAGTGTTGCTCTAATGCACCTACATGTGCTAATTGCAACCATTTAGTGTATTCATCCTCTTCCACACAACACGCCAAGATCCCTTGATCCGTGTGCTTGTACATACTTCCTGCCATGATGTGATACTTTTGGGCTTTTACTACCTCTTTATCCTGTGTGTTTATTACTGGGTGGTTAGGCCCGTATGTCAATACTGGCACTAATGGCTTAGCCCACTGCGGCACCACTTCCAAATTAAACAAGTAAGCATCGGGAAGGTCATCTGACACTCCTTGTGGGACCTCTCCTGATGTGAGTCTGGAGAGATGATCCGCTCTCAAGTGAGTCTTCCCTTTCCTTACTACAACCTCGAAATCATATTCCATTAGCAAGAGAAACCATCTTACTAATCTTCCTGTATTGCATGGCTTGTTCACGAGATATAACAATGCTTGGTGGTCAGTAAAAAATTTAAACTTGTTTGCAAGCAAATAGTGTCTAAATTTCTTAACTGCATATACCATGCCTAATCCCTCTCTCTCAGTGGTGGTATAGTTTCGTTCAGCTGCATTCAACTGTCTATTGACATAGGCAATTGGAAGATCCATATTACCTTCACCCGTAGGTTGTGCAAGTACACATCTAATAGCATAATTGGATGCATCCACATGAACATGGAAGGGCTTATTCCAATCCGGTGTGGTCAAGATTAGTGCTAAACATAATCGCCGTTTAAGCTCATTGAAGGAATGCTCACATTCATCAGTCCACTCAAAGTTAGTCAAAAGTCCATACAAAGGCTTTGCTATGATGGCATACATGTGTATAAACCGTCGGTAATAACCACAATGCCCCATAAAAGCTTGTACTTCCTTGACATTCTTTGGCCTAGGTAACTCGGCTATGGATCTCACTTTCTCTTCATCAGTGGATATGCCATTCTTTGACACTATGTGTCCTAGAATCTTGCCTTGCCTGACCATAAAAACACACTTTTCTGGGTTCAGGCAGACTTGATATTCTCTACACTTGGCAAAGATTTGTCTGAGTTCAGGAATATGGGTTTGTCTAATGTTGGAATGAGCACACAGATCATCAACATAGACTTCTAAGTTCTTCCTCAGGAACTCTTTAAATACATGGCACATCAGCCTCTAGAAGGTAGCTGGTGCATTTGTAAGCCCAAATGGCATTACTCTAAAGGCAAAAATGCCCCATTCAATGGCAAAAGCCGTCTTGTGCTGATCTTCTGGAGCTATGGCTACTTGATTGTAGCCCGAAAATCCATCAAGGAAGCTGTACACTTCCTTGCCTGATACTCTTTCTAAGAGGTGCTCTGTGATAGGAAGCGGATAGTTATCTCAAATTGTGGCTGCGTTGACCTTCTTTAAGCTAATGCATACACGCAGCTTTCCATTTTTCTTGGGCACCACTACGATGGGGGATACCCACTCAGTGTGCTCAATTTCATAGATGAATCCAGCTTCTACCAGTCTATCTATCTCCTCTTTGATCTTAGGAGCGTAGTTATCGTTATAAGTGTATGGCTTCTGCTTGGATGGTTTGGCATCCGCGGTCATGGGAATGGTGCGTGAGCATATGTCAGGGTCTACACTTTTCAGGTCCTTGTAGCTCCAAGCGAATACATCTCTGTATTCTCTTAGCAAGGCTATCAATTCGTGCTCTTCTTCTTTCGTCAGGTAATGTCCTATGTAAGTGCATCTCTCCTCTCCTTCTTCTAGAGCTACCACTATTTTCTTGGTGGTTTCTTTGTTATCATAGGCCTCCCCCGATTGCGCCTCTCGTTTAGGCATTCTGATCATGACTCTCCTGTCATCTATCTCATACTTCTTAAAATTTTCCGGGACCTCAAACAAAGATTCTTCCTCTTCTCATATGACTTCTCTCTTCTTTCTTTTCTTTCCTTCTTCCTTCAGGGTCACATGTGTGGCTAGCCTTACATCATTTGTAAGCTCTCCATACCTCTGGGGTTGAAATTCTACTTCATAGAAGTATTCTTCATCTGATGCAAAAGGTGGGTCCATGATGATTGACTCTAGATCGGAGTCACTTGCATCCTCAAATGCATCAGGGCTAGGTTCACACTCTTCTAACACTGCCTCTCCCATGATCGGCTCTATGGAGAAGACAGAAATGTCATAGCCATCTGCATCACAGTGAGGTGTCCATTGTTCTTCATTGATGGCTACATCCATTGTTGCTAGGATTTCTGCCCAGCCTTGGGGTTCAAATTCTTCGTCAGGAAAGACTACAGGTGCATAGGCTGGGT
The DNA here is from genome assembly GCA_020310875.1 of Ceratopteris richardii. Classification (NCBI taxonomy): domain Eukaryota; kingdom Viridiplantae; phylum Streptophyta; class Polypodiopsida; order Polypodiales; family Pteridaceae; genus Ceratopteris; species Ceratopteris richardii. The sequence continues at coordinate 153,051,445 of CM035416.1, read as the reverse complement.
CTTGAATTGATCTATGTGTTTCTTTTGCACCTATCTCTCTCTGGCTTCTTCTCTCTTCTCTTCTTCTACTGCTACTTTGCACATCCATAAGTGGGTGTCTTCATGCATCCATGAGGATCCTGATCCTATGGAATGCACCGATTCCGTATCATCTTTGGCTCTATGGAGGGGATTCCATTGGATAGGAGGGACATCTCTATGAGAGTAATCTTTGAGATTCACTTTGGTCATAACACCCAAGTGTTGCAGGTACAAGGAATCGGTTCCCCAGTCCTGTACCACTTGCAACTGTCGCATAAAAGGTCGTCCGAAGATCATTTCATAGGCATGATTTTTGCTAAAATCACATATAGCAAATGTATGCTCGAACTCAACACCACATGTGGTGAGAGTTATTCCTTCTAATAGCCCTAAGGGTCTCTCTATGTGACCATCGGCCATTTGCAATTTCATCCTAGTGGGCCTGCGTGCTGGCTTGCCCCAACGCTTCCATAGGGAAGTGGTAGCAATTGCAACTCCTGCGCCTGAGTCTAAAATGGCTTTGGTGGTGTATCCTTGATGGGTGATAGGAAGATATGTGTTTCCCTCTTCGCCCTCACTCATGTCTCCTATCTTGTCCAATGGTATTTCTGGCACTGTTCTCTGGGATCCTACCTGGGAACGAGGTTTTGCTATCTCTGGTACTTGTTTGGCTACATGTTTCCATAGCTCTGGCCTTACTTTGAGTAGCTCTTCTAACATGAGGTTGCATTGTACTTTAGTGTTTTTCACTACCTCTGTGTTCCTCGGTATGACTGAATCCTCATTCCGTACCATGACCGTGGGTGCTCTCATACAAGTAGACTTAGCTTCCCATGGGCCTGTGAAGTGGGGTAATTCTTGCAGAGGGTTAGACTCAAAGTCTAATCTGTCCTGAGATTGGGTGCTCTCCTGCTCCTCATAAATGGATGGGATGTCTTGTGGGAATTGGTCGTGTGCATCATCCACAAGTTCAATGGGAGGAGGGACTTCACTTTCTTTAGCCCATTTGTCTTCTTGAATCTCACGTAGGAATTCTGGTGTGAACCGATTCATAGAAGATGATGTGTCTGGCTCCGTAGAGTTAGGCACATAGGCTTCCTGGGCAAGAATGCTTACTCTTTCACTTGCCTTGTCCTTGTGTTGAGAGACGGGTTCCTTTTTTGATTGTGCAATCAGCCTCTCTATTCTTTCTAACAGTCCTTCAAAGTGCAACTGCGTCTTAGCTGAACTAGAGATGTTAAAGAGGCGACTGGCTTCAAACATGGTTTGAGCCAGCTCCACCATCTTAGCACAAATTTTAGTTTGTTCAAGCTCTAATTCTGCTCTAGGGTAGCACTTTTCATGATCAGTTACGTTTGGCCCTGCTTGGATTCTGGCCTGATATGCTTTGAGCATCATGTTTAGGTCCTCGGGAGTGGGATCTGCTAGGACTGATCCTACTCTAGGGGGTGGTGGGATTAGGTGAGGCGGGTTGGAAGGTGGCGGGTCGGATGGAGTTGGGAATGGTGGAGGTGGGGTAGTGTGAGAGGGAGTTTGAGATGTGAGTTCGGTTATCCTGGCTCTCGTTTCTCTTAGGCTTTCCTCAAGTTCGCTCATTTTCTTTGCCCATTGTCTTTTCATTCTTTCACGACTATCTCTCCAAGCTCTAGTCCTCTTCTTTGTCATGCTCTCCGTTTCACTAACATCTGGGCTCTTTTCCTGGCCTACACTTTGGTTCTGTTGCAAGGCTTGGGCTCTAGTGATCACTTGCATTGGTGTAGTGGACGTCACACTTCCTGTGGAGTCTACAACTAACCCAACAACATTGATAGGAGTGATTTTCGGCATATTATTAGGATTCTTTGGGCAGTCTCGTAAGAGATGCTCCTTTCCACACTCCTGGCAATAGCCCTCAATCGTCACTGACAGGGGTTGTGTAGGTGGAGGCAAGGGACAATCACGAATGAGATGATCTCCCTGACATCTGTAGCATGGTCCTCTAGGAAATGGGGGTCTTACTTGCCTAGGTTGAGGTCTAGAGTTGGGGTTTGTGTACATTACATTGGTGTACTCTGGCTCCCAACTAGGTTCACTTGGTTCTTCACTGTAGTAGGATTCACCATGTTCAGGAGATTGCATGTAGTAAGCCTGGGGACTATCAACATGTGTAGAATCAAAGCTATGGTCACTAAGATCACTTTCTGAAAGCAATGGCGTTACTGGCACTATAGCTCTATTCAAATTCTCTTCTGCAGCTGCATACTTTACCGGAATTACATTAGCTGGAGCAGGGGGTTGTTGTGCTAACACAGGCTGAGGCCTTTTTTGGTTTTCGTAGGGTTGGTAGGTTTGTTGAGGCCTAGCATACTGCTGAGGTGGGTACTGGTTCTGGTATCTTCCTTGTTGAGGGTATGGTTGTGGGTACGTCTGCCTAACGGCTTGCTTATTGTAGGGGCAATCTTGCGCGGTGTGATTGGTGTACCTCCGTTCTATGGTGCAGTACTGGCTTCTAGGATTTACTTGGGGTTGAGCCATAATGGGACATACATTCGCCATGTGGTCACCTCCACAAGTATAGCATCTTTTCGCAGGGGCAAATCTTGGGAGTTGTTTGCTAGTGACACATAATTTCTGAGCTACTTTTTCTGTTAATTCCTCAATTGATGTGGATTGCAAGGAAGAGAGGCTAGAGGCACTATCTGAGTCTTTGTAGATTTTGGAAAGCTCTAGTTCTTCCCCTAGGTTATCCTCGATGTCAATGCACATGCATACACACTCTTCTATGGTCCTAGGGTCCTTCAGGTACATATATGATCTCAATTTGGTACTTAGCAATCCATCCAAGAATAAAGCCACTTGCTTAGCTGGTGTGGGTAACTCAGGGACAGGGCATCTCTCCAGGTATTGCCTAAATCTTCTTCCAGCAAGTCTCACGGTTTCTTGAGGGGTTTGCTTGAAGCTGTGAATCAACGAGGAAGTGTTATCTCTTATGCCACTTTTAGAGAATTCGATAATGAATGCCTCTAGAAGTTGGTCTATGCTCCTGAACTGCCTTTCGTTTAGTGGCTGAAACCATGTCAGGGCGGTGTTCTTAAGGGTTAGACCAAAGGCATTGTACTGCGTGAATAGATCCTCCACTTGTTCAGCTCTCAAGACTTGCCTAAACTCGGCTACGTGATCGTAGGGGTCTCCGGTGCCATCGAAGTAGTTCTTCATGGACTTCACTAACTGGGTCGGTCTCAAAGTCCTCGTGTGCTCTCTCGGTCTTGGCAGAGGGAACTCATCCGTATTTCTTTGATTCCTTGGAGCTCTAAGTACCTCAGGTTCCACTCTATTTGTTTCCGTTCTTGTTCTTTCTCTGCCCCCTGGGTTGGCAAAGCTTACTTCTGGCCTATCTCTACTTCTGTCTCTTTGAGCTCCATGAGCTTGGGATGTTCCAGCTCTAGGGTGACCATAGGACACGTTCGATCTTGGTTGGGGAAAAATGAATTCACCCTTCCAAGTATAAGCATGCCTGTCATGTTCTGTAACCACAAAGATCCTCTCTGAAGCGTGATCTAAGTAAGTCACTCTACCTGGGCTATCAGGATCTTTGAACTCATAGATCAGGATTGACCCAACATCATTTGGCCTATTTGATTTATACCTCCAAAAGGCTTCATCTGTCTCTTGGTTTAGGAGCAGATCTATGCTCTTATTATCGTGGGGAATCCACTCGGGATTGAGGATTCTAGTAAGAACAGACTTCCCCCTAGGGGTCCTGGGCTCTCCTCCTACGTTCCCTTGCTCTAGGTCACCTATGTCCGTCTCAGGGATCACATTCCCGAATTCATCTGTCCTATCTGGGTGACAGGTGACTACGTACATGGTTCCTTCTTTGTCCAAGTATGCTCCATTTTCAAACTTTACAGCTGGGTGTTCTATTCCAATGGATTGGTCAGGGTTTTTAATCTGGACCACGGATCTTCTTAGGCCGTCCTCATAGATGCTAGCACTTAATCGGTTGGTCCTAAGGTATTCCAGCTGCGTCTTGTAGGGGCCTTCCACCCTATACAAATGTGGCACACCTGTACTTCCTGTAGGTCTGTCCATACCTTGAGACATCTTTGATTCACTAGTCTCAGAGCTAGGGTAGTAAGAGTGATGACTCAACTTGCTGGGCCCAAGACCTAGCAGTGTGATTGACACTAGCCTCTGAAGACCTAAGACTCTATCTGTCTCTCCCTAGATGTCGTCCTGATCTAAGGTTCATATGCCTATTTAAGTAGGCCCTATTTTGCCCAAGTACAACCTCGTTGCTGAGTTCTTTTGTATCAGTTACTTGATTCTTTTTTAGTTGATTACCGTGTTTATACTCTTGTCTGATATCACGTCGTCAGGTATACTTGAGTGTATTTCCGCTCTTGAAGTTGATCGTTCCACGTTACGTTCTTTTTCCTTTAAAGTTCTCGACCGTACAAAGATTATGTCGTTAGCTTGAACTTGAGTATTTAGGTAGTCTTCAACTTGATAAATGCCTATCGCTGCCCTGGCCTACTCCTATCACTAGTTGTTCTTAGCCTAAGCTAGGAATTGACAGAGGGAGTTGAGAGTTTCCAACCTTTTGTTTCCTTCCTGGTTGCCCTTGAGTGCCCAGGAAACGTGTTCCCAAGCTTGCACTTACTCTTGCTTAGAATGCCCTTCGATGCTCTCAATAGATCTGTAAGAGTTCCAAAGTTAGCTCAAGACTTAAATTCCAAAGACAGAACCAATCACTTTCATGCATGTAATTCACAAACCAAATTGCCTTTTGCCTTTATGGAAAACTATCCCATGGGACCCTCAATTTCCTACTTCGGGGTATGGTCAACTTTGTTGGTGCATGACAATCATCAATTGAAGGATTATGGAGAAATGAAGTCAAGAAGTCAAGAAGGAAACAAAGTCAGATGGTTGAAGGAAGGACATTTTCAGAAAACTCAAAGATATGTACACATATGTACATTAGCTGACTTATACCCTTGTTTAAGTCATACACTTGTATATATTCATCTATAAATATGTTTGAAAATGTCGGGCAAGTAGAGCAGAAGAAGATTTGAGAATAGGGAGAGAGAAATTAGTGTCATTATGTGAAGAGAGATGGTGGATGCAATCCAAAGATGAGTAGGTGCCGCTACAACCAGCTTCACACCAGCCAACTGAGACTTCAGAGTTGATTAGTAGACCCTTTGAGCTTTCTAAATCCACCAAAATATCAGCCAAGTACTTTGGAACATGTATCCCAAAAGTTTAAGTCAAGACAGGCTAGTTGCGAAATGACTAGCTCCCAAAACTTGCTATTTTTGGACATACACCTGCTGGAAAAAATGAACAGTGCTCTCAACCTGGAAGGAATTAGAAAAATTCCTTTTGGGCATAGCAAATAGACTTAGCAAGCTTCCTATTCCAAGTTAAAACACTTCAAATGATGGACTGAGCACTGAGAACAAGTTTCATCAAGTTCTGGAACATTCCCACAATTCTCAGGGCTCTGCAGAGATAGACCAGTAAGCAGTAAAATGCAGATATCTCCAAAAGTATAAATCCAATGACCTTGAAAATTTATAGGTACAAACTAGACAGTAAGAGCTATCCAACGCACTTTAAAACACTGAAAAAGGTTCAGTAAAACTCGAGATATGACCTTCTGAAGTTACTGCTCTGAGTGAGTATAGCAGAGAACAAAACAGAGAGGTAGATGATAATAAATGTATAGATTCACATATGATTACAACCACATTGGCAATGAATCTTTGCACAATGGGAGTAGAATGATACAGCTATGGAGTAAGCTCTTCAATCTCTACAAAATGACATGAAGTGGTCACGTACAAGGCTTGCTAATCGCCTCTTCCTTCTTGCTCCTTTTATAGCTATTCTTGGAGGGAGTTTTGAATTCGAATTCGAATGGCTCCACCTAAAAGTGATCCCCAAAGTTAGGAGAGATTCCCTCAGCTCAAAAATTCGTGATTTTGGTAGTTGGAGCCACGAATTTGATTTTACATCATGGATGAGGTAAGCCATCCTTTTACTTTTTTCTTTTTCCATTTACAAGAGATAAAATGTACTCTTTTACAAGAGGTGTTCACATGACTACTCATGTGACTTACAAATGAGGATAATATCAAGCATATCAAGCATGTAGGCTTGGGCAAAATGCACCAACAGCTCCCCCTCAAGCCTAACATGCTTGGCCTCCAAATAAGTCTTCAATTGTCCTTGATTTCCTGCAAGCCAATCATCAACTTGAATCTACTTAACTTCGTACCATCAAGAGCTTTCGTCAACATGTCTGCACATTGCATATCTGTAGAGACATAGGATAGTTGAATATCCTTGCTCAATAGCTTCTCCCTTACATAATGGTAGTGGACTTCAATATGCTTGGTTCTAGCATGGTATACCGGATTAGCTGCTAGATGTAGTGAGCTTGTGTTGTCACCAAAGATGTGAGGTGTTGAAGAATGAAGTCCAAGATCTGTGTACAAAGATTTTAACCACATGATTTCTTGAGTTGCATTAGCCAAACCTCTATATTCAGCTTCAGTAGAAGATAATGCCACGGTTGGTTGCTTCTTCGATGACCAAAAAATGATTTTTGAACCTGCAAATGATATATACCCTGATGTGCTTCTTCTATCATCTTTAGATCCGGCCCAATCTGCATCTGAGTAGACCTTTAGCTCAATATCTGAAGTATATGAATAAAACAAACCTTCATTCATGGTCCCCTTTAGGTACTTGAGGACTCGCTTGGCCGCTTCCATATGTGGTCTTCTCGGCTTATGCATAAACTGACTCAATATGCTAACACTATAGCATATATCCACCCTTGTGAGTGTTGCATAGTTCAAACTTCCAACCAAGCTTTGATAGCTTGTGATGTCTTCAATTGGCTCTCCTTCATAAGCACTAAGCTTATGATTTTGCTCCATAGGTGTACCTACACACTTGGTATTTTCCATCTTGAACTTGACGAGCATGTTATGGACATACTTCCTTTGTGTGATGTATATACCTGAATCTGTGTAGATCAACTCCAATCCAAGAAAATAAGTGAGTGGTCCGAGGTCACTTATTTTGAACTCCTCCTTCATTTGACTCTTTACCTGTTTGATTCCTTCAAGATCATTGCCTGTGATAATAATATCATCAACATACACACATAAATAGATCACTTCAGATCCATTCCTCTTTATGAACAAAGAGGTATCCGCCTTGCTAGCTTTGAATCCTTGGTCCTGCAAATAAGTAACCAATCTGAAATTCCAAGCTCTTTGAGCTTGCTTCAATCCATACAAAGCTTTCTTTAGTTTGCATACATAGTTAGGATGATGTGCATCCTCATATCCAGGAGGTTGTGCCATATACACTTCCTCAGAAATCCATCCATTCAAGAAGGCATTCTTTACATCAAGTTGATAAAGATTCCAATTTCTAGATGCAGCAATACTTATGAGAACCCTAATTGTAGGCATTTTTGCAACAGGAGAGAAAGTCTCCTCATAATCAATACCATGGGTTTGAGCAAACCCTTTAGCAACTAACCTTGCTTTGTGTCTATTTATACTTCCATCTGGATTCCTCTTGATTTTGTATATCCATCGAGATCCGATTATCTTCATAGATGGCTTGTTAGGTACAAGCTCCCAAGTGTCATTCTCCTTCAAGGCTTCCATTTCTTCATCCATTGCATCTCTCCAAGCTTTCTTGCTTTGTGCTTCTTCGAATGTGGTAGGTTCTTCATTGGTTGAATCCTTTGCAATGTAGATTGAGTGCTTGGTGACCAAAGAAGTATCATAACCAAACCTCTCTGGTTTCTTCTTCTCCCTCGAAGACCTTCTAAGTGGTTGATGTGAGCTCTCGGGTCCATATGTAGCATCCTGCATCTTTGCTTTACCTTTGTTCTTCCATAGCTTTAGTCTTTCCAAGTCTTCTAGGTCAATCTCCGAATCACTTTCTTCAATCTGCTTTGGCTCCTTTGGTTGAAGTGATGGAAAATCTTCATCCAAGTCATATGGCAGCTTCACTTTCCTGTCATCATCAAACCATGATTTGTTTTCATCAAAAATTACATCTCTACTCACAGAAAATCCTTTATTGGTTGGATTGTACAATCTATATCCTTTTTGGTTTTGATCATAACCAATGAATACACACTTCTCTGCCTTGGGATCCAATTTCCCTCTTACTTGAGAAGGAATGTGAGCATAGGCTAAGCATCCAAAGATTTTACAATGCTCTAGACTAGGTCTTCTTCCATTCCACACTTCATATGGAGTGGTTCCATCTAGTGACTTAGATGGAAGTCTATTTATGAGATATGTGGCTGTCGACACAGCCTCTGCCCATAGGTAGTTCGGCAATCCCTTTTCGTTGAGCATGGACCTTGCAGCTTCGACGATAGCTCTATTCCTCCTCTCTGCTACACCATTGAGTTCAGGTGTATACCTTGTAGTGACTTCCCTTTTAATGCCTCTTTCATGCAAGAAGGCATCAAATTTAGAAGAGAAGTATTCTCCTCCACCATCTGATCTGAGTCTTTTCAAAGTCCTACCTGTTTGATTTTCAACAAGAGCAATATACTTCTTAAAGCAATTAAACACTTCATCCTTGTGCTTCATGAAAAACAGAATGGTCCACCTGCTACAATCATCTATGAAAGACACATAATATCTTGAGCCTGATATAGATGGCTCCTTACTTGGACCCCACACATCCGTGTGCACTAGATCCAAAGGATTTTGATACATATATCCTTTCTTATTGAAAGGTTGTCTATGAGCCTTGCCGAGTTGACAAGCTTCACACTTATAAATCATGTGTTGCCTTGTGATATTAGGCAAACCAAGTACACTTTGGTCCCTGCAAATCTGTTTGAGTGTCCTCTCACCAATGTGAGCAAGCCTTTTGTGCCATATCTCCAACTCTGTTAGAGTTTGAGATCCATAGCTAAACAAAGCTATGTTCTTTGTATCTTCCACTTCAAAAGTGAAAAGCCTTCCTGTCTTTTCTCCTTTGGCAATCCTTCGAAAGCCTTGCCTTGGGTCTTCAACATATGCTCCAAATCGATTGAATCTAACCTGCAATCCTTTTTCAACAATCTGTCCAACACTTATTAAATTTTTGGTAATTGTAGGGACATACAAGACTTTGCTTAAGAGGTTCATATTCCCATCTGATGTCTTCACATTACCTATCTTCTCCACTGAGTGCTTTGTGTCATCTCCTGTCTGCACTTCATGCTTGTTATGAGGATCTTCCAAATCAGAAAGTAAAGCCACATTTCCTGCTACATGGTTCGAGCATCCCGAATCAATGTAAAATATGTGATCATCATCCTTACCCTTCTTTGTTGATAGATTCATAATCAATAATGAATCTTCTTGACTTTGGTCCTCTGCATAGTTATTGTAATCTCTTCTTCCTCTATGGCCACTTTGATAGTTGTTGTTGTTGTTGTAATTGTTGTTGTAGTAATTGTTGTTGTAGCCTCCATTGTACCTGCCTCTATTTGATCCATAGCCACCTCTATTGAATCCTCTTCCTCTTGAGTTCCTCGGGTTCCTGAAACATTCTTCAGTAGTATGGTTAGATAAGCCACATATGTTGCAAGGTTGAGATGATTGGAATCTCCCCCTGCCTTGCTTTCCACTTCTGCCTCTTCCTCTAGCTCGTCCTCTACCTGCAAAGTTTGCTTGGAAAGAGCTTCCTTCATCTTCATTCTTTCTATTCTTTGACTTGTCCTTGACCTTAGCTTTATCAGAATATAAGGCAGAAGTTTGATTACCTCTTGAGGACTCACCACCTTTGCTAATCTTTGCTTCATGAGTGAAGAGTTGGCCCATGAGTGTGTTGAGGTCGGGTACATGCATATCCATGTATAAATCCATGGCTGTTGTGAATGACTCCCACTTGTCGTCTGCTTTGATTCCATTCATGATTTGTCTTATGATTTGCTCCTCTTCAATTACCTCTCCAATGCTTCCAAGTTGGTCGGAAATCTCCTTCATCTTTGTGACATAATCAGTCACATTTTGCTTCGGGCTTTTCTTCATTGTTGTGAACTCCATCCACAATTGATTCTTCCTTGCTCGAGTGTTGGAAGAGAAGAAAGAAGCAAGTGCATTCCAGGTTTCTCTTGATGTCTTGCATCCCTTGACATGAGGTAAAAGAAAATCAGAGATTGAGTTTAGAATATAGGACCTTGCAAGTGCATCCTTCGAACACCAATTCGAAAGTCCTTCCACTTCTTCATGTGATGGTTGCCCTTTGTTCCTCATGGTTGGCATTGCTTCATCTCCGGATATGAATCCATATAGATTCCTTCCTTGAAGGTAAGCCTCCATCCTTAGAGACCATGCCGGATAGTTGTTTCGATCCAATTTGTCAATTGTTGATGGAAATCCATCTCCCATGTTGCTTGACTATGCTCTGATACCACTGTGAAGAGAGATGGTGGATGCAATCCAAAGATGAGTAGGTGCCGCTACAACCAGCTTCACACCAGCCAACTGAGACTTCAGAGTTGATTAGTAGACCCTTTGAGCTTTCTAAATCCACCAAAATATCAGCCAAGTACTTTGGAACATGTATCCCAAAAGTTTAAGTCAAGACAGGCTAGTTGCGAAATGACTAGCTCCCAAAACTTGCTATTTTTGGACATACACCTGCTGGAAAAAATGAACAGTGCTCTCAACCTGGAAGGAATTAGAAAAATTCCTTTTGGGCATAGCAAATAGACTTAGCAAGCTTCCTATTCCAAGTTAAAACACTTCAAATGATGGACTGAGCACTGAGAACAAGTTTCATCAAGTTCTGGAACATTCCCACAATTCTCGGGGCTCTGCAGAGATAGACCAGTAAGCAGTAAAATGCAGATATCTCCAAAAGTATAAATCCAATGACCTTGAAAATTTATAGGTACAAACTAGACAGTAAGAGCTATCCAACGCACTTTAAAACACTGAACAAGGTGCAGTAAAACTCGAGATATGACCTTCTGAAGTTACTGCTCTGAGTGAGTATAGCAGAGAACAAAACAGAGAGGTAGATGATAATAAATGTATAGATTCACATATGATTACAACCACATTGGCAATGAATCTTTGCACAATGGGAGTAGAATGATACAGCTATGGAGTAAGCTCTTCAATCTCTACAAAATGACATGAAGTGGTCACGTACAAGGCTTGCTAATCGCCTCTTCCTTCTTGCTCCTTTTATAGCTATTCTTGGAGGGAGTTTTGAATTCGAATTCGAATGGCTCCACCTAAAAGTGATCCCCAAAGTTAGGAGAGATTCCCTCAGCTCAAAAATTCGTGATTTTGGTAGTTGGAGCCACGAATTTGCTTTTACATCATGGATGAGGTAAGCCATCCTTTTACTTTTTTCTTTTTCCATTTACAAGAGATAAAATGTACTCTTTTACAAGAGGTGTTCACATGACTACTCATGTGACTTACAAATGAGGATAATATCAAGCATATCAAGCATGTAGGCTTGGGCAAAATGCACCAACAGCTCCCCCTCAAGCCTAACATGCTTGGCCTCCAAATAAGTCTTCAATTGTCCTTGATTTCCTGCAAGCCAATCATCAACTTGAATCTACTTAACTTCGTACCATCAAGAGCTTTCGTCAACATGTCTGCACATTGCATATCTGTAGAGACATAGGATAGTTGAATATCCTTGCTCAATAGCTTCTCCCTTACATAATGGTAGTGGACTTCAATATGCTTGGTTCTAGCATGGTATACCGGATTAGCTGCTAGATGTAGTGAGCTTGTGTTGTCACCAAAGATGTGAGGTGTTGAAGAATGAAGTCCAAGATCTGTGTACAAAGATTTTAACCACATGATTTCTTGAGTTGCATTAGCCAAACCTCTATATTCAGCTTCAGTAGAAGATAATGCCACGGTTGGTTGCTTCTTCGATGACCAAGAAATGATTTTTGAACCTGCAAATGATATATACCCTGATGTGCTTCTTCTATCATCTTTAGATCCGGCCCAATCTGCATCTGAGTAGACCTTTAGCTCAATATCTGAAGTATATGAATAAAACAAACCTTCATTCATGGTCCCCTTTAGGTACTTGAGGACTCGCTTGGCCGCTTCCATATGTGGTCTTCTCGGCTTATGCATAAACTGACTCAATATGCTAACACTATAGCATATATCCACCCTTGTGAGTGTTGCATAGTTCAAACTTCCAACCAAGCTTTGATAGCTTGTGATGTCTTCAATTGGCTCTCCTTCATAAGCACTAAGCTTATGATTTTGCTCCATAGGTGTACCTGCACACTTGGTATTTTCCATCTTGAACTTGACGAGCATGTTATGGACATACTTCCTTTGTGTGATGTATATACCTGAATCTGTGTAGATCAACTCCAATCCAAGAAAATAAGTGAGTGGTCCGAGGTCACTTATTTTGAACTCCTCCTTCATTTGACTCTTTACCTGTTTGATTCCTTCAAGATCATTGCCTGTGATAATAATATCATCAACATACACACATAAATAGATCACTTCAGATCCATTCCTCTTTATGAACAAAGAGGTATCCGCCTTGCTAGCTTTGAATCCTTGGTCCTGCAAATAAGTAACCAATCTGAAATTCCAAGCTCTTTGAGCTTGCTTCAATCCATACAAAGCTTTCTTTAGTTTGCATACATAGTTAGGATGATGTGCATCCTCATATCCAGGAGGTTGTGCCATATACACTTCCTCAGAAATCCATCCATTCAAGAAGGCATTCTTTACATCAAGTTGATAAAGATTCCAATTTCTAGATGCAGCAAGACTTATGAGAACCCTAATTGTAGGCATTTTTGCAACAGGAGAGAAAGTCTCCTCATAATCAATACCATGGGTTTGAGCAAACCCTTTAGCAACTAACCTTGCTTTGTGTCTATTTATACTTCCATCTGGATTCCTCTTGATTTTGTATATCCATCGAGATCCGATTATCTTCATAGATGGCTTGTTAGGTACAAGCTCCCAAGTGTCATTCTCCTTCAAGGCTTCCATTTCTTCATCCATTGCATCTCTCCAAGCTTTCTTGCTTTGTGCTTCTTCGAATGTGGTAGGTTCTTCATTGGTTGAATCCTTTGCAATGTAGATTGAGTGCTTGGTGACCAAAGAAGTATCATAACCAAACCTCTCTGGTTTCTTCTTCTCCCTCGAAGACCTTCTAAGTGGTTGATGTGAGCTCTCGGGTCCATATGTAGCATCCTGCATCTTTGCTTTACCTTTGTTCTTCCATAGCTTTAGTCTTTCCAAGTCTTCTAGGTCAATCTCCGAATCACTTTCTTCAATCTGCTTTGGCTCCTTTGGTTGAAGTGATGGAAAATCTTCATCCAAGTCATATGGCAGCTTCACTTTCCTGTCATCATCAAACCATGATTTGTTTTCATCAAAAATTACATCTCTACTCACAGAAAATCCTTTATTGGTTGGATTGTACAATCTATATCCTTTTTGGTTTTGATCATAACCAATGAATACACACTTCTCTGCCTTGGGATCCAATTTCCCTCTTACTTGAGAAGGAATGTGAGCATAGGCTAAGCATCCAAAGATTTTACAATGCTCTAGACTAGGTCTTCTTCCATTCCACACTTCATATGGAGTGGTTCCATCTAGTGACTTAGATGGAAGTCTATTTATGAGATATGTGGCTGTCGACACAGCCTCTGCCCATAGGTAGTTCGGCAATCCCTTTTCGTTGAGCATGGACCTTGCAGCTTCGACGATAGCTCTATTCCTCCTCTCTGCTACACCATTGAGTTCAGGTGTATACCTTGTAGTGACTTCCCTTTTAATGCCTCTTTCATGCAAGAAGGCATCAAATTCAGAAGAGAAGTATTCTCCTCCACCATCTGATCTGAGTCTTTTCAAAGTCCTACCTGTTTGATTTTCAACAAGAGCAATATACTTCTTAAAGCAATTAAACACTTCATCCTTGTGCTTCATGAAAAACAGAATGGTCCACCTGCTACAATCATCTATGAAAGACACATAATATCTTGAGCCTGATATAGATGGCTCCTTACTTGGACCCCACACATCCGTGTGCACTAGATCCAAAGGATTTTGATACATATATCCTTTCTTATTGAAAGGTTGTCTATGAGCCTTGCCGAGTTGACAAGCTTCACACTTATAAATCATGTGTTGCCTTGTGATATTAGGCAAACCAAGTACACTTTGGTCCCTGCAAATCTGTTTGAGTGTCCTCTCACCAATGTGAGCAAGCCTTTTGTGCCATATCTCCAACTCTGTTAGAGTTTGAGATCCATAGCTAAACAAAGCTATGTTCTTTGTATCTTCCACTTCAAAAGTGAAAAGCCTTCCTGTCTTTTCTCCTTTGGCAATCCTTCGAAAGCCTTGCCTTGGGTCTTCAACATATGCTCCAAATCGATTGAATCTAACCTGCAATCCTTTTTCAACAATCTGTCCAACACTTATTAAATTTTTGGTAATTGTAGGGACATACAAGACTTTGCTTAAGAGGTTCATATTCCCATCTGATGTCTTCACATTACCTATCTTCTCCACTGAGTGCTTTGTGTCATCTCCTGTCTGCACTTCATGCTTGTTATGAGGATCTTCCAAATCAGAAAGTAAAGCCACATTTCCTGCTACATGGTTCGAGCATCCCGAATCAATGTAAAATATGTGATCATCATCCTTACCCTTCTTTGTTGATAGATTCATAATCAATAATGAATCTTCTTGACTTTGGTCCTCTGCATAGTTATTGTAATCTCTTCTTCCTCTATGGCCACTTTGATAGTTGTTGTTGTTGTTGTAATTGTTGTTGTAGTAATTGTTGTTGTAGCCTCCATTGTACCTGCCTCTATTTGATCCATAGCCACCTCTATTGAATCCTCTTCCTCTTGAGTTCCTCGGGTTCCTGAAACATTCTTCAGTAGTATGGTTAGATAAGCCACATATGTTGCAAGGTTGAGATGATTGGAATCTCCCCCTGCCTTGCTTTCCACTTCTGCCTCTTCCTCTAGCTCGTCCTCTACCTGCAAAGTTTGCTTGGAAAGAGCTTCCTTCATCTTCATTCTTTCTATTCTTTGACTTGTCCTTGACCTTAGCTTTATCAGAATATAAGGCAGAAGTTTGATTACCTCTTGAGGACTCACCACCTTTGCTAATCTTTGCTTCATGAGTGAAGAGTTGGCCCATGAGTGTGTTGAGGTCGGGTACATGCATATCCATGTATAAATCCATGGCTGTTGTGAATGACTCCCACTTGTCGTCTGCTTTGATTCCATTCATGATTTGTCTTATGATTTGCTCCTCTTCAATTACCTCTCCAATGCTTCCAAGTTGGTCGGAAATCTCCTTCATCTTTGTGACATAATCAGTCACATTTTGCTTCGGGCTTTTCTTCATTGTTGTGAACTCCATCCACAATTGATTCTTCCTTGCTCGAGTGTTGGAAGAGAAGAAAGAAGCAAGTGCATTCCAGGTTTCTCTTGATGTCTTGCATCCCTTGACATGAGGTAAAAGAAAATCAGAGATTGAGTTTAGAATATAGGACCTTGCAAGTGCATCCTTCGAACACCAATTCGAAAGTCCTTCCACTTCTTCATGTGATGGTTGCCCTTTGTTCCTCATGGTTGGCATTGCTTCATCTCCGGATATGAATCCATATAGATTCCTTCCTTGAAGGTAAGCCTCCATCCTTAGAGACCATGCCGGATAGTTGTTTCGATCCAATTTGTCAATTGTTGATGGAAATCCATCTCCCATGTTGCTTGACTATGCTCTGATACCACTGTGAAGAGAGATGGTGGATGCAATCCAAAGATGAGTAGGTGCCGCTACAACCAGCTTCACACCAGCCAACTGAGACTTCAGAGTTGATTAGTAGACCCTTTGAGCTTTCTAAATCCACCAAAATATCAGCCAAGTACTTTGGAACATGTATCCCAAAAGTTTAAGTCAAGACAGGCTAGTTGCGAAATGACTAGCTCCCAAAACTTGCTATTTTTGGACATACACCTGCTGGAAAAAATGAACAGTGCTCTCAACCTGGAAGGAATTAGAAAAATTCCTTTTGGGCATAGCAAATAGACTTAGCAAGCTTCCTATTCCAAGTTAAAACACTTCAAATGATGGACTGAGCACTGAGAACAAGTTTCATCAAGTTCTGGAACATTCCCACAATTCTCGGGGCTCTGCAGAGATAGACCAGTAAGCAGTAAAATGCAGATATCTCCAAAAGTATAAATCCAATGACCTTGAAAATTTATAGGTACAAACTAGACAGTAAGAGCTATCCAACGCACTTTAAAACACTGAAAAAGGTTCAGTAAAACTCGAGATATGACCTTCTGAAGTTACTGCTCTGAGTGAGTATAGCAGAGAACAAAACAGAGAGGTAGATGATAATAAATGTATAGATTCACATATGATTACAACCACATTGGCAATGAATCTTTGCACAATGGGAGTAGAATGATACAGCTATGGAGTAAGCTCTTCAATCTCTACAAAATGACATGAAGTGGTCACGTACAAGGCTTGCTAATCGCCTCTTCCTTCTTGCTCCTTTTATAGCTATTCTTGGAGGGAGTTTTGAATTCGAATTCGAATGGCTCCACCTAAAAGTGATCCCCAAAGTTAGGAGAGATTCCCTCAGCTCAAAAATTTGTGATTTTGGTAGTTGGAGCCACGAATTTGCTTTTACATCATGGATGAGGTAAGCCATCCTTTTACTTTTTTCTTTTTCCATTTACAAGAGATAAAATGTACTCTTTTACAAGAGGTGTTCACATGACTACTCATGTGACTTACAAATGAGGATAATATCAAGCATATCAAGCATGTAGGCTTGGGCAAAATGCACCAACACATTAGACACATGAAGAGTGAGTGAATTGTCCATCCTCACTTAGATGTAAATTTTCTGAGAAATCGAAAAATTTTGCGCCCGATATTTTGCTGTCTGCTCTCTCTGTGTTTAATCTTTTGAGAAATCCTTTTGCACGTATCTAAGTCCATAGCTAATCCATCTATGGCTAGAATTTGAGAGGTTAATTGTAATCAGGCTGTGAGAATTTTGATTAGGAACATTCATATGTAAGAATGTTCTAACAGTCGAGAAATCTGGCGCACATTTCATCTTCAATGAAATGATCATTGCTCAGTCTACAGTGTAAAGTTTTACACAAATGAGGGCTTAAAATCTAAGTTGGAAGGTAAGCTATCTATGGCTAGAAGATCTTGATCAAACGGGTTTTACTTTTGGAGAACCAGTGCTAAGAAGTTGCAGGTGTCAAAGTCGCCATTGCAGAGAAGCACTTTCAGACATAGGTAAAGTGTTTCACACATTTCTCAGTGTGTACTTAATCTTTTTGAGAGATTTAACTTGGCAAAGTTGCGCAACCTCAAGGCGAAGTGTTGTGCAAAGTTTTATCTAAAACTTTACAGAATTGATTAGTCAATGAGTGACTAATCTGCAGCAGACTTTTCTGAGAAGTTGACTTTCCAGAATTTTCAATATTTCTGATAATTTGGTGGATGATCTCTAAGTTAGGTGGAGTCTAAGGTTAACCTTGATATAGAAGTGATCTAACTTCAAGGTTAACTTGTTCTTTTGGAGATTAACACTCTCCATCAGTGGTATCAGAGCAGGTTGTGTCAAAATTGAAGTGAAGAAGACTCCGACTATTGCAGAAATACAAAACTTTACATTTTGAAGGTGCAGAAGGGTAAAGGTTGAAGAAAGATCAAAGGAAGACATACAAAGAGCATCAAAAGGATCAGAAGGAGCAACATTCGAAGTAAAGGTACATTTATTATCTGTAAAGATTAAAGATTTGAAGCTACAGGTGAAGTAAAGATGGGAGATAGTCTCCAAATTGAAAAGTTGGATAGAGAGAACTATCCTGCATGGTCTATGAGGATGGAAGCTCACCTTATGAGCAAAGATCTGATAGGATACATTACAGGAGATGAAGAAAAGCCAGAAATCAGAGATCCTAGTGTTCCAACTAGGGAGGAGCTTGCAGATTTGAAGAATTGGATGAAGAAGGATGCTCAAGCAAGAAGCATCATCTACATGGCAGTCAATGACTATTTGCTTCCTCACATTAGAGGACTTGAGAGTGCTTGTGACATTTGGAATGCTTTGGAAGAGCATTTCCAAAATACAACCAAATCAAGGAAGGCTTCACTATGGGCAGAGTTTACTACCTTCAAGAAGAAGGCCTCACAATCAATTTCTGATTATGTAACAAAGATGAAGGATATTGCAGATTCTTTAGGTGCAGTTGATGAAGATATTGAAGAAGACAAATTGGTAAGACAAATACTCACAGGACTAAGAGGAGATGAGAAATGGAAGCCTTTCATTTTATCTACAGAACTTTCATTAGATCACTTTACTCCTGATTTGAATCAATTGTTAGGACATATGCTAACTTTTGAGAATGATATCAAAGGAGATGTTGATAAGAGTGCAGGTCATGCAATGTATTCTAAAGACAAGAAGAAAGCCAACAAAGGAAAGCAACAATCAGGTGAAGAAGAAGGTACATCAAACCAAGCAAACTTCATAAGAGGAAGAGGAAATGGCAGAAGTAGAGGAAGAGGCAGAAACAACAAAGATAATGCAAGAGCTTGTTGGATATGTGGTAAGACCAATCATCTATCTCATGATTGTTGGCACAATAATCAAAACAATGGTAATTATCAGAACTTTAATCAAAGAGCAAGAGGAGGTAGATTTCAGAGAGGAAATTTCAGAGGTAGAGGTGGTAGGAATTCTTTTGGAAGAGGTGGTGGAAGAAACTTCCAAAGTCAATCCTATAATAACACCTACTACAACTATGCATCAGATCAAAAGGAGGATTCGACTCTCATTATGAATACATGTGAAACTTCACATGAGGACATGAGAGTGTTCTATATTGATTCAGGATGTAGTAATCATTTGAGTGGAAATATTGCTTTGATGACTGACCTAGATCACAATGCAATTAATCATACAGTGCAGACAGGTGATAATACAAAGCATAAGGTAAAGTCAATTGGTTCAGTCAAAGCTAAGGATGGGAGCACTCTTCTGAGTAAGGTACTTTATGTTCCCACAATTCCAAAGAATTTGATCAGTGTAGGTCAAATTGTGGAAAAAGGATATGAGGTAAGGTTCACAAATGATGGAGTTTATGTGGAAGACCCTAGTCAAGGGTATAAACAAGTTATTGCAGGAAAGAAAGAAGGAAGGCTTTTCACATTGAAGGTACAAGGAAATGTTGGACATGCTATGTTCACATATGGAGAGCAGAAGGTGTCAGAATTGGATCTTTGGCACAAAAGACTTGGACACTTTAATGAAAGAGGTATCAAAGAAATGATTAACAATGATTCAGTGCTTGGAATGCCTAACATTGCAGGTCAACACATGACATACAGATGTGAGGCATGTCAATTAGGTAAGGCTCATAAGCAATCCTATTCCAAGCATGGATTTATGTATTCAGAAAGACTTGAATTGGTGCATATAGATGTGTGGGGTCCTTCAAAGGACTTTAGTATAAATGGTTCAAGATATTATGTCATATATGTTGATGATGCTACCAGGTGGATCACAATTTATGTGATTAAGGAAAAGTCAGAAGTGTTTAATACATTTAAACACTATCATGCATATGCAGAAAGGATTACAGGTCAAAAATTGAAGAGACTAAGGTCAGATGGAGGGGGAGAGTATTTTTCAAATGAGTTCAATGATTATTTGTGGAATGCAGGTATAAAGAGAGAAGTTACTTGCAGGTACTCTCCTCAACAAAATGGGGTAGCAGAAAGAAGAAATAGGACTCTTGTTGAGTTTGCAAGGTCCATGATGAAAGAGAAGAATTGCCCAAATTATTTGTGGGCTGAGGCTGTTAATACAGCTACATATTTGGTTAATAGATTGCCTTGTAAAGCTTTGCAGGGTATGACACCATATGAAGCTTGGTGGGGTAAGAAACCTACTTTGGATCATTGCAGAATATTTGGATGCTTGGCATATGCATATGTGCCATCTCAATTGAGGCATAAGTTGGAGCCTAAGGCAGAGAAGTATGTATTTATTGGTTATGATGATAAGCAATTGGGATACAGGTTGTGGAGTCCATCCACAAAGCAATTTATTGTATCCAAGGATGTTACATTTGATGAGCAAGGTACTTGGTATGTAGGTAAATATAATGTACATGCAGATGATGAAGAAGTAGTGGAACAAAGGAAAGGTAAAGCAAAGATTCAATTACTTGATGAAAGTGAGAGTAATGAAGTGCAGATTGAAGTTGAAGAGAGGCCAAGGTTTGATCCAGAATGTGATGAACCAGAGACCTCAAGAAGTGCAGAAGTTAGGAGATCATCTAGGCACAAATGGCAACCTACAAGGTATAGCTATGACACTTCATTCTTGACTACTAAAGATTATGCTTATTTGGTAAAAGCAGATGAAGACCCTTCTACATATGAAGAAGCCAAAGGGAAGAAGAATTGGGAAGATGCTATGCAAGAGGAGTATGATGCATTGATAGAGAATCAAACATGGGATTTGGTTCCTAAACCTAATAGTCAGAAGATCATTGGATGTAAGTGGGTTTACAAGACTAAAAGATTTGCAGATGGAAGTGTGTCTAGGTACAAAGCTAGACTTGTTGTGAAAGGGTATGCACAGACATATGGAGTGGACTATGATGAGACTTATAGTCCTGTGGCAAAGATGACAACCATCAGGACACTCATTGCAATTGCTGCTTGTAAAGGTTGGAAGTTGTCTCAATTAGATGTTAAAAATGCTTTCTTGAATGGTTACATTTCAGATGAAGTCTACATGGAGCAACCAGATGGGTTCAAAGATCAAGTGAGTCCAAATTATGTATGTAAGCTCAAGAGAGCTTTGTATGGGTTGAAGCAAGCCCCAAGGGCTTGGAATTATAGGCTTGTAAAATTCTTGAATGATCTTGGTTTTCAAGCATCAAAGGCAGATAGTAGCTTGCTAGTCAAAGCAAGTGAAAATGGATTCATTTATGTGTGTATTTATGTTGATGACATAATACTTACAGGAACAGATGATAAGGGGATACAAATGATCAAAAAGCAGATGGAGAAAGAGTTCAAAATCAGTGATTTGGGGAACCTATCATTCTTCTTGGGAATGGAGATTTCTTATACTCAACATGGAGTATATGTGACCCAAGAAAGGTATCTTAAAAATTTGCTAACCAAATTTAAAATGGAAGATTGCAGGGTTGCACCTACACCTTTGGAAGTGAACCATAAATTGTCTAGGTTTGGAGGAGAAGAGTTCAGAGATATGAAACTCTATCAAAGTTTGGTTGGTAGCTTGATTTATGCTACATTGACAAGGCCTGACTTGTCATATGCAGTTGGTGTGCTTTCACAATTCATGCATTGTCCTAGAAAGGAACATTGGATTGCAGGACAAAGAGTACTTAGGTACATCAAGGGTACACTCAAAGAAGGGTTGTACTATGGGTTTACTTCAGATACAAGAATCAAGATGTATAGTGATGCAGATTGGGCAGGTAATGTGGATGATAGAAGATCAACACATGGATACTTGTGCTATGTAGGAGACAAATTGATTTCATGGTGTTCTAAGAAGCAACATACAGTTGCTTTGTCATCTACAGAGGCAGAATATAAAGGTATGGTGGAAGCTGCAAAAGAGGTAATATGGCTAAAGACACTTTTGAAAGTTTTTGATGTGATTCAGAGTACTCCTATTATTTGTGGAGACAATATGAGTTCATTATACTTGGCAGCTAATCCTGTATTTCATGCTAGAACTAAGCATATTGAAATACAGTATCATTTTCTGAGAGAGAAGGTTATTGAGAAAGAGATTGAAGTCATACACACTCCCACAAAAGATCAAGTTGCAGATATGATGACTAAAAGTCTAGATGGACCAAAATTGCAAAGATTCAAGGATATGGCTGGAGTGAAGAAGATAGAGAAGAACCTCAATTAATGATTGAGGGGGAGCTGTTGGTGCATGACAATCATCAATTGAAGGATTATGGAGAAATGAAGTCAAGAAGTCAAGAAGGAAACAAAGTCAGATGGTTGAAGGAAGGACATTTTCAGAAAACTCAAAGATATGTACACATATGTACATTAGCTGACTTATACCCTTGTTTAAGTCATACACTTGTATATATTCATCTATAAATATGTTTGAAAATGTCGGGCAAGTAGAGCAGAAGAAGATTTGAGAATAGGGAGAGAGAAATTAGTGTCATTAGACACATGAAGAGTGAGTGAATTGTCCATCCTCACTTAGATGTAAATTTTCTGAGAAATCGAAAAATTTTGCGCCCGATATTTTGCTGTCTGCTCTCTCTGTGTTTAATCTTTTGAGAAATCCTTTTGCACGTATCTAAGTCCATAGCTAATCCATCTATGGCTAGAATTTGAGAGGTTAATTGTAATCAGGCTGTGAGAATTTTGATTAGGAACATTCATATGTAAGAATGTTCTAATAGTCGAGAAATCTGGCGCACATTTCATCTTCAATGAAATGATCATTGCTCAGTCTACAGTGTAAAGTTTTACACAAATGAGGGCTTAAAATCTAAGTTGGAAGGTAAGCTATCTATGGCTAAAAGATCTTGATCAAACGGGTTTTACTTTGGGAGAACCAGTGCTAAGAAGTTGCAGGTGTCAAAGTCGCCATTGCAGAGAAGCACTTTCAGACATAGGTAAAGTGTTTCACACATTTCTCAGTGTCTACTTAATCTTTTTGAGAGATTTAACTTGGCAAAGTTGCGCAACCTCAAGGCAAAGTGTTGTGCAAAGTTTTATCTAAAACTTTACAGAATTGATTAGTCAATGAGTGACTAATCTGCAGCAGACTTTTCTGAGAAGTTGACTTTCCAGAATTTTCAATATTTCTGATAATTTGGTGGATGATCTCTAAGTTAGGTGGAGTCTAAGGTTAACCTTGATATAGAAGTGATCTAACTTCAAGGTTAACTTGTTCTTTTGGAGATTAACACTCTCCATCAAACTTCAAAATACCCTATCTAATAATCCTGATATTAATTTTACCGTAACCAGTCGAAGTTTTGGTTGTACTCCCCACGAGCTTTCCAACAAAACAAGAATCACAGCAAACTGATTTCGTATGAGAAAGTTATGCCAGTTCAGGGTTCTAGGGCTAAAACAGGGTTCAAACAGGCTAACAGGCCAACAGGGTTTCCTCAAATTATTTGCTTATAGCCTCCGTATATGCCCTATAGCCCAATATTTATGCCCAAAATTAGCCAAAATCCTCAAATTAAAAACCCTAAAAAATTGGCCGAAAATGGCTGTCAATCGCGATCGACTGAGCTGTCAATCGCGATGGACAGGGCTGTCTGTCGTGGCCTGCCAGTTGCGATGGACACGTGTCAATCGCGATTGATGGGTGTCAATCGCGATGGACAGGGGTTGTCGGTCGCGATGGACTCCTGTCAGTCGTGATGGAATCCTGTCAGTCGCGATGGACAGGGGGTGTCGGTCGCGATGGACTCCTGTCAGTCGCGATGGACTCCTGTCAGTCGCGACGGACTGTGTCAGTCACGATGGACTGAAATTTCGGGTTTTTTCCGTGTTTATGTGTTGATCGGGGCTCTATACGTCACGATGGTCAAGATTCTCGTCGAAATGGGGTGTCAATCGTGATTTTTCTGTCGGTCGCGATGGACAGGGGTGTCCGTCGCGATGGACACGTGTCCGTCGGGGTCTGTCAGTCACGATTGACTGGCTGTCCATCGCGATGGACAGTGTCAATCGCGATGGACAGTGTCAATCGCGATTGATGCTATCAATCATGATGGACTGAAAAAAAGCCAATTTTTCAAAAATTTTTGTGGATCTCTGATGTGCAAGGTCTCTAGTCTACTGTGGTGCACTTAGTTTTACGAAAAGATGAAACTTTCTGTCAATCGCAATCGACAGAAGCTTGCGACACAGAGACAGTTCTGCACATTTCCGTACCTGCGCGACGTGCTGGAGGGGATGATACAGCTAGATCCTGCAAGAAAACTCAACAACCATGAAAAAACAATGCACACAATATTGCTCTCTCGCTCTCTCTCTCAAGTGGAATGAGGGAAATGGAATGGAGAAGGTGATAAGATCAAAACTGAAAATTTTTCACGATGATGGAGATGGAGGTGGGAGATGGTGATGATGATGGTGAGGTAAGAAAGAGAAAAACAAGAAAAGTAAAGAGATTACCTACAACACCAACGTCTCAAATCTACGCCTTACCATCACACACTTGTCCTCAAAGCTCGATCCCCGACAACGGCGCCAAAATTTGGTGTAGCTCAGTGATGAGTAGCACCTCCTTTAATGTCAATCTGGGAAGACGTGAGGATGGTATGAAGACCTCGAGCAAGTGAAGGCACAAGTGCGTGAGTGAGAAGCACACTAGCATGCACACACATACACACACACGTGCACACATAGTAAGACAAAGAGTGAGAAGCAATGGAGTTCTTTAGATTACTTCCAAAATGCTCATACAAGTTTAGATCAATTACAAGCTAACCTCAAAAATGAGCTCTCTAGCTCTATTTATAGTTTTTGACTAGGTTTTGGCCCTGTCCAGACCTAATGTCCGGCCTAGTTAAAAATTAGGTTCCAGGGCCTATTTGAGGGCTTAAACGGAGTCTAAAAAATATGAAAATTGATATGTAGGTACTTCTAAAGCTCCTCAAGCTCAAGGACTCCTTGGCTTGCACAAAATGGAGCTACAAAAATATGAAATGGTATTTACAATGATTGTTAGTGATGAGAATCAATGTTATAAAGATGTTGATTTGGAAAAATTTGAAGGGCCTATCTGCCAGATTTGCATCGACTACTCTGTCTACTTAATCCTTCACCTCGCTCTGACTCTCTCCGCTGGCTTCCTTGTCTAGTCAGTCCTTGACTACTTTCAACACAAGGGGTATAAAAAAATTGTTTCAGGAAAAAAAGAAGGAAGATTGTTCACATTGAAGATTCAAGGTAACATTGGTCATGCCTTGTTCACCTATGGAGGACATAGGATCTCTGAGTTAGATCTTTGGCACAAAAGGCTTGGACATTTTTATGAAAGAGGTATTAAAGATATGGTTAACAATGGTTTAGTACTTGGACTACCTAATGTTGCAGGTCAACATATGACATACAGATGTGAGGCATGTCAATTAGGTAAGGCTCATAAGCAATCTTATTCCAAGCATGGTTTTATGTATTCAGAGAAGCTTGAGTTGGTACACACACATGTGTGGGGACCATCAAAGGATTTCAGTATCAATGGTTCAAGGTATTATGTGATTTATGTTGATGATGCTACCAGATGGATCACTATCTATGTGATCAAAGATAAGTCAGAGGCATTCCATACATTCAAACATTATCATGTGTATGCAGAGAGAATTACAGGTCAAAAGTTGAAGAGACTAAGGTCAGATGGAGGGGGAGAGTATTTCTCTAATGAGTTCAATGATTACTTGTGGAATGGAGGTATAAAAAGGGAAATTACTTGCAAGTACTCTCCTCAACAAAATGGTGTAGTAGAAAGGAGGAATAGAACTCTTGTTGAGTTTGCAAGATCCATGATGAAGGAGAAAAATTACCCAAATTACTTGTGGGCTGAGGCTATAAATACAGCTATTTATTTGGTTAATAGACTACCATGTAAAGATTTACAGGGTATGACACCATATGATGCATGGTGGGGTAAGAGACCTACTCTAGATCATTGCAAAAGTATTTGGATGTTTGGCATATGCATATGTGCCATCCCAATTCAGGCATAAATTGGAACCCAAAGTTGAAAAATATGTGTTTATTGGATATGATGATAAGCAGATGGGATATAGGTTGTGGAATCCAGCCACAAAACAATTCCTTGTGTCTAAGGATGTTACATTTGATGAGCAAGGTACTTGGTATGCAGGTACACTTAATGTTCATGCAGATGATGAAGAAATTGTGAATCAAAAGAAAGGTAAATCAAAGGTTCAAATATTTGATGAAGAGGAGAACAATGAAGTACAGGTTGAAGTTGAAGAAGTGCCAAGGTTTGATCCAGAATGTGATGAACCAGAAACCTCAAGAAGTGGAGAACTCAGAAGGTCATCAAGACACAAATGGCAACCTACAAGGTATAGCTATGACACTTCTTTTTTGGCTACCAAAGATTATGCTTATATGGTAAAGGCAGATGAAGACCCTTCTACATATGAAGAGGCAAAAGGTAAGGGAAATTGGGAAAAAGCTATGCAAGAAGAGTATGATGCATTGATGGAGAATGCACAAGGTGTTGCCTAAGTTTTCACACCTCCTTCAAGTTAAATCATTCCAAAATACTCATTAGATCTTGAGAAATGATCTTAACAAGTCATCTATGTCTAAAATTATAGTTATTTATAGTCGACTTTGACACCTGCAACTTCTAAAGCTTGATTCTCTCAAACTAGAACCCATTTATGCAAATGCTTTTAGCCATAGATGGCTTACCTTCCAACTTAGATTTTGACTCCTCATTTGTGCAAAACTTTACACTGTGCACTGAGAAATGATCAATTCTTTGACCATCGAGATTGCACCTGTTCCAGAAGACACTTAACACTTCTTCACATATGAATGTTCCTACTCATAATTCTCACAGCTTGTTTACAATTAGAAGCTAAAAATTTTTACAGAGGTCAATCAACTATAGAATTAGACTTGTACAAAAGCATTTCACAAAAGACTCAACAGAGAAGGAGAACTCTCAGAAATATCGGGCGCAACTTTTCTTCATTTCAGGAAAAACTTTACAACTAAGTGATGAGAGAGATCTTTCTCACTTCTAAAGTGTCTAATGACTCATACAACTTCTAATTTCTCTAATCACATGCTCTCTCATATTTGCCCCAACATTTTTACTTGTATATATAGGCAAATATGTACAAGTTCATCACCATACAAAAGTATAAGTGAACTAACTCTAAATTAATGTACATATGTATACACATCTTTATTCTTTGAACATGTACTTTCTTCATGCTTCATATCTTGGTCTTTTCTTCAATCCTTGACTTCAAAACTTCATCAAAACTTCAATTGTTGATTGCCTTGCACCAACATAACTTGGGAACTTTTACAGGTCCACTAAGAGCATCGAAAGGCATTCAAGGCAAGAGTGAGTGCGGCTTGGGAACACACTTCCTGGGCTTACAAGGGCAAGGGATAAGCAACTTGAGGTTGGATTATTCTCAACTCCCTCTATCAATTCCTAGCTTAGGCTAAGTGCGAGTAGTGCTAGAAGTAAGTCAGGGTGACGATAGACATCTATCAAGTTGAAGACTACCTAAGCACTCAAGTTCAAGCTGAAACATAATCTCTTTGTGATCGATAACTTTAAAGGAAAAGAATTTAACGTGGTGCGATCAACTTAAAGTGTGGAAAATCACTCAAATATTCATGACGAGGTGATATCAGACAAGAGCATAAACACAATAACCGCCAAAAAAAGAACCAAATGGCTGATACAAATTGATCTACAACGAGGTTGTACCTTGGGTAAAAATTGGGATTGCTTAGTAAGGCATATGAACCTTAGATCAGGACGACACCTAGCGAGAGATAGATAAAGCCTTAGGTCTTCAGAGGCTAGTTTCAATCACACTGCTAGGTCTTGGGCCTAGAAGTTGAGCAATTATTCACACTACCCTAGCTCTAAAACTAGCGAATCAGAGATGTCTCATGGTATGGAGAGACCCACAGGAAGGTCAGGTGTGGCCTACTTACAAAAGGTCGAAGGCCCGTACAAGACACAACAGGAATACCTTAGGACCAACCGATTAGGTGCTGGCATCTATGAGGATGGCCTGAGAAGATCCGTGGTCCAGATTAAAAACCCAGATCAGCCTATTGGACTAGAACATCCAGTAGTCAAGTTCAAAAATGGTGCATACCTAGAAAAGGAAGGAACAATGTATGTAGTCACCAACCAACCGGATAGAACATATGAGTTTGGTAATGTGATCCCAGAGATGGACATAGGTGACATAGAGCAAGGGAACTTAGGAAGAGAGCCTAGAACTCCCCGAGGCAAATCAATCCTCACTAGAATCATCACACTAGAGTGGGTTCCCTAGGACAATAAGAGCATAGATCTGCTCTTGAACCGAGAGACCGATGAAGCCTTTTGGAGGTATAAGTCTGACCAGCCTAATGAGATAGGAACAATCACGATCTATGAGTTTGAAGATTCTGATAGTCCGGGCAAAGTGACCTATTTAGACAACACTTCAAAAAGAATATTTTTGGTCACGGAGCATGGTAGGCATGCCTACACTTGAAAGGGAGAATTTATTTTTCCCCAATCAAGATCTAATGTCTCTTATGGCCACCAAGGAGCTATAACATCCCAAGATCATGGAGCTCAAAGGGACAGAAGTAGAGACAGGCCAGAGGTAAGTTTTGTGAACCCCTTGGGAAGAGAAAGGATGAGAACAGAGACGGATAGAGTGGAAATTGAAAGACTTAGAAACCCGAGAAACCAAAGAAATGCTGATGATTTTCCTGTGCCAAGGCCTAGAGAACACACTAGGACCTTGAGACCAATCCAGTTGGTTAAGTCCATGAAGAATTATTTTGATGGCACTGGAGACCCATACGATCATGTGGCCGAGTTTAGGCAAGTCCTGAGAGCCGAACAAGTTGAGGACCTATTCACGCAGTACAATGCCTTTGGTCTAACCCTTAGGAACACCGCCTTGACATGGTTTCAACCACTAAATGAGCGACAATTCAGGAACATAGACCAATTGCTAGAGGCTTTCATCAGAGAATTTTCTAAGAGTGGCATACGGCACAATACTTCTTCACTGATTCATAGCTACAAGCAGACACCTCAAGAGATGGTTAGACTAGCAGGAAGAAGGTCTAGACAATACCTAGAGAGATGGCCTGTGCCAGAGTTACCCACTCCAGCCAAACAGGTGGCTTTATTCTTAGATGGATTGTTGAGTACCAAATTGAGATCATATGTGTACTTGAAGGACCCTAGAACCATAGAAGAGTGTGTACGCATGTGCATCGACATTAAGGATAACCTAGGGGAGGAATTAGAGCTTTCAAAAATCTACAAAGATTCAGATAGTTCTACTAGCCTCACATCCACGTAATCCACATCTATTGAGGAACTCACTGAGAAAGTAGCTCAGAAGTTCGGAGTATCAAAAAAACAAATACCAAGGTTTGCCCTAGTGAAAAGATGCTATACTTGTGGAGGTGACCATATGGTGAATGTATGTCCCATTATGGCTCAACCCCAAGTGAACCCGAGCAGCCAATACTGCACCATAGAGAGAAGATACACCAACCACACCGTGCAAGATTGCCCATACAATAAGAAAGCAATTAAGCAAACGTACCCACAACCATACCCTCAACAAGGAAGATACCAGAACTAGTACCCATCACAACAGTATGCTAGGCCTCAGCAACCCTACCAACCACAATGTCAGGCCCAACATAGGCCTGAGCTAGTGTTAGCTCAGCAACCTCCAATCCCAGCTAATGTGATTCCAGTGAAGTACACAATTGCGAAAGAGAATCTGAATAGATCCATAGTGCCAATAACACCATCGCTTTCAGAAGGTGACCCTAGTGATCATAGTTTTGACTCTACTCATATTGATAGCCCACTGGCTTACTACATGCAGTCACCTGAGCATAATCAGTCATACTATTATGAAGATCCGAGTGAACCTAGTTGGGAGACAGAATATGCAAATGTCATGTACGCAAACCCCAACTCTAGAACTCAACCTAGGCAGGTAAGACCCCCATTTCCTAAAGGATCGTGCTATCGATGTCAAGGAGATCACCTCATTCGTGATTGCCCTATGGCTGCACCTACACGAAACCAATCTATGTCAATTCAAGGCTTTTGTCAAGATTGTGGAAAGGAGCATCTCTTATGAGACTTCCCTAAGAACCCCAATAACATGCCGAAAATCACTCCTATCAATGTTATTGGGTTAGTAGTAGACTCTACGAGAAGTGTAACTTCCACTGCACTAGTGCAAGAGGTCACTAGAGCTCAAGCTTTGCAGCAAAACCAAGGTTTAGACCGAGAAAAGAGTTCTGAGGTCAGTGAGACCGAGAGCATAACCAAGAAGAGGACTAGAGCTTGGAAGGATAGCCACGAGAGAATGAAAAGGCAATGGGCAAAGAAGATGAGTGAACTCGAGGAAAGTCTAAGAGAAACGAAAGCCAAGATAATTGAACTCACATCTCAAACTCACTCTCACACTACCCCACCACCACCATTCCCATCTCCATCCAATCCACCACCTTCCCACCCACCTCACACAATCCCACCACCCCCTAGAGTAGGATCAATCTTGGCTGATCCCACTCCTGAGGACCTAGACATGATGCTTAAAACATATCAGGCCAGAATCCAAGAAGGGCCAAATGTAATGGATCATGAAAATTGTTATCCTAGAGCTGAACTAGAGCTTGAACGAACTAAAATTTGTGCTAAGATGGTGGAATTGGCTCAAACCATGTTTGAAGCCAGTCGCCTCTTTAACTTCTCTAGTTTAGCTAAGACGCAGTTGCACTTTGATGGACTGCTAGAAAGACTGGAGAGGCTAATTGCACAATCAGAAAAGGACCCCGCCTCTCAAAGTAAGGACAAGGCAAGTGAAAGGATAAGCCTTCCTGCCCAAGAAGCTTATCTGCCTGACTCCATAGAACTAGACACATCTTCTTCTATGAATCGGTACTCACCAGAATTCCTACGAGAGATTCAAGAAGAGAAGTGGGCTAAAGAGAGTGAAGTTCCCCCTCCCATTGAACTTATGGATGACGTGCATGATCAATTCCCACAGAACATTCCTTCCATTTATGAGGAGCATGAGAGCACCCAATCCTAAGAGAGATTAGACTTCGAGTCTAATTCCTTACACGAACTACCCCATTTCACAAGTCCATGGGAAGCTAAGTCTACTTGTATGAGAGCACCCACGATCATGGTAAGAAACGAAGATTCAGTCATACCTAGGAACACAGAGGTAGTGAAAAAACCAAAGTGCAGTGCAATCTCACTTTAAAAGAGCTACTCAAAGTTAGGCCGGAATTATGGAAACATGTAGCCAACCAAGTGCCTGAAATAACTAAACCTCATTCCCAGGTAGGTTCGCATAGAACGGTGCCAGAAATACCCTTGGATAAGATATGAGACATGAGTGAAGGAGAAGAGGGAAACACCTATCTTCCCATTACCCATCAAGGATACACAACCAAGGCAATTCTAGACTCAGGTACAAGAGTTGCAATTGCTACCACTTCCCTATGGAAGCATTGGGCAAGCTAGCACTCAGGCCAATGAGAATGAAATTGCAGATGGCCGATGGTCACATTGAGAGACCCTTAGGACTGCCAGAAGGAATAACTCTCACTACATGTGGTGTTGAGTTTGAGCATACGTTTGCTATATGTGACTTTGGCAAGAATCACACCTATGAGATGATTTTGGGAAGACCATTTATGCGGCACTTGCAAGTGGTACAAGATTGGGGAACCAATTCCTTGTACTTGAAACACTTAGGTGTTACCACCAAAGTCAATCTCAAGGATTACTCTCATAGAGATGTACCGCCCATCCAATGGAATCCCATCCATAAAGCCAAAGATGATACTAAGTCAGTGCATTCCATAGGATCAGGATCCTCATGGATGCATGAAGACACCCACTTGTGGATGTGTAAAGTAGCAGTACAAGAAGAGAAGAGAGAAAAATCCAGAGAGATAGGTGTTAAGGAAACCCATAGATCAATTCAAGACCCAACCTATGCACCTGTAGTATTCCCTAACGAAGAGTTTGAACCTCATGGTTGGGCGGAAATTTTAGCAACAATGGATGTAGCCATCAATGAAGAACAATGGACATCCCACTATGATGAGGATGGCTATGACATTTCATTCTTCACAATAGAGCCAATCATGGGAGATTCGGTTCTGGAAGAATGTGAACCTAGCACCGATGCATTCGAGGATGCAAGTGACTCCGATCTAGAATTAATCATTATGGACCCAGCTTTTGCATCACATGAAGAATACTTCTATGAGGTAGAAGCTCACCCCTAGAGACATGAAGAGTTTATTAGTGATGTGAGGTTAACTGTTGGAGCAAGACAATCAACCAATTGTGATTATACAAAGGGTAGAAGTAAAGACATGAAGAGAAGATTGAAGATCAATGTCATGAATTGAAGGAAAGAATCAGATAGCAAAGTTCTTCAATCAAATGTACATTAATTCTTTAGATACTTAATATACTTGAAGTAGTTACGAGTTAGGACTTGTATATATATATATATATATATATATATATATATATATATATATATATATATATATATATATATATATATATATATATATATATATATATATATATATATATATATATAAGTACATGCTAGTAGTCGTATGAGATATAGAAAAGAGAGTATGAGATGAGTTAGTTGATGTACATTGTATAAATCATCCATCAGATGTATGAAGGAAATAGATAAGTGAAAATTTCAGATATGGCGCGTCGATCTTCTCTCCCATTCTCCTTCTGTGCTTAATCTTTTGAGAAATCCTTTTGCACGTATCTAAGTCCATAGCTAATCTATCTATGACTAGAATTTGAGAAGTTAATTGCAATCAGGTTGAGAGAATTCAGTTTAGGAACATTCATATGTGAAGATGTTCTGAGAGTCGTCAAAACTGGCGCAGATTTCATGTTCAGAGAAATGGACGTTTCTCAGTGCACAGTGTAAATTTTTACACAAGTGAGGGCTCAAAATCTAAGTTGAGAGGTAAGCCATCTATGGCTAAAAGATCTTGATCAAACAGGATTTACTTTGGGAGAACCAGTGTTAAGAAGTTAGAGGTGTTAAGGTCGCCATTGCAAAGAAGCTGTTTCAGACATAGGTAAAGTGTTTCACACATTTCTCACAGTATACTCAATCATTTTGAGAAATTTAACTTGGAGAAGTTGCACAACCTTAAGGCAAAGCATTGTGCAAAGTTTTATCAAAAACTTTACAGGATTGATTAGTCAATCAGTAATTAATCTGTGGCAGACTTTTCAGGAAATTTCAGTTTTCAACAGTTAGTCAAAATTCTGATAATTTGGTGATTGTTCTCTAAAATTAAGTGGAGTCTGAAGTTGTTCTTGATATAGAGGAGTTCTAAGTTCAAGTACAACTTGTTCTTTTGGAGATTAACACTCTTCATCAGTGGTATCAGAGCAGGATGTGTCAAATTGAAGTGAAGAAGACTCCGACTACTGCAAAAATACAAATCTTTACATCTCGAAGGTGCAAAAGGATAAAGGTTGAAGAAAACTTGAAGGTAGACACATTGAAGTTATCAAAAGGATCAGAAGGAGTAAAATTCAAAGTCAAGGTACATTTATTTCTCATAAAGATTAAAGGTTTGGCAATACAGGTAAAGAAACAATGGGAGATAGTCTCCAAATTGAGAAGCTGGATAGAGAGAACTATCCTGCATGGTCAATGAGGATGGAAGCTCATCTTATGAGCAAAGATCTGATGGGATACATCACAGGAGAGGAAGAAAAGCCAAAATTTAGAGACTCTAGTGTTCCAACTAGAGAGGAGCTTGCAGACATGAAGAATTGGATGAAGAAGGATGCTCAAGCAAGGAGCATAATCTACATGGCAGTCAATGACTATTTGCTTCCTCACATTAGAGGAATTGAAAGTGCATGTGACATTTGGAATGCTTTGGAAGAGCATTTCCAAAACACAACCAAATCAAGGAAGGCTTCACTATGGGCAGAATTTACTACTTTCAAGAAGAAGGCCTCACAATCAATCTCTGATTATGTGACAAAGATGAAGGACATTGCAGATTCTTTAGGTGCAGTGGATGAAGATATTGAAGAAGATAAATTGGTAAGACAAATTCTCACAGGACTAAGAGGAGATGAGAAGTGGAAGCCTTTTATTTTGTCTACAGAACTTTCATTAGATCACTTCACTCCTGATTTGAATCAATTGTTAGGTCATATGCTAACTTTTGAGAATGATATCAAAGGAGATGTTGATAAGAGTGCAGGTCATGCAATGTACTCTAAAGACAAGAAGAAAACTAACAAAGGAAAGCAACAATCAGGTGAAGAAGAAGGTACTTCA
This sequence comes from Ceratopteris richardii, assembly GCA_020310875.1. NCBI lineage: Eukaryota > Viridiplantae > Streptophyta > Polypodiopsida > Polypodiales > Pteridaceae > Ceratopteris > Ceratopteris richardii. The sequence continues at coordinate 153,017,175 of CM035416.1, read as the reverse complement.
AACCAAGCAAATTTCATAAGAGGAAGAGGAAATGGCAGAAGTAGAGGAAGAGGCAGAAACAACAAAGATAATGCAAGAGCTTGTTGGATATGTGGTAAGACCAATCATCTATCTCATGATTGTTGGCACAATAATCAGAACAATGGTAATTATCAGAACTTTGATCAAAGAGCAAGAGGTGGTAGATTTCAGAGAGGAAACTTCAGAGGTAGAGGTGGTAGGAATTCTTTTGGAAGAGGTGGAGGAAGAAGCTTCCAAAATCAATCCTATAATAACACCTACTACAACTATGCATCAGATCAGAAGGAGGACTCGACTCTCATTATGAATGCAACATGTGAAACCTCACATGAGGACATGAGAGTGTTCTATATTGATTCAGGATGTAGTAATCATTTAAGTGGAAATATTGCTTTGATGACTGATCTAGATCATAATGCAATTAATCATACAGTTCAGACAGGTGATAATACAAAGCATAAGGTAAAGTCAATTGGTTCAGTCAAAGCTAAAGATGGGAGCACTCTTCTGAGTAAGGTTCTTTATGTTCCCACAATTCCAAAGAATTTGATCAGTGTAGGTCAAATTATGGAAAAAGGATATGAGGTAAGATTCACCAATGATGGAGTCTATGTTGAAGACCCTAGTCAAGGGTATAAACAGGTTGTTACAGGAAAGAAGGAAGGGAGGCTTTTCACATTGAAGGTACAAGGAAATGTTGGACATGCTATGTTCACATATGGAGAGCAGAAGGTATCTGAATTGGATCTTTGGCATAAAAGACTTGGACATTTCAATGAGAGAGGTATTAAAGAAATGATTAACAATGATTCAGTGCTTGGGTTGCCTAACATTGCAGGTCAACACATGACATACAGATGTGAGGCATGTCAATTAGGTAAGGCCCATAAGCAACCTTATTCCAAGCATGGGTTTATGTATTTAGAAAGACTTGAGTTGGTGCATACAGATGTGTGGGGTCCTTCAAAGGACTTTAGTATAAATGGTTCAAGATATTATGTCATATATGTTGATGATGCTACCAGGTGGATCACAATTTATGTGATTAAAGAAAAGTCAGAAGTGTTTAATACATTTAAACACTATCATGCATATGCAGAAAGGATTACATGTCAAAAATTGAAGAGACTAAGGTCAGATGGAGGGGGAGAGTATTTTTCAAATGAGTTCAATGATTACTTGTGGAATGTAGGTATAAAGAGAGAAGTTACTTGCAGGTACTCTCCTCAACAAAATGGGGTAGCAGAAAGAAGAAACAGGACACTTGTTGAATTTGCAAGGTCCATGATGAAAGAGAAGAACTGTCCAAATTATTTGTGGGCTGAGGCTGTTAATACAGCTACATATTTGGTTAATAGATTGCCTTGTAAAGCTTTGCAAGGTATGACACCATATGAAGCTTGGTGGGGTAAGAGACCTACCTTGGATCATTGCAGAATATTTGGATGCTTGGCATATGCATATGTGCCATCTCAATTGAGGCATAAGTTGGAGCCTAAGGCAGAAAAATATGTATTCATTGGTTATGATGATAAGCAAATGGGATACAGGTTGTGGAGTCCATCCACAAAGCAATTCCTTGTATCCAAGGATGTTACATTTGATGAGCAAGGTACTTGGTATGTAGGTAAATATAATATACATGCAGATGTTGAAGAAGTAATGGATCAAAGGAAAGGTAAAGCAAAGATTCAATTACTTGATGAAAATGAGAATAATGAAGTACAGGTTGAAGTTGAAGAGAGGCCAAGGTTTGATCCAGAATGTGATGAACCAGAGACTTCAAAAAGTGCAGAAGTTAGGAGGTCATCTAGGCACAAATGACAACCCACAAGGTATAGCTATGACACCTCATTCTTGACTACTAAAGATTATCCTTATTTGGTAAAAGCAGATGAAGATCCATCTACATATGATGAAGCCAAAGGCAAGAGAAATTGGGAAGAAGCCATGCAAGAGGAGTATGATGCATTGATAGAGAATCAGACTTGGGATCTGGTTCCTAAACCTAATAGCCAGAAAATTATTGGATGTAAGTGGGTTTACAAAACAAAAAGATTTGCAGATGGAAGTGTGTCTAGGTACAAAGCCAGACTTGTTGTGAAAGGGTATGCACAGACATATGGAGTGGACTATGATGAGACCTATAGTCCTGTGGCAAAAATGACAACCATCAGAACTCTCATAGCAATTGCTGCTTGCAAAGGTTGGAAGTTATCTCAATTAGATGTTAAAAATGCTTTCTTGAATGGATACATTTCAGATGAAGTTTACATGGAGCAACCAGATGGGTTCAAAGATCAAGTGAGTCCAAATTATGTGTGTAAGCTCAAGAGAGCTTTGTATGGGTTGAAGCAGGCCCCAAGGGCTTGGAATTATAGGCTTGTAAAATTCTTAAAAGATCTTGGATTTCAAGCATCAAAGGCAGATAGTAGCTTGCTAGTCAAAGCAAGTGAAGATGGATTCATTTATGTTTGTATTTATGTTGATGACATAATACTTACAGGAATGGATGATAAAGGAATACAAATGATCAAGAAGCAGATGGAGAAAGAGTTCAAAATCAGTGATTTGGGGAACTTGTCATTCTTCTTGGGAATGGAGATTTTATATACTCAACATGGGGTATATGTGACCCAAGAAAGGTATCTTAAAAATTTGCTAACCAAATTTAAAATGGAAGATTGCAGGGTTGCACCTACACCATTGGAAGTAAACCATAAATTGTTTAGATTTGGAGGAGAAGAATTCAGAGACATGAAGCTCTATCAAAGTTTGGTTGGTAGCTTGATTTATGCTATATTAACAAGGCCTGATTTGTCATATGCAGTTGGTGTGCTTTCACAATTCATGCATTGTCCTAGAAAGGAACATTGGATTGCAGGACAAAGAGTACTTAGGTACATCAAGGGTACACTCAGAGAAGGACTGTACTATGGATTTACTTCTGATACAAGAGTGAAGATATATAGTGATGCAGATTGGGCAGGTAATGTGGATGATAGAAGATCAACACATGGATATTTGTGCTATGTAGGAGACAAATTGATTTCATGGTGTTCTAAGAAGCAACATACAGTTGCTTTGTCATCTACAGAAGCAGAATATAAAGGTATGGTGGAAGCTGCAAAGGAGGTAATATGGCTAAAGACACTCATGAAGGTTTTTGATGTGATTCAAAGTACTCCTATTATTTGTGGAGATAATATGAGTTCTCTATACTTGGCAGCTAATCCTGTGTTTCATGCTAGAACTAAAACATATTGAAATACAGTATCATTTCTTGAGAGAGAAGGTTATTGATAAAGAGATTGAAGTCATACACACTCCTACAAAAGATCAACTTGCAGATATGATGACAAAAAGTTTAGATGGACCAAAGTTACAGAAGTTCAAAGACATGGCAGGAATAAAGAAGATGCAGATAATCACAATTGATGATTGAGGGGGAGCTGTTGGAGCAAGACAATCAACAAATTGTGATTATACAAAGGGTAGAAGTAAAGACATGAAGAGAAGATTGAAGATCAATGTCATGAATTGAAGGAAAGAATCAGATAGCAAAGTTCTTTAATCAAATGTACATTAATTCTTTAGATACTTCAATATACTTGAAGTAGTTACGAGTTAGGACTTGTATATATATATATATATATATATATATATATATATATATATATATATATATATATATATATATATATATATATATATATATATATATATATATATATATATATATATATATATATATATATATATAAGTACATGCTAGTAGTCGTATGAGATATAGAAAAGAGAGTATGAGATGAGTTAGTTGATGTACATTGTACAAATCATCCATCAGATGTATGAAGGAAATAGATAAGTGAAAATTTCAGATATGGCGCGTCGATCTTCTCTCCCATTCTCCTTATGTGCTTAATCTTTTGAGAAATCCTTTTGCGCGTATCTAAGTCCATAGCTAATCTATCTATGACTAGAATTTGAGAAGTTAATTGCAATCAGGTTGAGAGAATTCAGTTTAGGAACATTCATATGTGAAGATGTTCTGCGAGTCGTCAAAACTGGCGCAGATTTCATGTTCAGAGAAATGGACATTTCTCAGTGCACAGTGTAAAGTTTTACACAAGTGAGGGCTCAAAATCTAAGTTGAGAGGTAAGCCATCTATGGCTAAAAGATCTTGATCAAACGGGATTTACTTTGGGAGAACCAGTGTTAAGAAGTTACAGGTGTTAAGGTCGCCATTGCAAAGAAGCTGTTTCAGACATAGGTAAAGTGTTTCACACATTTCTCACAGTATACTCAATCATTTTGAGAAATTTAACTTGGAGAAGTTGCGCAACCTTAAGGCGAAGCATTGTGCAAAGTTTTATAAAAAACTTTACAGGATTGATTAGTCAATCAGTAATTAATCTGTGGCAGACTTTTCAGGAAATTTCAGTTTTCAACAGTTAGTCAAAATTCTGATAATTTGGTGATTGTTCTCTAAAATTAAGTGGAGTCTGAAGTTGTTCTTGATATAGAGGAGTTCTAAGTTCAAGTACAACTTGTTCTTTTGGAGATTAACACTCTTCATCATTAACCACACAAATGGCTGCCAAGAGTGAAGGAAAGAAAAGAAAGAAGAAAGAACCCATGTCCGAAGAGGAAGAATCTTTGTTTGAGGTCCCTGAAAATTTTAAGAAGTATGAGATCGATGATAGGAGAGTCATGATAAGAATGCCCAAATGCGAGGCACAATCCGGAGAGGCCTATGATAACAAAGAAACCACCAAGAGAATAGTTGTAGCCATAGAAGAAGGAGAATAGAGATGCACTTACATAGGACATGACTGACGGAAGAAGAAGAGCACAAGTTGATAACCTTGCTAAGAGAATACAGAGATGTATTCGCTTGGAGTTACAAGGACTTGAAAGGTGTAGATCCTGACATATGCTCACACACTATCCCCATGGCCTCAGACGCCAAACCCTCTAAGCAAAAGCCATACACATATATTGATAGTTATGTTGCCAAGATCAAAGAAGAGATAGATCGCTTGGTTGAAGCTGGATTCATCTATGAAATTGAGCACACTGAGTGGGTATCCCCCATTGTAGTGGTGCCCAAAAAGAATGGAAAGCTACGTGTGTGCATTAAATTGAAGAAGGTTAATGCAGCCAGCATTTGAGATAACTATCTGCTTCCTATCATTGAACATCTCTTATAAAGAGTAGAAGGCAAGGAAGTGTACATCTTCCTTGATGGATTTTTTGGCTACAATCAAGTGGCCATAGCTCTAGAAGATTAGCATAAGACAGCTTTTGCCACAGAGTGGGGCATATTCGCCTTTAGAGTAATGCCATTTGGTCTTACCAATGCGCCAGCCACATTTCAAAGGCTGATGTGCCATGTGTTTAAAGAATTCCTGAGGAAGAATTTAGAAGTCTATGTTGATGATCTTTGTGCTCATTCCAACATTAGACAAACCCATATACCTGAACTCAGGCAAATCTTTGACAAATGTAGAGAATATCAGGTCTGCTTGAACCCAGAAAAGTGTGTTTTCATGGTCAGGCAAGGCAAGATTCTAGGACACATAGTGTCGAAGAACGGCATATCCACTGACGAAGAGAAAGTGAGAGCTATCAGAGAACTACCTAGGCAAGGAACATCAAGGAAGTACAAGCTTTCATGGGGCATTGTGGCTATTATCACCGATTTATTCATATGTATGCCATCATTGCAAAGCCTCTATATGGCCTTTTGACAAATTTTGAGTGGAGTGATGAGTGTGAGAACTATTGGAGCAAGTCTATGACAAGCCTAAGTATTGGCTTGAGTCCCACAAATTCAAAGAAGAAGCCTAAAAATGAAGACAATGTAAAGTTCACTTGTGAACTACCTCTTGTAACTTTTAAAGACTTTACTTAATGTAAAAGTGAAAGAATCTTAAGTGGTTGAGTCCACTTGATCAAAAAGGGAAAGAGGAGCCATGAATTCGTGATTTGTGGTAGATAGAGAATCAAATCAATCACTAATTGATTGGAGAGTGATTGAGGGAAGTTAGCCTCCCAAGCTCAACTATAAATAGATGGTAGTTTTAGTCGTGGTTAGAGAGACCTCAAAGGAGACTTCAAAGAGCTGATATTTATGCCATATCAAGTTGTGGTTTCAATGCACACATATGTATCAGTAAGTCCATTGTGTCATAAAATTAATATACTTTCATTTTCATGATCATTTGAGTTCATATTTCCATGTTCTTGTGAAGTGTACTACTCACTGCCATATCTCTCAGTTTTCTGAGTCAGATTGCAGAGATAGTTTCTCTGAGCGTGGTGCATCATTTTTAGTGCTTTAACTTGATAAAGTTAGCTCTATAAGTCTAATATATTCTCACCAATTTTCATTTCATTCGGGCATTTCAATCTTCAGTTATGTTCAGTTGAAGTCAGCCCTGTCTGTTCATTTTCACTTCTGTGTTAGGTACCCAACTTTTTTTACTCATCATGTCAGAGCTGTTTCTTAGTGTTTACTTATCCAAATTCAATGATTTAAAGCGTTTTGGATTTAAAATACTGTCTAGTATAAACATACAAATTTTCATAATCATTGGATTGTTAAAAATTGAGTTATGTTCATTTTGCTTCTCACTAGTCTCATTACTGTAGCAGCCCGTGAAAATCGGCATGATGCCATCACTTGTTAAACATCATTCTCAGTGTGTGGTTCATTATTTTTGATGAAACTACTCTTGAAAGTTAGCTCTTTAAGTTAACTAGACTTCCCCAAAAGGAATTAAGCTAATTGTTGTTGTGCTTAGAGAATTATGAAAAACACTGGACAGGTGTATGAACCAAAATAGCAAGTTCTTCACCTCTAAGCTAACTCCAACTTATCTGTTTTGATTTATCTTTTTGAGAGTGATCTTCCAAGGTACATAGGGTTTCTAATACATCCATTGGTAAGCTAAAAGGTCCCACCACATACTCTTGGAGTTCATTTGGCTGGTGTAGATCAAGGATTTTGCAACACCTCTTCATCTTCAAGCACATACCTATCCATGTCTTCACAAGAACTCCTTTAATGAGCTGAAAAGTGATTGTGTTCAGCACCAATCTTGACAACACCAGATTGGAAAAAAACCTTTCATGTTCACGTGGATGCATCCAATTATGCTATTGGATGTGTGCTTGCACAACCTACGGGCGAAGGTAATGTGGATCTTCCAACTGCCTATGCTAGTAGACAGTTGAATGCAGCTGAACGAAACTATATGACCAATGAATGAGAAGGATTAGGCATGATATATGCAGTTAAAAAGTTTAGATGCTATTTGCTTGCAAATAAGTTTAAATTTTTTACTGATCACCAAGCCCTAGTGTACTTGATAAAGAAGCCATGCAATACAGGTAGGTTAGTAAGATGGTTTCTCTTACTAATGGAATATGACTTTGAGGTAGTGGTGAGGAAAGGCAAGACTCATTTGAGAGTAGACCATCTCTCTAGGCTCACATCTGGAGAGGCCCCACAAGGAGTATTAGATGACCTTCTTGATGCTTACTTGTTTAATTTGGAAGTGGTACCTCAGTGGGTAAGTCATTGGTGCCAATATTGACATACGGACCTAACCACCCAGTAATAAACACTCAAGATAGGGAAGTCGTAAAAGACCAAAAGTACCATATCATGGCAGGAAGTATGTACAAACATACAGATCAAGGGACACTAGCTTGTTGTGTGGAAGAGGATGAGTATGAAAAATGGTTGCAATTAGCACATGTAGGTGCATTAGAGCAACATTATTCAAGGCAAAGAACTCTATAGACACTAAGGAGACTTGGAGTGCATTGGCCTACTATGGAAGCAGTAATACCAGTGTATGTAATACTAGATTGGAGTGAACCATTAGTAGCCTTTTTGAGGACGAAAACATTCCCTCAGGATATGACATTGGCTAGGCAAAGAAGTTTAGAACAAGAAGCCCTAGACTACTCACTCATTGGAGATAACTTATACAAGCGTGGAAAAGACAGATATCTGAGACTATGTGTCCGTGAGAGCGAATATCTTAAAATCTTGGAAACTGCTCACCAAGGTGTAGCAGGGGGACACTTTGGACCAGACCCAGTGATTAAGGCAATCCTATTTGCAGGGTTATGGTGGCCAACTCTTCACATGGATGCATATACCTATGTGAAGAGGTGTGATGGTTGTCAGCGAACTCAGTATCCTATACGCAAAGATGAGATTCCATTGAAACCTATGATGGGTGGACGTGCATTCTCTAAGTGGGGAATAGACTTTGTAGGCCCTATTAATCCCCCAACCAAGGGTTCACATGCTGAATATATCATTGTGGCCACAGACTATCTAACCAAGTGGGTAGAAGTGAAAGCCACAACAAAGAACGATGCTCAAACGACAACTAAGTTCTTATTTGAGAATGTGTTCACAAGATACGAGCTACCTATAGAGCTAGTAAGTGATAGAGGCACTCACTTCTTGAATGAAGTTATTGAAAATTTTCCTCAAGAGTTCTTGGTGATGCACAAGAAGTATCCCCCTTATCATCCACAAGCTAACGAGCAAGCCGAAAGCACCAATAAGATTCTAAGAAATGTGCTGGCCAAATTAGTGAATAATGAATGCTCTGATTGGGACAAACAACTACATCATGTTGTTTGGGCATATAGAGTTGCCTATAAAACGGTACTCCAAGCCACACCCTTTCAGATGGTATTTGGTCAAAATGCAGTGCTACCATTGGACTTCTTGATTCCTACACTAAAGGTAGCACAGGAACATGAGTGGACAGGTCATGAGCTCTCCTCCAGAATCTTCGATCTCGAACGATTAGGTGAAACACGATTGAGAGCTGCAACAAGATTTTATGCAGCCAAGAAAAGATAAAAAGCGTATTTTGATGCACATGTGAAGGATAAGGATTTGAAGGCAAGAGACCTAGTCCTAGTCTACACTTTGAAGCAACGTGCATGGAAATTAGAGAAGAGAGGCTATGGACAAATGATTATCAATAAGATCTCCACAAGTGGAGCAGTTCAGCTAGCCACTCTAGAAGGCGACATCCTACCAAGTTACATCAGTGGATGCAGAGTCAAGTTATATCAGGAACCCCTCATGGAGGAGATGTTAAATCGACTCAATATTGCAAAGAAACATAAAGAAGAGGAAAAGCAAATTCGAGAAGAAACACAGGCAAAAGCATTGGAACGCATCCAAAGAATGAAATTGAGAGGACAGGGTATAGATCAGCCTAGGACAGATGCCTATGCAGCTCCAGGATATCATGTGGCTATGTGCGAAGTCTCACATGTAAGTTCCCATAGGATAATTGCTCGACATCATTTTGTAACCTTAGAGATAGGACAAGGATATAGTGCAAGGACTGTACGAGCCCTAATTGACTCAGGTGCAACCACTAGTGCTGTTAAACTTTCTTACTGTCAAGAATTGGACTTAGGTGTCAATCTTGTGGAAACATACCTCATAGGATTGGGAGGTGTGCTAACCCCTTGCATGGGCAAGGTGGAACTTCCCCTCTACATTCAAGATGTTCTTATGATAGTTAAGGTGTTAGTGTATCAAGATGAGGACCTCACTGAGCCTGTTGTCTTGGGTCAAGATTGGATCTACAATCATGCAGTCAACCTAAACCTAAGAAGTGGACTTCTTCAGGTCTGGGTAAATCACAACCGCATTACAACTGAGTTAGAAAATAAAGCACTCAAGGAACTAGGAAAGGCACAAACTCCTGGTCCTTCTAGGAGTACACATGAAGATGACGATGCTATTCTTGTCCAAAACTATGTGATGTAGAGGCATGTTTTTCTCAACAAAGAAGTCAAGGATATGATGGAACTCCCTTCTTTTCCAAGAGTGGTAGAGACACGGCAACCAAAGGAGTGCCAAACTATTGGGCTTTTATGAAGCCGCAAAGAAGGTGTTTTTCCACCACTAAATCGCTTAGATGACTATTTTTGAGGAATCTTTACTTGCCCTAGGCTCGCAGACATGCGCCAATACCCTCATTTTTGATCTCCTATTACCAACTTCTTTAGCATCCGAGATCTCTATTCCTTCCCCTTCAACTACCCGCAACCACATACACATTCACCACTTCACATATGTACACACCAACATGCCTATGCACTTTCATGCACTCTTCTTCTTCCACACACCTCGCAACCCTAAACACCCCTCACACTCGCTCTCTTTCCCTCGGCCACTTTCTTACTCAACCCTCCTTCCCCTTCTCTTACTTCCTTATGTGTCCCCTTGCGCTCAGCCTACTTCTCCTTTAGCCCTTCAACTCCTCTTCCTCTTACCTCTATTCCTATCCTTTCCTGTATCTGCCCTCAGCCCCTTCCTCTCCGTATGATCAAGGCACTTTCAAGGTTGCCCTCTCATTTCTTTTACTCTATGGTTAGAACATACACACCCAAAACCCATAAGGAGGTTCACATGTGAACGAGGTTATGCATTCTTGAGAAGTATATACCAAAACTGTATGTTGTAACTCAAATCCATCATCAAATGGAAACTCAGCTTTACGCTCGTGATAATCAACCACAGCTCCTTGTCGTGGATCAAATACATTGCACATATAATGCTTCCAATACTTATGACATTCTTACCCACTTTATTGGGGCAAGATGGCGAAGTCCAAATTAAAACGAATACCTGCTCACACGCATGTCGTATAGTACATACATATCATGCAATTGTCAATGCAAAGAGTTCTCCAAACTAAGTACAAATAAATATCGAATATGGACATTGTGCACTTGGTGGAACGTTGTCACAAATCAATTATTTCTTGTCAATACATCAAAACTTTACAGTCGTGTATAAGGATTGATGCTGACAGTAAGCTAAGTATGGATATTCCAAAATCATCAAGCTTGCAAGGAAAACGCATGCATCACATACGTGCTGAGGAAGTAATTTATATATGAAACATGCATATTGCCACAAACAACCAAAGTCATTCTAAAAACTAGTTTAATCACAAAGGACAATGGTGCAGAAACATTATATATCAATTCATGAGTTCGTTAAATCACAAAGCGTTAGTTCTGTTAAATCCCCAAACTTTTGACCGATATTTTATCTGTTGTAGGCTTCGGTAAGCATGTTTTTCACAGGTCAAATTTACTGCCTTCGCATGAAAATCGCAAGGAATGTAATGATCTTTAAAAGCCTTAGAATATCTGGGCAAGCTTTCCCTCACGATTGGCCACATTAGAATGTTGCACACAAAAGCGTTAAATGTCCTCCAGCTTGTTGACCATAACTTTGTGATGTTCTTTGTTCTGCAGAAAACATCTTCAAGCAGCGCTGTACTGGCCTTGACACTACATATTAGAACATAAGTTTTGGAGGTGCCAGCTCTTCAGTGTTCGTTTTTTGGAGGGAGTGACATGCTGCAACACATTGCACGATCCTTTCTTTTTTGGCTCAACCTCGATATCGTTGAACTAGCACATTCTGGTCTTTTTGTATTGTCATAGTTGCCAACTCATGCATTTACATAAAACAGGCATGTCGAATCCTCTATCTATCACCTTGTGTAGGCATTGAACGCAAGTCCTATTGTCTTCATTCCCTCCGTAGGATTCAGCCATCAAATTCTCATATTTCCCTGTGCCAATGCGTATAAATGTCCAGTCTAAATCGGGTAGTTCTTGAGAACATGCTCTCATCCACTATGTACATCTACTCCCCTTCCACTTCAAATATCCCCCTCCGGATCTATGAGAACATCAATTCAGTTCATTCCATGAAGCTCGGCCATTCGCAACCTCGATTCATCAACATCTGTAAACACCCTGTTCAGACAGTACTCCACTATAGCTCCATTCTTTCTTTGACTTCATGTCTCTGTTGTCAGATAATAAGACCAAAGCAGCCCTCGAAACCCCTTCTATCCATGCTCACATGCACAGATACAAAAAAGCCTGATAGAAATCCCTTGCCCTCGGCATGCAAGCCCCTACATGACTTCTTCATCCTCATGCAACTTCTCCATCCTCATGCATTAGTGCAGCTCTCATCATCATCAGCAACGCTACACTTTTCTTTGTTTATCATTTCGTTCTGCAAGCAAAAAGATTGCTCATCTATGCATGGGTACTTTATGCAGCACTGCGAATGGTGAAACGAAATGAGCATCCGCATTGGAGCTTAAATCCATGTTCGATAATGTTGGGTATCAAAAACTCTGCCAAGCATTCTCCTCCGTTCCCTCCGTGATAGCTCTTCCTCAAAGAAAACCCTCTTTTTAACTCGGATGGCCTTCTTTTTTCCTCCTTCGACACATGTGCAAGAAAAACAAAAAGGAACTCCCTCTGATAGCGATAGAACAATGCTCCCCTTCGTTTTCTTACTCTTCTTCCCCCAAGCCCTCGAAAGAAACTCCTCCCCTTTCTTGAATCGAATGTGTCAGCTACTTCTCTGCCCTCTACACACAACTACCGAAACCCGAATGTGCTTTCCCACATGCCTCCTACTGCTCTTCGTCTTTTTCCCCCTTTGCTTCCTTGCGTCTACCTCCTGCACAGAGCAAAACTACAAGAGAACGATCGGCCAAAGCAACAGCAGCCCCCCTTCGACTTGCGACCTGCATAAAACCACCAACCACATCAAACAATTTTCATTCCCCCCTGTTGATGTTCCTTAGACGACCCTCTCCCCAAGCTTCAGTCGGTCTCTGCCTTCTTCACCTTCTTCGACACTACCTACCCCCCTCCAATGATCTACGCAGGGCATAGACACATCATCTCTCCACACTCTCCTATATTCGGGTACAGAGCCAAAAAACGGAAGAAAAAGCAAGGGAGAGCCATTCGATGGGAGGGAGAATTAAGTTATTTTCCCCTTTTTTCTTTTCCCTTCTCTCACCCACTCCGCTGACATCCGACACCCCACTCTCCCACACCCTCTGACAGTCCCACGATGGTGGCCGACCCCCCATGGAGAGTAATGGAGCATGTCCTCTCCGGATCTGACATATGTCAGGGCAACCACCGCCATCAAAAACTTATCCTCCTAAAATTATGGCCCATAAAAAAATGAAAATTGCTTGAAGCCTTGCCCATATCTCTAGATGCACTTCCGATCTAGTAGCCAAAGCTCTTCTCTCTTCTTTTTCCTTGGCACAAGCTCTGAAAGGTGAATGAGAAACTAAAGTACCAACCGACGCCCCCCCCCCCCCCCCCCCCAAAACATCCAAAAACCTCTTGCAAATCTGAGTTTCATGTCTCAGGTTGTATCCTCATAGGTCCTCGCATCAAGAACTGCTGCAACTTTCTCTTCCAAATACCTGCAATCAATCTTTTTCCGTGCAAAATACCTACATCCATATATATGATTTACAAAATGGAAACAAAAAATCAACCATTGGTATGGCTAACATACTCCCCCCTTCTACTTGCGAAGTCGTCCTCGACGAGCGGTCAAGCTTGCAAAATTATGCTCACATATCAACAAAACACATCAGCAATGTAATCATCATTCATACATTCTATTTATCCTTTGTTGAAGTATTTTCCCCCTACCAGCCATCGAAAAGATGATATCTTTCCATAACAACATGTGAAAGCACATACACTTTGACCATTCATTGAACAAGGTCGCATCAAGTCACATGTGTACATATGTGAAGTTGTCTTCTTATGCACATTTCATTCATGCATTTATCTTTCATCATGCCAACCACATTCACAACCACATGCATCAAGACATTCGGGTACACACATGCATTATTCCACTGATAACATCATGCCCCATATGCTCGTATACCACCCCTTTTCTTCCCATATCATGCTACCATGCAATAGAAAAAATAAGAACCATGCAATGCATGCATGTACCTAGATCCCAAAACATAGTGTTTTCCACAAGCACACAAACATTATATTTGATGGAAAAAATAAGAGTTTGCTCGAGACAAGAGACATGCATCGCTTTCATACCCCTGCAAAAACATTTATATCATATACTCAAAAAACTTTTGCCAATCCACTTTGCCTTTGTCGACCTCCATTTCCCACTTCGAGTCATTGGAGGGAATTTAAGAAATCTGGTGCTCAACAAAAAAATATTAGTAATACCAAAAAACATCCAATGGGAATATATCAAAGCACATCACCGATCACATCAAGCACAAAATGAAAGTAGACACATGCATCTATCGTATATCTTCCCTTTTTTTTCTCTCTCTTTTATATGCTTCTCCAATTTATAGAGTCAACACTTTCTTGATTCATTTCTCTTCTCATTTCTAACCTAAGTATCTCTCTCATGGTTTCTACTCCCGTTCCACCTACATTTTTTTCTCTTGTTCTCCTTTTTCTCTATTTTGCACTTTTTTCTAATTCATCAATCAAATCCAACTTTTCAATTTTCACGAATTCATTCACTTCTCTGTCAAGATGTCTTGACCTGGCACATGCATCGGCAAGAACTCTCAAGTCTAACCTGTGTTCACTTCAACAAAACTACTCATCGTCGATGTGATTCAAGATTTTGCAAGTCATTGCACAACCCAAGAGTCCAAGTGCACAACTCCCAAAAGGCTCCCAAACAAACAAGATAGCTGGTATGATTAGATCTCTCAAGTCAAAGTCTTCTACAGATACGTAGCAAGCTAAATTTCAGCCAAGCTTGAGCTTCAATTTGACGTGCTTCATCACGAGTCCACATCAGCCCATATCCCCACAACACATACACATTTTCCCATCCGAGCATCATGCTCTCTCCTCTCTTCTGTCCCCCCTCGAGAGAGGAATTTTCTTTTTCTCTTTTTTTTTCTTTTTATTTATTTACTTATGCGCGATGCACACTGCTAGCCCTATGCAAAACCGATGTCAGCTCGCAGCTTTGACCACCCGGCCAAAGTGATTCCACCTGCCTATCGGCCCACATAGGCGTATAGCCACATACAGGTCGGGCCTACAGCGAAACTAGCGTCAGCTCGTGGCCTTGACCACCCAATCAAGGTTGTTCCACCCGCCTACTAGTCCACTACAACGCACCGACAACACATAAATATACACAATTATTTCTTTCTTGATTTTATTGGTTTTTTTTTTCAATCCCAAAGTCCCGAGAATTAGGAGACAGAAGAAAGGGCTTCGTTTCCCAACCATCCCAACACATCATGTACATACATATAACCCCCCATGTGGACATCCTGATGAAACATATCATCTCTCTGCCGCTACTCGAGCTAAAATTCAGTCACTACACCTATAGTCAACTCTTTCTCTTAAGACCTACACATACTAACCATCTCATCAATTTGCAACCTCAGAAAGTGCCACTTCATCTCCTACGTTTGCAACACAACTCGAGCTGTCCATCCTCACATCTCAAACTTGCAATCTTAGTGAAACAAACCCTGGTCAGACCTAAGCTATCCTTGCCAATGACTGTGAAGAGAGATGGTGGATGCAATCCAAAGATGAGTAGGTGCTGCTACAACCAGCTTCACACCAGCCAACTGAGACTTCAGAGTTGATTAGTAGACCCTTTAAGCTTCCTAAATCCACCAAAATATCAGCCAAGTACTTTCGAACATGTATCCCAAAAGTTTAAGTCAAGACAAACTAGTTGCAAAATGACTAGCTCCCAAAACTTGCTATTTTTGGACATACACCTGCTGGAAAAATGAACAGTGCTCTCAACCTGGTAGGAATTAGAAAAATTCCTTTTGGGCATAGCAAATAGACTTAGCAAGCCTCCCAATCCAAGTTAAAACACTTCAAATGATGGACTGAGCACTGAGAACAAGTTTCATCAATTTCTGGAACATGCCCACCATTCTCGGGGCTCTGCAGAGATAGACCAGTGAGCAGTAAATTGCAGATATCTTTAGTACTATTAATCCAATGACCTTGAAAATTTATATGCACAAACTAGACAGTAAGAGATATTTAACGCACATTAAATCACTGAAAAAGGTTCAGTAGAACTTGAGATATGACCTTCTGAAGTTACTGCTCTGAGTGAGTATAACAGAGAACAAAACAGAGAAGTAAATGATGATAAATGTATAAATTCATATATGATTAAATGAACTCTTTTACAAGAGGTGTTCACATGACTACTCATGTGACTTACAAATGAGGATGATATCAAATATATCAAGCATGTAGGATTGGGTAAAATGCACCAACAACTCCCCCTCAAGCCTAACATGCTTGACCTTCAAATAAGTCTTCAATTGTCCTTGATTTCCTACAAGCCAATCATCAACTTGAATCTACTTAATTTTGTACCATCAAGAGCTTTAGTCAACATGTCGGCACATTGCATATCTGTAGAGACATAGGATAGTTGAATATCCTTGCTCATTAGCTTCTCCCTTACGTAATGGTAGTGGACTTCAATATGCTTGGTTATAGCATGGTATACCGGATTAGCTGCTAGATGTAGTGAGCTCGTGTTGTCACCAAAAATGTGAGGTGTTGAAGAATGAAGTCCAAGATCTGTGTACAAAGACTTTAACCACATGATTTCTTGAGTTGCATTAGCCAAACCTCTATATTTAGCTTTAGTAGAAGATAATGCCACGGTTGGTTGCTTCTTCGATGACCAAGAAATGATTTTTGAACCTGCAAATTATATATATCCTGATGTGCTTCTTCTATCATCTTTAGATCCGGCCCAATCTGCATCTAAGTAGACCTTTAGCTCAATATCTGAAGTAAATGAATAGAACAAACCTTCATTCATGGTCCCCTTTAGGTACTTGAGGACTCTCTTGGCCGCTTCCATATGTGGTCTTCTCGACTTATGCATAAACTGACTCAATATGCTAACACTATAGCATATATCCACCCTTGTGAGTGTTGCATAGTTCAAACTTCCAACCAAGCTTTGATAGCTTGTGATGTCTTCAAATGGCTCTCTTTCATAAGCACTAAGCTTATGATTTTGCTCCATAGGTGTACCTGCACACTTGGTATTTTCCATCTTGAACTTGACGAGCATGTCATGGACATACTTCCTTTGTGTGATGTATATACCTGAATCTGTGTAGATCAACTCCAATCCAAGAAAATAAGTGAGTGGTCCGAGGTCACTTATTTTGAACTCCTCCTTCATTTGACTCTTTACCTGTTTGATTCCTTCAAGATCATTGACTGTGATAATAATATCATCAACATACACACATAAATAGATCACTTCAGATCCATTCCTCTTTATGAACAAAGAGGTATCCGCCTTGCTAGCTTTGAATCCTTGGTCCTGCAAATAAGTCACCAATCTGAAATTCCAAGCTCTTGGAGCTTGCTTCAATCCATACAAAGCTTTCTTTAGTTTGCATACATAGTTAGGATGATGTGCATCCTCATATCCAGGAGGTTGTGCCATATACACTTCCTCAGAAATCCATCCATTCAAGAAAGCATTCTTTACATCAAGTTGATAGAGATTCCAATTTCTAGATGTAGCAAGACTAATGAGAACCCTAATTGTAGGCATTTTTGCAACAAGAGAGAAAGTCTCCTCATAATCAATACCATGGGTTTGAGCAAACCCTTTAGCAACTAACCTTGCTTTGTGTCTATTTATACTTCCATCTGGATTCCTCTTGATTTTGTATATCCATCGAGATCCAATTATCTTCATAGATGGCTTGTTAGGTACAAGCTCCCAAGTGTCATTCTCCTTCAAGGCTTCCATTTCTTCATCCATTGCATCTCTCCAAGCTTTCTTGCTTTGTGCTTCTTCGAATGTGGTAGGTTCTTCATTGGTTGAATCCTTTGCAATGTAGATTGAGTGCTTGGTGACCAAAGAAGTATCATAACCAACCCTCTCTGGTTTCTTCTTCTCCCTTGAAGACCTTCTAAGTGGTTGATGTGAGCTCTCGGGTCCATATGTAGCATCCTGCATCTTTGCTTTTCCTTTGTTCTTCCATAGCTTTAGTCTTTCCAAGTCTTCTAGGTCAATCTCTGAATCACTTTCTTCAATCTGCTTTGGCTCCTTTGGTTGAAGTGATGGAAAATCTTCATCCAAGTCATACGGCAGCTTCACTTTCCTGTCATCATCAAACCATGATTTGTTTTCATAAAAAATTACATCTCTACTCACAGAAAATCCTTTATTGGTTGGATTGTACAATCTATATCCTTTTTGGTTTTGATCATAACCAATGAATACACACTTCTCTGCCTTGGGATCCAATTTCCCTCTTACTTGAGAAGGAATGTGAGCATAGGCTAAGCATCGAAAGATTTTGCAATGCTCTAGACTAGTTCTTCTTCCATTCCACACTTCATATGGAGTGGTTCCATCTAGTGACTTAGATGGAATGTGGCTGTAGACACAGCCTCTGCCCATAGGTAGTTTGGCAATCCCTTTTCATTGAGCATGGACCTTGCAGCTTTGACAATAGCTCTGTTCCTCCTCTCTGCTACACCATTGAGTTCGGGTGTATACCTTGTAGTGACTTCCCTTTTAATGCCTCTCTCATGCAAGAAGGCATCAAATTCAAAAGAGAAGTATTCTCCTCCACCATCTGATCTGAGTCTTTTCAAAGTCCTACCTGTTTGATTTTCAACAAGAGCAATATACTTGTTAAAGCAATTAAACACTTCATCCTTGTGCTTCATGAAAAACAGAATGGTCCACCTGCTACAATCATCTATGAAAGACACATAATATCTTGAGCCTGATATAGATGGCTCCTTACTTGGACCCCACACATCCGTGTGCACTAGATCCAAAGGATTTTGATACATATATCCTTTCTTATTGAAAGGTTGTCTATGAGCCTTGCCGAGTTGACAAGCTTCACACTTATAAATCATGTGTTGCCTTGTGATATTAGGCAAACCAAGTACACTTTGGTCCCTGCAAATCTGTTTGAGTGTCCTCTCACCAATGTGAGCAAGCCTTTTGTGCCATATCTCCAACTCTATTAGAGTTTGAGATCCATAGCTAAACAAAGCTATGTTCTTTGTATCTTCCACTTCAAAAGTGAAAAGCCTTCCTGTCTTTTCTCCTTTGGCAATCCTTCGAAAGCCTTGCCTTGGGTCTTCAACATATGCTCCAAATCGATTGAATCTAACCTGCAATCCTTTTTCAACAATCTGTCCAACACTTATTAAATTTTTGGTAATTGTAGGGACATACAAGACTTTGCTTAAGAGGTTCATATTCCCATCTGATGTCTTCACATTACCTATCTTCTCCACTGAGTGCTTTGTATCATTTCCTGTCTGCACTTCATGCTTGTTATGAGGATCTTCCAAATCAGAAAGTAAAGCCACATTTCCTGCTACATGGTTCGAGCATCCCGAATCAATGTAAAATATGTGATCATCATCCTTACCCTTCTTCGCTGATAGATTCATAATCAATAATGAATCTTCTTGAATTTGGTCCTCTGCATAGTTATTGTAATCTCTTCTTCCTCTATGGCCACTTCGATAGTTGTTGTTGTTGTTGTAATTGTTGTTGTAGTAGTTGTTGTTGTTGTAGCCTCCATTGTATCTACCTCTATTTGATCCATAGCCACCTCTATTGAATCCTCTTCCTCTTGAGTTCCTCGGGTTCCTGAAACATTCTTCAGTAGTATGGTTAGATAAGCCACATATGTTGCAAGGTTGAGGTGATTGGAATCTCCCCCTGCCTTGCTTTCCACTTCTGCCTCTTCCTCTAGCTCTTCCTCTACCTGCAAAGTTTGCTTGGAAAGAGCTACCTTCATCTTCATTCTTCCTATTCTTTGACTTGTCCTTGACCTTAGCTTTATTAGAGTATAAGGCAGAAGTTTGATTACCTCTTGAGGACTCACCACCTTTGCTAATCTTTGCTTCATAGTGAAGAGTTGGCCCATGAGTGTGTTGAGGTCGGGTACATGCATATCCATGTATAAATCCATGGCTGTTGTGAATGACTCCCACTTGTCGTCTGCTTTGATTCCATTCATGATTTGTCTTATGATTTGCTCCTCTTCAATTACCTCTCCAATGCTTCCAAGTTGGTTGGAAATCTCCTTCATCTTTGTGACATAATCAGTCACATTTTGCTTCGGGCTTTTCTTCATTGTTGTGAACTCCATCCACAATTGGTTCTTCCTTGCTTGAGTGTTGGAAGAGAAGAAAGAAGGAAGTGCATTCCAGGTCTCTCTTGAGGTCTTGCATCCCTTGACATGAGGTAAAAGAAAATCAGAGATTGAGTTTAGAATATAGGACCTTGCAAGTGCATCCTTCGAACACCGATTTGAAAGTCCTTCCACTTCTTCATGTGATGGTTGCCCTTTGTTCCTCATGGTTGGCATTGCTTCATCTCTGGATATGAATCCATATAGATTCCTCCCTTGAAGGTAAGCCTCCATCCTTAGAGACCATGCCGGGTAGTTGTTTCGATCCAATTTATCAATTGTTGATGGAAATCCAACTCCCATGTTGCTTGACTATGCTCTGATACCACTGTGAAGAGAGATGGTGGATGCAATCCAAAGATGAGTAGGTGCTGCTACAACCAGATTCACACCAGCCAACTGAGACTTCAGAGTTGATTAGTAGACCCTTTAAGCTTCCTAAATCCACCAAAATATCAGCCAAGTACTTTGGAACATGTATCCCAAAAGTTTAAGTCAAGACAAACTAGTTGCGAAATGACTAGCTCCCAAAACTTGCTATGTTTGGACATACACCTGCTGGAAAAAATGAACAGTGCTCTCAACCTGGTAGGAATTAGAAAAATTCCTTTTGGGTATAGCAAATAGACTTAGCAAGCTTTCCAATACAAGTTAAAACACTTCAAATGATGGACTGAGCACTGAGAACAAGTTTCATCAATTTTTGGAACATGCCCACCATTCTCGGGGCTCTGCAGAGATAGACCAGTGAGCAGTAAATTGCAGATATCTTCAAAACTATTAATCCAATAACCTTGAAAATGTATATGCAGAAACTAGACAGTAAGAGCTATCCAACGCACATTAAATCACTGAAAAAAGTTCCGTAGAACTCGAGATATGACCTTCTGAAGTTACTTATCTGAGTGAGTATAGCAGAGAACAAAACAGAGAAGTAAATGATGATAAATGTATAAATTCATATATGATTACAACCGCATTGGCAATGAATCTTTGCACAATGGGAGTAGAATGATAGAGCTATGGATTAAGCTCTTCAATCTCTACAAAATGACATGAAGTGGTCACGTACAAGGCTTGCTAATCGCCTCTTCCTTCTTGCTCCTTTTATAGCTATTCTTGGAGGGAGTTTTGAATTCGAATTCGAATGGCTCCACCTAAAAGTGATCCCCAAAGTTATGAGATATTCCCTCAGCTCAAAAATTCGTGGGTTTTGGTAGTTAGAGCCACGAAATTGCTTTTACATCATGCATGAGGTAAGCCATCCTTTTCCTTTTTCTTTTTTCAATTACAAGAGATAAAAATGAACTCTTTTACAACAGGTGTTCACATGACTACTCATGTGACTTACAAATGAGGATGATATCAAATATATCAAGCATGTAGGCTTGGGTAAAATGCACCAACAATGACATGCCTAGTCAAACGCATACTACCAGGAATCCACTTTTTTTTTTCTCAAGTTTTTCACTCAATCTTTTTCCAATTCTTAAGCTTCTCACTCTCTAAATGAACTCTCCCCTCCACTTGTATTCGTTCTCGATATTTTCTAATGCTCTCTCTCTTTTCTTTTTCTCCATCTACTCTCATTTCTTCGACTCATATTTGACCACCTCAATCATCACCTCATCATCATCGCTTCTTCCTTTTCTCATTCCTCCCAACAGGACATTGGCTTGCAAACACTAGATAGGATCCCACCCCCTTTCGAGTTTTATCTCTCTTCATCAGAAACCACCCCTTGACTTAACTTCTCCTCAAATCCACCCCATTCCAAACCTTCTCCAAAACCACCCCTAACAAAAGAATCATCACTTCACAAACCGCTCATATCCATGCCTTACAAACTCAATCCATCCTACTCTAGTGCTGCAACGCCAATATGCGACCGAGGACAAGACACATTCATCAACTGATTATCAATATCCTTCATCCTCTCTTTATTTGCACTCAACATTCTAACATCCGTATCACTTCACCTTTGCAAGCTTATAACTCCCTACAAATGCCCATCTTCTCCAAAATGATCGTCTTCTTCAAAACACGGGTTCATACGACACAACCACATAGTTCCCAATGTCTTCTTCTCTAAATTGCTAACCACATCATGGACATCCTGAAATTTTTGCTCACATTTTGCTACATCCTTACATCCTCTATGTATCGTCTCATACAAAACATTCACCCGTTTTGAAAATTTATCTTTCCTTGTGACCCATTGATCCATTGTGAGAGCATCTCCCTCACTTATCTCTTTGTCACCTTTCCTTACACTTTCATGCTCATTATGATCGATTTCCTCAACAAAAATCCTTGAACTCCTTTTCTTTTTCTCCTTGCAATCACCTAATGTGCCCTTGCATCTTTTCCCAAAGTCTCTAGTTTCACTTTTCTTGAGGATCCTCTTCGATATTGGTGTTTTCGTGCTTTCCTTGATACTCTTTGTTGATATGGTAGTTTTTTGTCCTATCTCAACTCCATCTTCCTTTCCTTTTTGCCCCACCTCCACTCGCTCTCCACTAACTCTCCCTCTAGTCTCTACTTCTTTCTTAGTCCTAGATCCAATAATCTCAACATGTCGGGAACCCAATCTCCCTTCTTTTCCTTTCGATGCTATTTTGCCTAATTTTTTCTTCTCCCAAGTTTGTATCCTTCTCATCAATGCTTCAACCTTTCTTTCTAATTCTTCACATTTCTCCATTTCACTCACTATTTTCTGTCTTTGAATTTTTCAATCAATTTCCCATCTCTTGATCAGCTCTTGAAATCCCTCATTCTCCTTCACTAATTGATCTATCTTTTTATTTTCCCTATCCTTTAGGCCTTCTGCTTCTTTGAACCACTCATATGTCGTTCTCTCTATCTCCTTCATTTTCTCTTCTTGTTGTTGTACCCTATTTGTTTTTTCTTGTGCCAATTCTCTCTCCAAGTGGGAAACCACATCTCTTAGCTTCTCCATGTCATGTTCTAATTGTTGGACTTTGCATTGCGACCCAATAACTTCTAGGGACTTACATTCAACTGCATCAACAACTTTAGACATTATCATCGCATTATTCTTGTATCCATCTTTCTCCATTGCAAGTATGGGTTCTTGCTTCTTGGGCCTCTCATCTCCACATGGTCTTCCTTCGCATCTACTTGTTTGAGCTTGAGGGACCACTCCTATCTCTGGAACACCTTGGTTAACCATAATCTTTCTTCGTGGATTTGGTTGCACCTTAAGTCTACACTCATTAGAAACTTCAACTTTCCTCAAGTTTGGGCTAAGACAAGGGCTCTTGGATATATCTCCTCTATGGGATTCTCTCACCCTTGTAATGTACTCATTCGTTTTCTGTTCCCTTATCCCATCATATCTGGTCCTTGGATTGTCACTCCTCGATCCCCATACACTTAAGCATTCTCTAGCCATATGTCCTCTTTGATTGCAACTCCAACAAAATAATCATCTTGAGTCAAATTGCACTCGTTTTGCATGCGCTCATGGATTCTAATTCATTGTTCTTTTCAATGTCCCATTTCTTGAAGATCTTGGAGAATCTTTCCATTCCAAGAATGTGCACCACACATGCTCTCTCTTCTCCATTCATCACCTTGTTGTCGTGTCTCCGACTCTTGAAGACACTCTAATGCTCTCACATTCATTGGGAAAAAAGTGGGTTCAATTCTTGCAAACATATCAGCTTTTAGTCTGTCTAAGAGCTCAACTTCCTTCTTCTCATTGATGTCAACAAACATAGTGCTCTCTTGGCTTTCTTCTATGCTTCTTGAATGCGAACTCAATCCATCTCTATACAATCGAAGCACACTTTGGACCTCTTCCCAGATCCTCGCTTCATGCTTTGCCTCTTCCAGACTAGACGATCTCTTCAATCTAATATATTGTTCAACTTTCTCATTATATAAACCTACCAAGAACCTCCTTTTCAAGGTCTCTTTATGAGGTGCACTATTTCCTAACTTTCTCACAATGGTATCAAGGCGATCAATATATTTATCGATGCTCTCATTGGCCCCTTGTCGTAAGTGGTCCAATTGCTCTGCTAGTTTCTCTTCAAAACCCAAACCTCTAAACTTCCTCAAGAAATTAGTTTTCAGGTCATCATAAGTCATTCTGTCTTGCACACCCAAGTTTATTCACTAGCATTACCTCTCAAAGTTGCAGGGAAGATACACAATTTTCTACCCTCATCCACTACCTCATGTGCACCATATATTAGCTCAAATAATTGAATGTGGGCATCGGGATCTTCATCGGAGGAGCCTAGAAAGCGTGGAAAGTCACCAAAAGGACTTGCGTGTCTCTGAGCCATCTCTTTAACAAGAACCAAGGCAATTGTGGGACCGAATGGCTCTGCTATACGAGCGGGGCACCAAGCGAACCCGTAGCAATCTCTATGAGATGTGCTAAGCCTACTTCCTTATGTGTCCCCTTGCGCTCATCCTACTTCTCCTTTAGCCCTTCAACTCCTCTTCCTCTTACCTCTATTCCTATCCTTTCCTGTTTCTGCCCTCAGCCGCTTCCTCTCCGTATGATCAAGGCACTTTCAAGGTTGCCCTCTCATTTATTTTACTCTATGGTTAGAACATACACACCCAAAACCCATAAGGAGGTTCACATGTGAACGAGGTTATGCATTCTTGAGAAGTATATACCAAAACTGTATGTTGTAACTCAAATTTGTCATCAAATGGAAACTCAGCTTTACGCTCATGATAATCAACCACAACTCCTTGTCGTGGATCAAATACATTGCACATATATTGCTTCCAATACTTATGACATTCTTACCCACTTTATTGGGGCAAGATGGCGAAGTCCAAATTAAAACGAATACCTGCTCACACGCATGTCGTATAGTACATACATATCATGCAATTGTCAATGCAAAGAGTTCTCCAAACTAAGTACAAATAAATCTCGAATATGGACATTGTGCACTTGGTAGAACGTTGTCACAAATCAATTATTTCTTGTCAATACATCAAAACTTTACAGCCGTGTATAAGGATTGATGCTGACATTAAGCTAAGTATGGATATTCCAAAATCATCAAGCTTGCAAGGAAAACGCATGCATCACATATGTGCTGAGGAAGTAATTTATATATGAAACATGCATATTGCCACAAACAACCAAAGTCATTCTAAAAACTGGTTTAATCACAAAGGACAATGGTGCAGAAACATTATATATCAATTCATGAGTTCGTTAAATCACAAAGCGTTAGTTCTGTTAAATCCCCAAACTTTTGACCGATATTTTATCTGTTGTAGGCTTCGGTAAGCATGTTTTTCACAGGTCAAATTTACTGCCTTTGCATGAAAATCTCAAGGAATGTAATGATCTTTAAAAGCCTTAGAATACCTGTGCAAGCTTTCCCTCACGATTGGCCACATTAGAATGTTGCACACAAAAGCGTTAAATGTCCTCCAGCTTGCTGACCATAACTTTGTGATGTTCTTTGTTCTGCAGAAAACATCTTCAAGCAGCGTTGTACTGGCCTTGACACTACATATTAGAACATAAGTTTTGGAGGTGCCAGCTCTTCAGTGTTCATTTTTGGAGGGAGTGACATGCTGCAGCACATTGCAGGATCCTTTCTTTTTTGGCTCAACCTCGATATCGTTGAACTAGCACATTCTGGTCTTTTTGTATTGTCATAGTTGCCAACTCATGCCTTTACATAAAACAGGCATGTCGAATCCTCTATCTATCACCTTGTGTAGGCATTGAACGCAAGTCCTATTGTCTTCATTCCCTCCGTAGGATTCAGCCATCAAATTCTCATATTTCCCTGTGCCAATGCGTATAAATGTCCAGTCTAAATCAGGTAGTTCTTGAGAACATGCTCTCATCCACTATGTACATCTACTCCCCTTCCACTTCAAATATCCCCCTCCGGATCTATGAGAACGTCAATTCAGTTCATTCCATGAAGCTAGGCCATTTGCAACCTCGATTCATCAACACCTGTAAACACCCTGTTCAGACAGTACTCCACTATAGCTCCATTCTTTCTTTGACTTCGTGTCTTTGTTGTCAGATAATAAGACCAAAGCAGCCCCCGAAACCCCTTCTGTCCATGCTCACATGCACAGATACAAAAAAGCCTGATAGAAATCCCCCGCCCTCGACATGCAAGCCCCTACATGACTTCTTCATCCTCATGCAACTTCTCCATCCTCATGCATTAGTGTAGCTCTCATCATCATCAGCAACGCTGCACTTTTCTTTGTTTATCATTTCGTTGTGCAACCAAGAAGATTGCTCATCTATGCATGGGTACTTTATGCAGCACTGCGAATGGTGAAAAGAAATGAGCATCCGCATTGGAGCTTAAATCCATGTTCGATAATGTTGGGTATCAAAAATCTGCCAAGCATTCTCCTCCGTTCCCTCCGTGATAGCTCTTCCTCAAAGAAAACCCTCTTTTTAACTCAGACGGCCTTCTTTTTTCCTCCTTCAACACATGTGCAAGAAAAAAAAAAGAACTCCCTCTGATAGCGATAGAACAATGCTCCCCTTCGTTTTCTTACTCTTCTTCCCCCAAGCCCTCGAAAGAAACTCCTCCCCTTTCTTGAATCGAATGTGTCAGCTACTTCTTTGCCCTCTACACACAACTACCGAAACTCGAATGTGCTTTCCCACATGCCTCCTACTGCTCTTCGTCTTTTTCCCCCTTTGCTTCCTTGCGTCCACCTCCTGCACAGAGCAAAACTACAAGAGAACGATCGGCCAAAGCAACAACAGCCCCCCTTCGACTTGCGACCTGCATAAAACCACCAACCACATCAAACAATTTTCATTCCCCCCTGTTGATGTTCCTCAGACGACCCTCTCCCCGAGCTTCAGACGGTCTCTGCCTTCTTCACCTTCTTCGACACTACCTACCCCCCTCCAATGATCTACGCAGGGCATAGACACATCATCTCCCCACACTCTCCTATATTCGGATACAGAGCCAAAAAACGGAAGAAAAAGCAGGGGAGAGCCAGCCGAGGGGAGGGAGAATTAAGTTATTTCCCCTTTTTTCTTTTCCCTTCTCTCACCCACTCCGCTGACATTCGACGCCCCACTCTCCCACACCCTCTGACAGTCCCACGATGGTGGCCGACCCCCCATGGAGATTAATGGAGCATGTCCTCTCCGGATCTGACATATGTCAGGGCAACCACCGCCATCAAAAACTTATCCTCCTAAAATTATGGCCCATAAAAAAATGAAAATTGCTTGAAGCCTTGCCCATATCTCTAGATGCACTTCCGATCCAGCAGCCAAAGCTCTTCTCTCTTCTTTTTCCTTGGCACAAGCTCTGAAAGGTGAATAAGAAACTAAAGTACCAACCGATGCCCCCCCCAAAACATCCAAAAACCTCTTGCAAATCTGAGTCTCATGTCTCAGGTTGTATCCTCATAGGTCCTCGCATCAAGAACTGCTGCAACTTTCTCTTCCAAATACCTGCAATCAATCTTTTTCCAGTGCAAAATACCTACAGCCATATATATGATATACAAAATGGAAACAAAAAATCAACCATTTGTATGGCTAACACAAACGTAGAAGAAGCAGATGACATATGCTCGAAGCCAAAGGAAAGTACGAAGCAAGGTGTCGCAGTCACCAAAACAAGTATGGGTACGGAAAGGAGAACATCCTGTTGCGGTCAAGTCACCACCCCTGACTCAAGGTCATACTAACGATCAACCATAGAACCCTTCTATGAAAGTAAAGTCTATCTAGGTACCCAAGAAGTCAATGAAGGTTGACTATTGGAACTCAAGGTCAAGCGCAAAGCATGGAAGCGCATCAAAGAAGTGGACATACAAGAAGAAGGAGCAAGTAGGGAGCTCCAAGAAGTACATGTCAAATTTTCAGAAGAATCCCCTACAAAAATAGTGATTTTCATTACTAAAAACCATTGTAAATACCATTTTCTATTTTTATAACTCCATTTTATTCAAGCCGAGGAGTCCTTGAGATTGAGGACTATAAGAAATATCATCCTACGAATTTTCATAATTTTTAGACTTCGTTTGAGCCCTCAAATAAGCCCTGGAACCTAATTTTTAACTAGGTCGGGCACTAGGTCTGGATAGGGCCAAAACTAGTCCAAAAACTATAAAAAGAGCTAGAGAGATCATTTTTGGGGTTAGCTTCTTAGAGAATAGAGCTTTTATAAGAGAACTCTTTTGCAATCAAAGCTTTCCATTGTTCCTCTCTTTGATCTTACCTTGTGCACATGTGTGTATGTGTGTGCATGTTTGTGTGCTTTCACTCACACACTTGTGCCTTCACTTGCTCGTGGTCTTCATACCGGTCCTCACGTCTCCGCGGATTGACAAGTAAAAGAGGTGGTGCTTACGCTTGAGCTACACCAAATTTTGGCATCGTTGTCAGGGAGAGAGCTTCGAGGATGAGCATTGTGATGGTAAGATCGTAGATTTGCGACGTTGGAAGGTAAAAGAAACTGTCATTTTTGTTCATTTTTTGATTTTTCTTCTTCATCTTCATCATCATCACCATCTCCATCTTCTTCCATCATCATTTTCATAGAAATTTCTTGTTTTTTAGTGCATTTTCACCATTTTCATACCACTTTTCATGCATTATTCTGAGAGAAGGAGTTAGGAAGTGCAAGGGAGAGCAAGCACCTGTGTTTTTTCATGATTTTCTGCATATATGGAGCTCGCCATTGTTCGGCGCTCAGAAATTTGAATTTCTCGCCAAAAAACATGATTCTGGCTGAAAATCGCGATTTTCATAAAATTCAAATAAAAAAAAAAAATACGATTTTCTAATTCCCGCCTAAAAGCTTTTTGAAAAGAACACGATTTTGGGGTCATTCTCAGAATCACGATTCTCTGGTTTTGCTCAAAATCACGAGTTTCAATAGAAAACATGACTTTGAGGAAACACGATTTTCAGTGGGCTCAAAATCGCGATTGTCACAAATCACGATTTTCAGTCAAAAACACGATTGTGATCAAACACGATTCTCTATTGGCAATTGCAATTTTCAAAAACACGATCCTTTGTGGCAATCACGATTTTCAAAAATAAGATTCTCTGTTGGCTCCAAAATCGCGATTTTCAAAAACATGATTTTCATCCAAAATCGCAATTTTCACGATTTTCAGCAAACACGATTTTCACTAAGATACAAAATCGCGATTTCCAGAACATGATTTTCAAGAACACAATTTTCAATCAAAATCGTGATTTTCTGGTCATTCTCAAAATCGCGATTTTCAAGCCAAAAACACGATTTTGATCAAACACGATTTTCATTCAAAATCGCGATTTTCATGTCAAAAACACGATTTTCATTCAAAGTTGCGATTTTGTGATCATTCTCAAAATCGCGTTTTTCACGATTCTCAGCCAAAATTGCATTTTTTGGGATTGTTCAGCATCACGATTTTCATCAATGCTCAGCATCACAATTTTCATTATTTCACAGAATCGTGGTTTTTGTGGTTGCTCAACATCGCGATTTTCATGATCCCTCAGAATCGCGATTTTCATTAGTGCTCAGCATCGCGATTTTCATGATCCCTTAGAATCGCGATTTTCATTAGTTCTCAGCATCGCGATTTTCAGACCCCCCAAAATCGTGATTTTCACACACAATTGTGATTTTTTCAAAAGGTCCTGTTTGCTTGTTTTGACCCCTAGGAGCTTGATTTGACATAACTTTTTCATCAGGTAGGATAATGCATTGAATTTCAGATAGGATAATTTGAAGTTGACCCTCAGGTGGGACCAGGAACCCAAGGGGACTCCAAAGGATTTTGAACCATATCAAGGGGAAATTTTGGACTCTTAACCAAGGCTTATGAACTTGAGATCTGGTAGACACCTAGGCAAGGATAGACAAAGCAATAGATCTTCTGAGGCTAGTGTTAACCATACAGCTAAGTCTTGGGCTCAACAACTAAATGGGTACCCTTACGTACTAAGCTCAGACACAAGTGACTCAGAAATGTCTTTTAGCATGGGGAAACCTGCAGGTGGCTAAGGGACTGCCTATCTACAAACACCAGAAGGTCCTCTATAAGACACAATTGGAATATATTCGGACCAACCGATTAAGTGCTCGCATCTATGAGGATGGCTTGAGGCAATCAGTGGTCCAACTCAAAAATCCAGATCAACCCTTTGGACTTGAACACCCGGTGGTCAAGTTCAAAGAGGGTTCATACATTGAAAAGGAAGGAACCATGTATGTGGTCACCAACCTACCAGATAGGACTGATGAGTTTGGAAATATCATTTCTGAAAATGAGATAGGATACCTCGAACAAGGGAATGTGGGACAAGGACCCCAGACTCCTAGAGGTAAGTCAGTTTTGACCAGAGTGATCACTCCAGATTGGATCCCTCAAGACAACAAAAGCATAGAACTATTCTTGAATAGAGAAACAGAGGAAGCCTTTTGGAGATTCAAGCCAAATCAACCTAGCCAAGTGGGCATAGTCATCATCTATGAATTCAAAGATCCTGAGATACCAGGCAAAGTTGTCTACCTGGATAACACATCAGAGAAGATGTTCTTGGTAACAGAACATGATAGACATGCATATACTTGGAAGAGTGAATTGATTTTCCCTCCACCAAGATCCAATGTTTCCCATGGCCTCCAAGGAGTAGGATCATCCCACGCTCATGAAGCCCAGAGAGAAAGAACTAGAGAGAGACCTGAGGTAAGTTTTGCACACACTGTGGGCAAAAATAGATCACGATTTGAAAATAAAAGACCTGAAAGAGAGAGACATCAAGTACATAGGCAACAAAGAGATGAACATGATTTTCCATTGCCTAGACCCTGAGAGCACCCAAGAACCCTTGGACCCACTCAAGTGATAAAGGCAATGATGAATTATTTCGACAGGACAGGAGATCCCTATGATCATGTGGCCGAGTTCAAACAGGTGTTAAGAGCTGAACAGGTTGAGGATTTGTTCACCCAGTATGAGGCATTTGGTTTGACTCTTTAGGGCACTGCCTTAGCTTGGTTTCAACCACTGAGTAGTCGCAACTATCGCGATATAGGTCAACTGCTAGACGAATTCATTGTAGAATTTTCCAAGCGTGGTATCAGGCATAACACATCATCTTTGATCCACAACTTAAAATTGGGAGCCAGAATACTCCAATGTCTTGTACACGAATACTAACCCTAGGCCCCAATTGAGACAAATGAGACCACAAGCCCCTAGAGGACCTTGTTTCAGATGTTAGGGTAATCATTTCCTTCGTGATTGTCCCCACCCACCATCTCCAAGTCAAGGACATGCTATCACAATACAAGCTTTTTGTCCTGAGTGTGGCAAAGACCATCTCCCCAAAGATTGTGCGAGAAACCCCCCTAGTGCACCCAAGGTTACACCCATTAATGTGGTGTTGGGGCTTCACTCACTAATTAGGCATGGATATATGAAGACATATGAAGACATATGATGGAGGAAAGAAGAAGTGAAGAAAAGACTTACAGAAAATCAAGCCTAAGTGAAGGGACAATTTCACTATTGTAAATTAGTGCAAAATTAGAGTCTAGATTTGTATTTGATCTTTAGAACTTACGAGTTCAAGTCTAGAAGGATTTAAACTTTAGGTATATAAGTTAATTTGAGTCAGAAACATGTATGAGAGAACTCAATTTTGTAATCTGAGTGAGTAGAGAAAAGTCGTGTAATTTCTGAGAGAGATGGTGAGAGAAAACTTCTGAGTCTGAGAGAGTTTTCTATGGCTGTGAGCAAAATTAGGCCAAGCCATTTTGTACACATCTTCTCTGATAATCAACACATGTTTGTGTAGAAGGATTGAGTCTAATTCCTCTTGTACATTGAGTTCTAAGTCATTTCATATGACTATGTAAGGTAGTTGATAGTTACGACTTTTCTGGCGCACATTTGACTGATCTTCTGAAGGACAGATCTCGAAGCACAGTGTAAAGTTTTTGGTAAGTGATAGCTCGTTTGAAAGCTATTATCCTCAACTACATTTGGTCAAAAGATCTTTGAGAAACGGGACGCGTAC
Organism: Ceratopteris richardii; assembly: GCA_020310875.1. Lineage (NCBI taxonomy): Eukaryota > Viridiplantae > Streptophyta > Polypodiopsida > Polypodiales > Pteridaceae > Ceratopteris > Ceratopteris richardii. The sequence goes on along the minus strand of CM035416.1, from coordinate 152,984,984 downwards.
TCAGAGAAATCAGCTTAAGAGTGAAGGTATGTCAAATCGATGAAGTAAATTTCCAGTTTTCAGACATAGTGTAAAGTTTGGTACAAAATCAGAGGATTGTGAAGTTATTGCTTGAAAGTTTTGTTTGTTATGTGTTGCTCAACACTAGCAAGAACTTCTCTTAGCAAGTAATCAAAAGATTTGGCAAAGGTTGAGCTAATACAGGTCAGATTGAAGGATTGAAGAAAAGGCGCAGATTTCTGTGAAGTGAAATTTTTGATTTTCACTAAGTTCAGAGTTGAAGGTTCATATTTAGAGGTTTGCTAAGCTAATGATGGTTATGGAGGTCTTCTAATACCACATTAGTTTAGTTCTTGTGGTGTTTCACACACCAACAAGTGGTATCAGAGCAGATAAGGTCCTCGAGAAGTAAAGGAGAGCAGATACAAGAAGATTTGAAGAGTTCTTTATTAAAGAAGGAGGAAGCTGAGGTGTTCAACAACCAAAAGTCATCAGAAGAGTATTTCAAAGTTGCTCCCAAGAGTAAAGGTCTACAAAAGGTATCATTCTTTAACCTTACACTTACAGGTTGAAGCAGAAGCAAGGATACCATGGCAGATCATGTGTCCATTGACAAATTGGACAGAGATAACTATCCTGCTTGGGTAATGAGGATGGAGGCCTTACTTATGAGTAAGGACTTAATGGTATATGTGACAGGTGAAGAGGAGAAGCCTAAATTTGAAGATGAAAGTCATCCAAGGAAGGAAGAGTTAGAAGCTTTGAAGCTATGGCAGAAGAGAGATGCAAGTGCAAGAGCTTATATATATAACACTATTACAGATCACTTGTTGCCACATATCAGAGGTTTAGAAACAGCTGAAGATATTTGGAATGCTTTGGAAGACCACTTCCAAAACACTACTAAAGCTAGGAAAGCTAGCTTATGGTCAGAGTTCACCACATTCAAGAAAAAGCAGAATCAAAGCATTAGTGATTATGTCACTAAGATGAAGGATTTGGCAGATAGCCTTGGATCTATTGATGAGGATATTGAAGATCATAGGTTGATAGCACAATTACTTGCAGGGTTAAGAGGTGATGAGAGGTGGAAGCCCTTTGTACTTTCAACAGAACTCTCATTAAATCATTATGTGCCAGAATTAAATCAATTACTTGGATTGATGCTCACATTTGAGCAAGACTTGAAGTCAGATGGAGACAAAGGTCAAAGTTCTGCAATGTATGTGAAGAATAAAAAGAAAGGAGATAAAGGCAAGGCAAAGGATGAAGAAGAGTCAACAACTCAAGCAAATTATGCAAAAGGAAGAGGTTTTGGCAAAGGTAAAGGTCGAGGAAATGGAAGAGGTAGAGGTAATCAGAACAATAACAAGAAGACATGTTGGATTTGTGGATTGAGCAATCATCTAGCATATGATTGTTGGCACAATCAACAAGGAGCAAGCCAAAATCAGAACAACAATGGCAGAGGAAGAGGTGGAAGGTTTCTGAATCAATTTCAAAGAGGAAGACAAAATTCAAGAGGAAGTTATGGAAGAGGTGGTGGTAGAAATTGGAATCAGAACCAATCATACAACACCACATATTATAATTATGCAAATGATACACAGAATGACAACCATACAACATTGATGATGAATTCAATTAGTTCATCAGAGAAGGAGGATCTCAAGGTATTCTATATTGATTCTGGTTGTTCAAATCATTTGTCAGGTAATATAGAATTGTTGTCAGAATTGGAAGAAGGAAATTCAAGTCATACAGTACAAACAGGTGACAATACAAAGCATAATGTGCATTCAATTGGAAAAGTGAAGTGCAGGAGTGGAGCTGATTTATTAACAAATGTTTTGTATGTTCCAACAATACCAAAGAATCTGATTAGTGTTGGACAAATAGTGGAAAAAGGTTTTCAAGTCAGATTTACAAATGAAGGGGTATTTGTTGAAGATCCAGAGGATGCTTACAAACCCATTGTTTGTGGTAAGAAGGAAGGTAGACTTTTTACTCTCAAAGTACAAGGAAATGTTGGTCAAGCCCTAATCACACATGGTAATGAAGTAATTACAGAGTTAGATCTTTGGCATAAGAGATTGGGACACTTCAATGAAAGAGGAATCAAAACTATGGTGGAGAACCAATCTGTATTGGGACTACCAAATGTGAAGAATCAACATATGATATACAAGTGTGAAGCTTGTCAGATGGGAAAAGCTCATAGACAACCATTTCAGAAGAAAGGTTTCAAGCATGATGATTTGCTTGAACTCATACATACAGATGTATGGGGGCCAACAAAAGAAGGTTCAATAAATGGATCTAAGTATTATGTTTTGTTTATTGATGATGCTACAAGGTGGATAACCCTTTATGTTCTAAAGGAAAGGTCAGAAGTCTTTGGAGCCTTCAAACATTTTCATGCTTATGCAGAAAGAGTTACAGGTCACAAACTCAAGAGGCTAAGGTCTGATGGAGGGGGAGAATACTTCTCCCAAGAGTTTAATGACTATCTTTGGAATGCAGGTATTAAAAGAGAGATAACTTGCAGGTATACACCTCAACATAATGGGGTGGCAGAAAGGAGAAATAGAACATTGGTTGAATTTGCAAGAGCAATGTTAAAGGAAAAGAATTGCCCTAATTATCTTTGGGCTGAGGCTGTAAATACAGCCACATATCTTGTGAATAGGCTACCATGTGGAGCTTTGAATGGTATGACCCCTTATGAAGCTTGGTGGGGTAAGAAGCCAACACTTGACCATTGTAAAGTGTTTGGGTCAATTGCCTATGCTTATGTACCATCACAACTCAGACATAAGCTTGAACCAAAGGCAGAAAAATATGTGTTTATTGGGTATGATGAAAAGCAAATGGGTTATAGGCTATGGAGTCCTTTAACTAAACATTTTATTGTTTCCAGAGATGTAACCTTTGATGAACAGAAGAGTTGGTATGCAGATAAAGAATGTGATCTTGAAACATTTGAAGAAGAGATAAGAAGGAGTGCAAGAGGTAAGTCACATATGCAGATAGATGGAGATGAAGAACATATGCAAGCAAGCACATCAAGAGTTGGATCATACAGAAGAAATGAAGATGGGCCAATATTTGATGAAGAAGTACATCCAGATATACATGAAGAGTGTGAACCAAGAAGGTCAACCAGAATGAGGAAGCAACCTACAAGGTATTCATATGACACTTCTTATTTGACTCAGAAAAATTATGCTTACATGGTTAAAGAAGATGAAGAACCTCAAAGCTATGATGAAGCAAAAGGTAAGAGACAATGGGAAGTAGCAATGAAGGAAGAATTTGATGCTCTTGAAGAAAACAAAACTTGGGAACTTGTCCCAAAGCCTAATGGTAAGAAAGTGATTGGAAATAAATGGGTTTACAAAGTTAAGAAGCATGCAGATGGAACTATAGCCAGATACAAAGCCAGATTGGTGGTTAAAGGCTATGCTCAAACATTTGGCATAGATTATGATGAGACATTTAGTCCTGTAGCAAAGATGTCAACCATAAGGACAGTCATTGCCATTGCAGCATCAAAAGGATGGATATTGAGTCAATTGGACATTAAGAATGCATTTTTGAATGGATATATATCAGATGAGGTGTACATGGAGCAACCTCAAGGGTTTGCAGATCATAAGTTTCCAAATTATGTTTGCAGGTTGAGAAGAGCCCTTTATGGTTTGAAGCAAGCTCCAAGAGCTTGGAATTATAGACTTGTAAAGTATCTTAATGACCTTGGATATCAAAGTTCAAAGGCAGATGCAAGTCTACTTATCAAAAGAACAGATGAAGGTATGATCTACATTTGTATATATGTAGATGATATTATAATTACAGGTACCTCAAATGAAGGAATCAAGGAGGTGAAGAAGCTACTTGAGAAGGAATTCAAGATAAGTGATCTAGGAAAATTATCATATTTTCTTGGAATGGAAATCACCTATGCAGAGCATGGTATTTATGTATCACAAGAAAGGTATCTCTTGAATCTTCTAAAGAAGTTTAACATGGAGAATTGCAGAGAGGCATCTACACCATTAGAGGTCAATCATAAACTCAGTAGATATGATGGAGCAGAATTCAAAGACATGAGGAAGTATCAATCTTTAGTGGGAAGTTTGATTTATGCAACTCTAACAAGGCCTGATCTTAGTTATGCAGTGGGTGTTCTTTCCCAATTCATGCATTGTCCAAAAGATCCACATTGGATTGCAGGTCAAAGAGTCCTTAGATATATCAAAGGGACTTTGAAAGAAGGATTGTATTATCCTTTTACATCAGATATAAGGTTGAGAGCCTATAGTGATTCAGATTGGGCAGGAAGTCAAGATGACAGAAGGTCTACACATGGCTACATGATATATATTGGAGATAAGCTTGTGAGTTGGTGTTCAAAGAAACAACACACAGTGGCTTTATCATCAACAGAAGCTGAATACAAAGGACTTGTGGAAGCAGCAAAAGAAGTAATATGGATGCAGACATTATTCAAAAGCTTGGGAATTGATCAAGGTATACCCATAATTCATGGAGATAACATGAGTTCTTTATATCTTGCAGCAAATCCTGTATTTCATGCAAGGACAAAGCACATAGAGATACAGTATCATTTTCTCAGAGAAAAGGTAATGGAGAAAGAGATTGAAGTGGTGTACACTTCTACAAAAGATCAGATTGCAGATATTATGACAAAAAGTTTGGATGGAGTGAAGACAAATAGGTTCAAGGAGATGGCAGGAATAAAAGAGAAGAAGATTGTGTGAAGAAGTCAAAGCATGCTAATTAGTGATTGAGGGGGAGCTGTTGGGGCTTCACTCACTAATTAGGCATGGATATATGAAGACATATGAAGACATATGATGGAGGAAAGAAGAAGTGAAGAAAAGACTTACAGAAAATCAAGCCTAAGTGAAGGGACAATTTCACTATTGTAAATTAGTGCAAAATTAGAGTCTAGATTTGTATTTGATCTTTAGAACTTACGAGTTCAAGTCTAGAAGGATGTAAACTTTAGGTATATAAGTTAATTTGAGTCAGAAACATGTATGAGAGAACTCAATTTTGTAATCTGAGTGAGTAGAGAAAAGTCGTGTAATTTCTGAGAGAGATGGTGAGAGAAAACTTCTGAGTCTGAGAGAGTTTTCTATGGCTGTGAGCAAAATTAGGCCAAGCCATTTTGTACACATCTTCTCTGATAATCAACACATGTTTGTGTAGAAGGATTGAGTCTAATTCCTCTTGTACATTGAGTTCTAAGTCATTTCATATGACTATGTAAGGTAGTTGATAGTTACGACTTTTCTGGCGCACATTTGACTGATCTTCTGAAGGACAGATCTCGAAGCACAGTGTAAAGTTTTTGGTAAGTGATAGCTCGTTTGAAAGCTATTATCCTCAACTACATTTGGTCAAAAGATCTTTGAGAAACGGGACGCGTACTCAGAGAAATCAGCTTAAGAGTGAAGGTATGTCAAATCGATGAAGTAAATTTCCAGTTTTCAGACATAGTGTAAAGTTTGGTACAAAATCAGAGGATTGTGAAGTTATTGCTTGAAAGTTTTGTTTGTTATGTGTTGCTCAACACTAGCAAGAACTTCTCTTAGCAAGTAATCAAAAGATTTGGCAAAGGTTGAGCTAATACAGGTCAGATTGAAGGATTGAAGAAAAGGCGCAGATTTCTGTGAAGTGAAATTTTTGATTTTCACTAAGTTCAGAGTTGAAGGTTCATATTTAGAGGTTTGCTAAGCTAATGATGGTTATGGAGGTCTTCTAATACCACATTAGTTTAGTTCTTGTGGTGTTTCACACACCAACATGTGGTAGGCTTAGTGGTGGATTCAAGTGCAAGTAGTAGTAATGTGGCTCTTGTACAGGCAGTTACTAGAGCACAAGCATTAAAACAAGATAAACCAGTAGAGCAATCGGAGTCGAGTGAATCAGGAGAGCCTAGTAAGAGGAAAACAAGAACATGGAAGGATACCAGGGAGAAAGCCAATCGCAAGTGGAATAAAACGTTATCAGAACTAGAAGAAATCCTGAAAGAAGCGAAAACAAAGATAGAAGACATTGCATCTCAAAGTCCCTCGCATGCCGAAACTCCATCCACTCCACCTCATCCCATCCCACCACCCATTGTAAATAGACCACAACCAGGGTCTGTTCTTGCAGATCCATCCCCAGAGTGCTTGGACATGATGTTCAAGGCCTACCAGGCTTGACTTCAAGAAGGGCCAACATCTGCAAACCTAGATAAGAGTTACCCTAAAGCAGATTTAGAGATCGAATGGATGAAAATGTGCATGAAAATGGTAGAACAAGCTCAAGCTATACTTGAGACTAGTCAAAAGTTCAATCAGATAAACTTTGTCAAACCGGATTTGCATTTCCAAGGCTTACTAGAAAGATTAGAGCAATTGGTAAACAAACCACAAGTTTCTTTACCTCCACAGGCTCAACCAGTTATTGAGAGAAGAAGCTCACCACCAATGGGAGCTTATGTTCCTAATTCCACGGATGCTGGAATACCTCCTTCAATTCAGGAGCACTCTTAAGAGTTCTTGTGTGAAATACAAGAGGAGAAATGGGCCAAGGAGAAGGGTAATTCCCCTCCTATTCGTGAGATTGATGAACTTAATGATCAATTTCCCCAAGACATTTCATCTATTTACAGAGATGAACAAAACAACAAGAAGACGAAAGATTAGATTTTGAATCTTATACTTTAGAAGAGCTGCCACAATTCACTGGCCCTTGGGAATCTGAATCTCTTCAAATCAGAGCTCCCAAAATATTGGTAAAAAATGAAGACTCATTGGTTCCAAGGAACACTGATGTCATGAAGAACACTAAGGTTCAATGTCATCTCACTGTAGAAGAGCTGCTCAAAGCAAAACCTGAGCTATGTAATCATGTGAAGGATCAGGTTCCAGAACTTGATTCCAAAATGCCAAAAGTAGGCTCTAAGCAAAAAGTTCCAGAGATACCTCTAGACAAAATAGGGGACATGAGTGAAGGAGAAGAAGGTAATACTTATCTTCCAATCACCTATCAAGGTTACACAACCAAAGCAATCATAGATTCAGGTGCTGGTGTTGCTATTGCGACCACCTCCTTGTGGAAGCAATGGGGCAAACCCACATTAAGACCAACTAGAATGAAGCTTCAAATGGCAGATGGTCATTTTGAAAGACCTCTAGGATTGCTAGAAGGGATAACTCTAACCACTTGTGGTGTAGAGTTCGAACACAGTTTTGCTATATGTGACTTTGAGAAAAAAAATATCTATGAGATGATCCTAGGAAGACCCTTCCTACGAAAATCGCAAATAGTAAAGGATTGGGGAACCAAATCCTTGTAGTTACAGCACTTAGGGGTCACAACCAAGGTCAATTTGAAGGATTACACCTTTAGAGACGTACCACCCCTACAGTGGTATCCTATCCACAAAGAAAAAGAAGATTCTATCTCTGTGCATTCTAGAAGATCACTTGACCCATCCTGGATGCATGAAGATACTCATTTGTGGGTGTGCAAGGTCGTAGAGGAAGAGGAAAAACACCTTAAGGGGAGAGAAGAAGGAACTCCCCCAGGAGATAGACCAATTAAAGACCCAGCCTATACACCAATGATCTTTCTAGATGAGGAATTTGAGCCTCATGGTTGGGCAGAAATCTTGGCCACCATGGACATTGCTGTTAATGAAGAACAATGGACACCTCATTGTGATGAGGAGGGTTATGATATTTCAGTGTTCATGTGTCAGCCCTTGCTAGAAGAATGTGACCTTAGTGATGTCATAGAAGAGGAAGAGGATGACGACAATCTAGAGTCCATTGTAATGGATAGTTGCTTTAATTCAGAGCAGCACTATCTAGAAGATGTAGGAGTGCTTACCCAAAAAGAAGAAGAACCTCTCGCAAGTATTAAAATGATCAATCCAAAGGATGGAAATGAGAGTAGTCAAAAGAAAAAGAAAAGAAAAGCAGTGAAACAAGAAGAGGAGGAGTCATTGTTCGAAGTACCAGAAAATTTCAAGAAATATGAAGTTGAAGACCGAAAATTTTTGGTATGAATGCCTAAGAGAGAGGCCATCATAGGAGAATCATATGATAATAAAGAAAAGACCAAGAATATTGTAGTGACCATTGAAGAGAACGAAGAGAGATGCATATATATAGGAGATGATCTAAGTGCAAGAGAAGAAATGGAGCTTGTAGCTCTATTAAGGGAATATAGGGATGTGTTTGCATGGCATTATAGAGACATGAAGGGGGTAGATCCAAGAATATGCTCTCATACGATTCCCATGACCGCTGATGCCAAGCCCACCAAACAAAAGCCCTACACATATAATGACACTTATGCTGCAAAGATAAAAGAGGAAATTGATAGGTTGATTGAAACTGGATTTATCTATGAGATTGAGCATACTGAATGGGTGTCCCCCATTGTAGTGGTACCCAAGAAGAATGGAAAGTTGCGAGTGTGTATTAACCTTAAAAAAGTTAATGCTGCTACAATCAGAGATAGCTATCCGCTTCCAATCACCGAACATTTATTGGAGCGTGTTGCAGGCAAGGAAGTTTATAGCTTTCTTGATGGATTTTCAGGTTACAACCAAGTAGCCATTGCCCCAGAAGATCAACACCAGACGGCTTTTGCCACCGAATGGGGAATCTTTGCATTTCGAGTGATGCCATTTGGGCTCACAAATGCACCTGCAACATTCCAAAGGCTCATGTGTCATGTCTTCAAAGAGTTCTTGTGAAAGAGCTTAGAAGTATATGTGGATGATTTATGTGCTCATTCCCAAGAAAGAAGATACGACATCCTTGAGCTCAGATAGATCTTCAACAAGTGTAGAGAATATCGAGTATGTTTGAACCTAGAAAAGTGTGTGTTCATGGTACGACAACGTAAAATATTAGGTCATATTGTTTCTAAGAACGGAATATCAACAGATGAGGATAAAGTTAGAGCCATAACAGAGCTCCCAAGGCCGAGTAATGTTAAAGAGGTACAAGCCTTTATGGGCCATTGTGGATATTACCGTAGGTTTATCCACATGTATGCGATCATAGCTAAACCTCTTTATGGTTTGTTGAAAATTTTTGAGTGGAATGATGAATGTGAGAATTCCTTTAATGAGCTGAAGAGACGTTTGTGCACGGCACCAATACTAACCACCCCTAATTGGAATAAGCCATTCCATGTCCATGTGGATGCCTCCAATCATGCCATCGGATGTGTGCTAGCACAACCCACAGGTGAAAGGAATTTAGATTTGCCCATAGCATATGCTAGTAGAGAACTAAACCCAGCTGAAAGAAATTATACCACAACCGAGTGAGAAGGCTTAGGCATAGTATATGCTGTGAAGAAGTTTAGACACTATTTATTGGCCAACAAGTTCAAGTTTTTCACTGATCTACAAGCTTTGTTATATTTGGTCAATAAACCTTGCAATATAGGACGGTTAGTAAGATGGTTCCTCTTACTAATGGAATATGACTTTGAAGTTGGTTGTCAGGAAAGGTAGAGCCCACCTTAGGGCAGATCACCTTTCTCGCATCACTTCAGGAGAGTCACTACAAGGAGTGTCTGACGACCTACTGGATGCTTATTTGTTCAATTTAGAAGTTTTTCCTAAATGGGCAAATAAGCTGGTACCAGTCCTAACCTTCGGACCTGCAAATAAGAATGTGAAAACATCACAAGAAGAAATTGTAAAATCACAAAAATATCACATATTGGTAGGAAGCATGTACAAACAAGATACTGAGGGTGTATTAGCTTGTTGTGTTGAGGACGATGAACATAGTAGTTGGTTGCAACAAGCCCATGAAGGATTGCTAGGAAATCACTACTCTAAACAACGAACATTGCAAAATCTAAAACGTTTAGGAGTGTATTGGCCTAGCATGGACAAAGAAGTACACGAGTGGATTAAGAATTATCCAGGGTGCAAAGAGAGATCCCCAGTGGAGCATGCTACTCTTTATCATGTATCGTTAATACCAGATTGGAGTGCTCCATTGGTAGAATTTATGAGATCACGGAAATTACCCAAAGAGGCTAGTCTAGCTAGAAGAAGAAGCATGGAGCAAGAGGCTCAAGACTATGCCTTAGTTGGAGACAACCTATACCAGAGAGGAAAAGATGGGTACCTAAGATTGTGCGTTCATGAATCAGATTATTTGAAAGTCTTAGAAACTGCACACAGTGGTGTTGTAGGTGGACACTTTGGGCCTGACCAAGTAATTAAGAGCATTCTATTCTCAAGACTTTGGTGGCCCACTCTTCATATGGATGCACACACCATGTGAAGAAATGTGACACATGCCAACATGCACAATATCCGGTTTAAAAAAAATGAGATGCCTTTGAGGCCAATGATGGGAGGACGTGCATTCTCGAAATGGGGTATAGACTTTGTAGGTCCTATTAACCCCCCAGCTAGAAACTCCCATGCAGAGTACATTATTGTAGCCACATATTACCTTACAAAGTGGGTAGAAGTCAAAGCCACAACAAAGAATGATGCTCAGATGACGGCTAAGTTCTTATTCGAGAATGTGTTCATGAGATATGGACTACCAATAGAGTTAGTGAGCGATAGAGGCACACACTTCTTGAATGAATTCATTGAAAATCTTCTCCAAGAATTCTTGGTGATACATAAGAAGTCTGCCCCCTATCACCCACAAGCTAACGGAAAAGCCGAAAGCACCAATAAGATCCTCTGTAACGTATTGACAAAACTGGTAAATAATAAACACTCTGATTGGGACAAACAACTTCATCATGCTATTTGGGCTTATCGAGTTGCCTACAAAATGGTACTCAATGCCACCCCATTTCAGATGGTGTTTGGACAAAATGTTGTGCTACCATTAGATTTCTTAGTCCCGGCTTTAAAACTAGCACAAGAGCATGAGTGGGATGGACATGAGTTGTCCTCTAGGATCTTTGATCTAGAACGCTTAGGTGAGACGAGGCTAGGAGCGGCAGCAGTCATCTATGCTGCAAAGAAAAGGCAAAAGGCATACTTTGATGCACACATCAAGGATAAGGGACTAAAAGAGGGAGACCTAGTGTTAGTTTATACACTAAACCAGCATGCCCGCAAGTTAGAAAAATGAGGATATGGACCCATGATCATTAACAAAATTTCCACTAGCGGTGCAGTTCAATTGGCCATTTTAGAAGGAGACATCTTGCCAAACTACATTAGTGGATGTAGAGTCAAACTGTATCAAGAACCTCTTACTGATGATATGCTAATGAGACTCAACACTGCTAAGAAGCGAAAAGAAGAAGAGTTAAGGGTGAGAGAAGAAGCACAGGCAGAGGCCAGAGAGCGTATTAGGTGAAATAAGTTAAGGCAACTAGGCCTAGATGTCAACTCAAAAGCCCTAAAATATCACATGGATATGTGCCAAAAATCAAGCATAATTACTTCTCAAAGCATTGACGACGTCCCTTTGTGACCATAGAGATAGGACAAGGAAAGAGAGCAAGAACTGTGAAAGCATTGATTGACTCAGGTGCAACAACTAATGCAGTTAGACTTTCGTACTGCCAAGACTTGCAGTTGAACATCAATCCCATAGAAGCTTATCTCATAGGATTGGGAGGTGTGGAAACCCCTTATTTGGGCGAGGTGGAATTTGTTGGTGTAAATCACAAGCCTACACATTTGGCTTGGAAGTTATCATAAAGACTCTACATACATGAAGAACCATAGGAACATATGCTAGTGGTTAATTACCACTTTATCTCATTTGTAAAAGTCAAAATGACTTGGAATCTTTTGTAATCACCTACCAAAGTGAGTCGTGGAAAAAGTAGCCTATTTGATTGAGAGAATATCTCCAAGCTTTTAGGACCTTGATCATAGGAAGCCAAAATTTGAATTTGAATTCAAATTTTTGCACATATCCTATAAAAATGTACATGGAAAAGTCGCGGGCAGATCACTTCACTCCCGAGCTTCATTCTTCTGTAATTGAGTGTGTGTGAGGACTATACCATAGTCTACACCTCTCTACACCATTAGGCAATGCTATCCATGCCAATGGGATTGTACACAAGTGTTAACTAATAGATACATTTACATCATTCATCTCTATGTTCTCTACTAGTCTACTCAAAAGTCTGTCAACTTGTCAAAGGCATATCTCGGTCAATACTACTCCAAATTCAGTGATTCAAAGCTTGTTGGATTCAGCGTAAAGTCTACTACATGCTATAAAAAATTGAAGACATTCCATTCAGCAGATTCAGAGAAATGGTCGTCGCGGTTCTCACTGGTCTATTTCTGCTACAGTCCTAAAAAGTCGGGGGTATAGCTAAGTTTGCTAAATTAATTTCTCTGAGTATATTTTGTCATTTTACATCATTCCACTTGCAAATGGTAGCTTACTAAGTTAATTGAATACCCCTAGAAGGAGTTTTATCAATTGCTACTGTGCTGGTCACACTGAGCAAAACATTCAGCAGGTGTCAAGACCAAAATAGAAGGTTTTCTTGAGTTTGTGACTTCCAAAGTTATCTGTTTTGATTCAATCATTACACACATCATTTCCAAAGGACATAGGCCATTTCTTGGTGTCATTGGAAAGCTAAGGAAGTCTACTAATCAATTCTAAAGAAAAAGAGGTCTGGTACAAAGCAGGTTTAGCAGTACCTACTCAGTTTCCTTGATCATCCATCCATCTTTCCCAATAGTGGTATCAGAGCAAATAAGGTAAAATGGGAGATGGTTTTCCTTCATTTATTGACAAATTGGACAGGAACAATTATCAAGCTTGGTCTCTAAGGATGAAGACCTACTTACAAGGAAGGAGTCTCTATGGATGTGATATATTTAGGTAGTGATGTGTGTGAACACACTAGGACCACCGGGGCACTTTTTTCCCTCTTTAGGAGGTTTTTTTCCCCCGGCTTGTATATACGCCTATTGCCCTAATGGGCTACTTATCTTGGTACATTGTCTAGTAATACATTCAGTATTGTATGTTTGTGCTCCAAGCTTCTTCTTCTTCCTTGTGCTATTCGCGTGCTTCCGCAGACGTCTATCTCCAACAATTGGTATCAGAGCAGGTCGTCGCTTCATCTAGGGTGCCGTCGACACTCCTCCGTTTGCAGTCTCAGAAGCGCACGAATTTTGGTGAGCATACTCAGCGTGTTTCCGAGATCAAAATTGCTTCGCTTTGTGGTGCCGAAATCGCGATCTGAGCTCGTTTCGGCCTCCGAACGCACTATCGTAGTGCTTGTGCAGGCTATTTCGTATTTTTGTGCCAAAGGTATATACCAGTTTCTGTTCGCCAGTTTAAGCGTCTCGAAGTCTGCTACAGGTCTAGCAGAACTCGTCTGGGCAGTTTTGTTCAACTTTTTGAGATACAGTCAATTTTCTGCATCAAGTATTTTAGTCACCGGCCATGGCTGAAAGCAGTGATGTATTCCATATGTTGGCTGTTGAGGATAAGTTGGATGGTACCAACTACCCATTATGGGCTTATATGATGCGACATGTTTTGGTTGCAAAAGGATTGTGGAACATTGTGCAGGGTGTTGAAAGACGTCCTGTTACACTTGTAACGACAGGTACTGCAAATACACGTGCTAGAGCTGATGAAGATGGTGTCGAAGATGATATTCCGTAGATTCCTGTTCGTGCTGCTGTTTCTGTTGCACCTACTGCAGAGCAAATTTGTTGGGATGGAAGAGATGCCCAGGCACATGCATTGATAGCTTTGTCTGTCAAACGTGCCATTATTCCTCATATTCGCTCTTGTAGAACAGCTAGGGATGCTTGGGATACACTTACCACATTGTACCAAGCTAGGAATGAGGCTCGTGTTGCTTACCTCCGAAAACAGTTGGAGAGTGAGCACATGAATGAAGGTGATTCTATGGACAGTTTCCTAATGAAGATCAAAGATTTGAAGGAACAGTTGATTTCTGCTGATGAGGTTATACCAGATAGCTCACCTGTGCAGACCGTCCTGAATGGTCTTCTTGATTCATATCAGAGTTTTGCTTCTACTCTTCGGTTGATGATGAAAGGCGATCCGAATGCCTTATCATTTGAGGAGTTAGTCTCTGTTCTGTTGCAGGAAGATCAATCCAGGCAGAACAGGTCCATTATGCGTGTTGCAGATCAAGCTTTCTTGGCTAGTCAGAAGGGTAAAGGAAAATGGAGCTCTTCTACTAATAAGCAGAAATCTGCAAATGCTGCACATTCGAAGAACCAGGATAAAGATGAGAAGAAATCAGAAAAGCAGAAATTGTTTAGCAAGTACTGTAAAGGGAATGATCATATCATAAAGAACTGTCCAAAACTGGCTGCAAAAGAGGCAAAGAAAAAGGAGGCTGGAATGGTTGTCGTAGAAGCCTCTACACCAAAAACAGAGTCTGCTAATCTTGAGCAGGAAGAAGAATGGGTGTTTACTACTGTTTGCAGTTTTGACCCATTTTCTCATGACCAGTGCATGTCTGCAGTGGACTCAGATGTTTGGTACTTTGACAGTGGGGCGACCAAACATATTACCTCGTAGCGCAGTTTCTTCTCTTCACTCGAGCCTACCCCTACAGGGAATACTATCACATGCGCCAACAACTCCTCTTATCCTGTTATGGGAGTTGGTAAGATCATTCTGACTACCGCTGATGGTAGTTCTTTCATCTTGTCAGATGCTTTATTTGTGCCAGGGATCAAGAAGAATCTCTTATCAGTTTCTGCATTAGACAAGATTGGCTTGGTTGTGAAATTCATTGATGACAGGTGTATAATCCATGATATATCAAATGGCGATGTGATTATTGCTTCTGGCATTTTATGTCGTGGGCTGTATAAGCTCATAGACTATGAAAGATCTGTGAATGATTCGGCATGTGCAGTTCATGATTCTCAGGCTATGTCAGATGCAAAGCTTTGGCATGCATGCTTTGGTCATCTGAAGTTTGCTAGTTTGCTACACCTGCAGAAATCTAAAATGGTGTCCTCTTTGCCCAAACTTAAGGCTCCTGGAAAACATGTTTGTGAAGGCTGTATTTTGGGCAAAATGCAGCGTTCTTCCTTTCCAAAAGATGGTTCAGTTCGGGCTACGCAGAAATTGCAGCTTGTACATAGTGATGTCTGTGGTCCTATGCAGTCACCCTCTTTTGGAAATTACCTTTACTTCGTGACTTTCATTGATGATTTTTCCAGGCATGCATGGGTATATCCACTCAAAGCAAAGTCCGAAGTGTTCATGTGCTTCAAACAGTTTTTGGTTTTGGCTGAAAATCTGTCAGCATGTAAAATGGGCACCCTCCGTTCTGATCGAGGGGGGGAATATATGTCTTCAAATTTTAATGCATTTCTGGCTGAACGTGGGATAAAACACCAGTGTACAGTGCCATATACACCTCAACAGAATGGAGTTGCTGAACGAAAGAACAGGTCACTCATGGAGATGGCGAGGTGCATGGTCAAAAGTCAGGCTTTACCACATAGTTTCTGGCTTGAGGCTGTCATGTGTGCAGCATATGTACTGAACAGGTGTCCCACTAAAGCGTTGCAGTCTATCACTCCATATGAGGCTTGGCATGACCGCAAGCCATCTGTTGCTCATCTGCGTGTTTTTGGTTGTTTGGCATATGCATTAGTGCCTGAAAAACATCGTAGAAAATTGGATGATAAGGCAGTAAAAATGTATTTTTGTTGGGTACAGTTCTAAAAGTAAAGGCTATCGTCTGTATCATCCATAGACTAAACGCATTCTGGTTAGCCGTGATGTTGTCTTTGTGGACGATGCTATTCAGCCATTGCTTTCATGTACTAAGGAGACATCTGTTAGCTCCAAAGACATGTATGATACGTTGATGCCTCTCTTTACAGGTCGACAATCTAGTGCTGGTCCTAATGAGGCAACTTCTCAGCCTTTGCAGGTTTCATATGATGATGCAGATCATTCTATTTCTGATGCAGATTTACATGATGCACTTGTTGATGAGAGAGCTGATATTGAGCAGGCAAAAACTATGCCAAAATGGCTAGTGCAAACTTTGCGTGACAACAAATTAGATGCACCTTTGTCATATCGTACTCGTTCAGGCTCTCATAGTGCCTCCTTTGCATCAGATTGCTATGCTATGGCTGCGTCTAGTCTCTGTGATGAGAATGAGCCTGTTTCTTTTGATGAAGCACAGAATTCAGAAAATTGGATGGCTGCCATGCAATCTGAATATGATGCTATAATGAAGAATGGTACATGGTCTTTATGTGACTTGCCTCCTGGCAAGAAGGCCATTGGCACTAAGTGGGTATACAAACTGAAGCGTAAACCTGATGGTACAGTTGACAGGTATAAGGCTAGGCTTGTTGCAAAGGGTTATGCGCAGGAAAGAGGCATTGATTTTGATGAGACCTTTGCACCTACATGCCGTATGACTACTGTTCGGAGCATTTGTGCACTTGCAGCCCATCATGGTTGGAATGTACATCACTTGGACATTAAAACAACATTTCTAAATGGTGACTTGCATGAAGAAGTGTATGTTTTTCAGCCCCGTGGCTTTGTGCAGAAAGGGCATGAAAACCAGGTGTGCAGGTTAAAGAAGGCATTATATGGTTTAAAGCAAGCACCACGTGCTTGGTATGAGAAGATACATGCCTATCTGGTTGCACATGGTTTTGTGAACAGTCCAACTAAAAGCACCTTATATGTTAAGCGTGCTAATGATGTGCTTCTGATCATTGTTGTCTATGTTGATGACATGCTGCTCACTGGTCCTATTGAGAAGCATATTGCTGATTTCAAGGCTGATTTGCATGCCTCATTTGAGATGTCTGATTTGGGGCATTTGCATCACTATTTGGGCATTCAGTTTATGCAAGTTGATGGTGGAATGGCTTTGTGTCAAACGAAATATATTGACACATTATTGCAGCGTTTTGGCCTTGAAGATTGTAAGCCTATTGCCACTCCTATGGAGACAGGTTTACGATTGAGTCTTCATGATGCTGGAGATGCATTTGATGCTATTCTCTATCAGCAGGCTATTGGATGCTTGATTTACTTATGCATTACTCGGCCAGATATTCAGTTTGCTGTCTCATAGATGAGCAGGTTTATGCATTGCCCAGGAGTCACGCATTGGAAGGCGGTTAAACACATCTTTCGCTACTTGAGTGGTACTCGGCTACTTGGGTTGTTTTATCCTAAGGGGGGATCACTACCGCCAGATTTGCATGCTTTTTCTGACTCAGATTGGGCTGGTTGCTATGACACTCGTGTGTCCACCAGTGGTTTTTGCTTCATGCTTGGTAGCTCATGTATATCTTGGTTGAGCAAGAAGCAGCCTACTGTGGCCACTTCCAGTTGTGAGGCTGAGTATAGGGCAGCTTTCACAGCGACTGTTGAGTGTGTGTGGCTCAGACGCCTTATGGTTGATTTGGGTGTTGGCTAGTCTTCTGCCACCACCATCTTCACTGACAGTCAGAGCGCATTGGCAGTTGCGAGGAACCCTGTGTTCCATGCTCACACTAAGCACATTGAGGTGCATTATCACTATGTCAGGGAGAGGTTCTCTGCTGGGGAGATCAGCTTGGCATATGTGCCCACGTAGGAGAACATTGCATACCTTTTCACGAAGGCTCTGCCTAGGGAGAAGTTTGAAGCTTTCCACAAAGCTTTGGGCTTACTTCCTTTTGTGGAGTGATTTCCACATAGCTTGACACTTCCTTATACATGAGTGCCAGCTCCTTGTTCACCGCATCACTCCCAGGGGGGATTTGTTGATATATTTAGGTAGTGATGTGTGTGAACACACTAGGACCATCGGGGCACTTTTTTCCCTCTTTAGGAGGTTTTTTTCCCCCGGCTTGTATATACGCCTATAGATCTAGATGGATCCATAAATTGAAAAGAAATTCTGATGGCACAATTAACAGGTACAAGGCCAGATTGGTAGCCAAGGGTTTTGCACAAACCCAAGGCATTGACTATGAAGAGACGTTTTCTCCTGTGGCCAAGATGCCAACAATCAGAGTGTTGGTTAGTGTGGCTACACCAAAGAATTGGAACATGTACCAATTGGATGTCAAGAATGCTTTCTTGAATGGATGGATTTCAGAAGAGGTTTATATGTCACAACCTCCTGGCTATGAAGACCCTAAGAAGGTAACTTATGTTTGCAAATTAAAGAAGGCTTTATATGGATTGAAGCAGGCACCTAGGGCATGGAATTACAGGCTAACTACATACCTCCAAGACTAAGGTTTTGTCATGAGTAAGGCTGACACTTCTCTGTTCATTAAGAGAAGTAATTCAGAGGTAATCTATCTTTGTGTTTATGTTGATGAGATCATCATTACAAGCAATGATGTCAATGGAATCAGAAGCATCAAAAGCCAGATGATGAAGGAATTCAAGATCAACGATCTTGGATTATTGAGGTACTTTTTGGGACTTGAATTAGTTTACACTAATTCAGGAATATACATTACTCAGAAGAAGTATGTACAAGATATGTTGAAGAAATTTCAATTGCAGGATGCTAAAGCAGCAAGCACTCCAATGGAGGTGAACTTAAAGCTAAGTGCCCATGAAGGTGATGAAGTCCAAGACATTACAGGTTATCAAAGTATGGTGGGTAGCTTGAACTATGCTACTCTAACCAGAATTGACATTGCATATGGAGTTAGTGTGCTAAGTCAATTTATGCACAAGCCAAGGATACCTCACTTAGAGGCTTCCAAAAGAATCTTGAAGTGTCTCAAGGGTACACAGAACCATGGTTTGTATTTAGTGGAGGGACAAATCCATGACCGTTATGTACAGTACAGAATCTTCCAAGATCAGAGTTCATTACACCAAACACTTCAGATATTGATATAAAAGTTTATTCAGATGTAGATTGGGCAGGATGCAAGGATGATAGGAGAAGCACTTCAGGATACATTTCTTTTGCAGGTGACAAACCAATTTCATGGTCTGCAAAGAAGCAACCAACTGTTGCATTATCTTCTACAGAAGTAGAGTATAGAGGGCTAGCCAATGCCACTCAAGAAGCAATTTGGATTAAGCTTTTGTACACAGAATTAGGCTTATATACTAGGCCTCCAATTATCTTTGGAGATAATACAAGTTCTCTTCACCTTGCAGCTAATCCTATCTATCATGCTAGAACAAAACACATAGAAGTTCATTATCATTATGTGAGAGAGAAGTTGCTAAGCAAAGATATTCAGTTGACCTATGTGTCAACCAACATGTAGTGTGCAGATTTGCTGACTAAAGCTTTGGATGGGACCAAACTTTGCAGGTTCAAATCTATGATTGGATTGCAGGATATACTTAAAGAATGAGGATGAAGAATTAAGCCAAAATGTTTGGCTTGAGGGGGAGCTGTTGGTGTAAATCACAAGCCTACACATTTGGCTTGGAAGTTATCATAAAGACTCTACATACATGAAGAACCATAGGAACATATGCTAGTGGTTAATTACCACTTTATCTCATTTGTAAAAGTCAAAATGACTTGCAATCTTTTGTAATCACCTACCAAAGTGAGTCGTGGAAAAAGTAGCCTATTTGATTGAGAGAATATCTCCAAGCTTTTAGGACCTTGATCATAGGAAGCCAAAATTTGAATTTGAAGTCGAATTTTTGCACATATCCTATAAAAATGTACATGGAAAAGTCGCAGGTAGATCACTTCACTCCCGAGCTTCATTCTTCTGTAATTGAGTATGTGTGAGGACTATACCATATCCTACACCTCTCTACACCATTAGGCAATGCTATCCATGCCAATGGGATTGTACACAAGTGTTAACTAATAGATACATTTACATCATTCATCTCTATGTTCTCTACTAGTCTACTCAAAAGTCTGTCAACTTGTCAAAGGCATATCTCGGTCAATACTACTCCAAATTCAGTGATTCAAAGCTTGTTGGATTCAGCTTAAAATCTACTACAAGCTATCAAAAACTGAAGACATTCCATTCAGCAGATTCAGAGAAATCGTCGTCGAGGTGCTCACTGGTCTATTTCTGCTACAGTCCTAAAAAGTCGGGGGTATAGCTAAGTTTGCTAAATTAATTTCTCTGAGTATAGTTTGTCATTTTACATCATTCCACTTGCAAATGGTAGCTTACTAAGTTAATTGAATACCCCTAGAAGGAATTTTATCAATTGCTACTGTGCTGGTCACACTGAGCAAAACATTCAGCAGGTGTCAAGACCAAAATGGAAGGTTTTCTTGAGTTTGTGACTTCCAAAGTTATCTGTTTTGATTCAATCATTGCACACATCATTTCCAAAGGACATAGGCCATTTCTTGGTGTCATTGGAAAGCTAAGGAAGTCTACTAATCAAGTCTAAAGCAAAAGAGGGCTGGTACAAACCAGGTTTAGCAGTACCTACTTAGTTTCCTAGATCATCCATCCATCTTTCCCAACAGAATTTCCCATCTACCTTCAAGATGTTCCAATGAAAGTCAAAATGCTAGTGTGTCAAGATGAGGACCTTACGGAACCACTTGTCTTGGGTCAAGATTGGATTTATGACCATGCTGTGAACCTGAACCTCAGAAACCGACTTCTTCAAGTTTGGGTACATGAACAATGCATCACATTAGAATTAGAGAACTGCATGCTCACAGAACATGGCACCACGCATTCTCTTAGTTCCTCTAAGACTAATCTTCACGAGCAAGATGTTGTATACGTCAAAAGCTCTATGATCCAGAAGGACTCAATCATGGAAGAAAAGTCGCAAAGGCAAGCAAACCCTCCTTCTTTTTCGAAGAGTAAAGCATCCACGGTAGTTCAACCTCAGAAGCAAGCACAACAATTCAAGACAACTGCTATAGCAAATAGAAAGACACCCTTCAACAAGAAAGCAGTTCCGAGCATGAAGCAGATCTGGGTACGCAAAGGAGAGCAACAACCAACTTTGCCCCCACAAATCCCATCCAAGCAAGCCAACCAGGCTAGAAGACGAAGGAAGAAGCTCGGACAAGCTCAACCACAAGGTATTCGACAAGTTTGGGTGCCTAAGAAATTAGCTGTAGCTCAACAAGGGAGATCACAGATGTGGGTAACTAAGAAGCTCTTACATCCACAACAGCCTATGTTCTCCCACATGCAAAAAGTCTCAACAAAGAAGCCAAAAAGAGAAAAGGGTAAGAACTGTTGAAGAATCACTCTCAAATTTGACATACAGACAGACATAAAGATGAAGAAAGACAAAGAAAAGCAGATACAAAGCATTCAAAAAATCAAGCCTTAGTGAAGGGACAAATTCAAGACTGTA
Source organism: Ceratopteris richardii (assembly GCA_020310875.1). Taxonomy (NCBI): domain Eukaryota; kingdom Viridiplantae; phylum Streptophyta; class Polypodiopsida; order Polypodiales; family Pteridaceae; genus Ceratopteris; species Ceratopteris richardii. The sequence continues at coordinate 152,963,652 of CM035416.1, read as the reverse complement.
ATATAGTTCATAGAAACTTCCAAAAATACGAGTTTTGAATCTCGGAACAAAATGTATATATATGAGGTAAAAGATCAGAATACAATGAGCGAAGAAGGGAGCCCAAAGAGCACATGGAACCGGAATAGAATAGCACATATAGAAACTGAGGATAGTGATATAGAAGACGCCAGAGATTGCTTATGTAGAGATGAATAATAGAACCTGAACTGTTGGGTAGTCATCTGAGAGAGATGGTAAGGAATAACTACTCAGAGTAGGAGAGTTTTCCATAGCTATGAGCAAAGTGAGGCCAAGCTATTTTTGTACACATCTTCTCTAATAGAAAGCACATGTTCATGTGGAAGTTTGAGCGCATTCTTCATATGTGAAGAAATCTGAGTGATTTCATGTTACTGTGAAAGTTAGTTAACAGTTACAGTTTTCTCAGTAAATGTTTTCCAGTACATCTACAAGTTAGATCTCCCAACATAGTGTAAAGTTTTTCATGAGAGATAGCTCATCTTGAAGCAAGTAGTCTCAACTATAAGTTGATCAAAAGACTTTTGTGAAACGGGACAAGTACGCACAGTACTGTGTCTGAAAGTAAAGACATCCAGAACTGGTGAAGTGTTTTTTCTTAAACTTCAGATAGTGTTCATTCACTGAAGGAAGCTCAGGTATTACTTCCTTACTTCATCAACAATCATTTGAAGTAACTAAAAACAAAATTGCAGTTGCTTTCGGTAACATTATGATGACATTTCGGTGACAGTCCGGTGATATTTTGGTGAGTTCAAAACACAGTTTTGATATATTTGAGTGATAGAAAGTTTATCTAATAGTAAGCAAACAAAGAATTGTAAAGGTTAAAGTAAACCAGATCAGAATTGAAGCCAGAAGGAAAATCAAAGTTTCTGTAAAGTAAATCTTTGGGATTTCATTAAACACAATTGTAAAGTTTTTAGTTTCAGGAAGTTTGCTAAGCTACTGATGATTATAGAGGTGTTCTAATATCACTCTAGCTTAGTTCTTGTGGCGTGGTGAATTCCGCAGTTGAGCTTTAGCTAGTTAAGCTCACTCGCCGCGTCAACAAATAGTACAAGAGCTCAACAGTTGATGATAAGCCTGTTAGCCGTTGAGGCTACAGACTCTGATTCGCACTCCGAATACTTAAGAATGTGGGCATCCCCGACTCTCTATTCTTCCGTGTGCAGGTTAGCTGGTTGACCTGATTACTTCTACCGTGATAATTAAAAGTAAATTAACTCTTAGCCACGTGGGTTCTTGGGAGTGGTAGGGGTCTGTTAGACAGAGGCCCTATACTATTTTCCCAGCTTTTTACACAAGCATAAATGCTCTCTCGCGTCTTAGCTCAGTACTCAACTCTGAACAACTGAAACTGTTCGGTGTACTGGTCCTCAAACTTCCAAACTGATCCTGCTATAGTTATCTGAGCAGTAGTCCGGTTACTTGTATCCAATAGAATAATATACTTCAGTAAACGAAGGTCACCTAATACGCACTTCTTCAGAACAGACAGGTATACCAAACAGACATCTATACCCTGAAGTTATGTAAACTCACCGTATGCCAAACTCGGGCAACAAATCTCCTAACAACAATCGACTAGTCACAGACTTAACAGTGTCCTACTCGCACCCCGACCATTACAGATACTAGTCTTCCTGTGATCGGAATCAACAGTGAACGCAGACTACTGTATCGAACTTGGTCACTTACAGAAAATGTTAACGCCCAAACAGTTCGGGGTTGCTTTTCACATTCACTTGTTCAGCAGAAAGAGTGACAAACAACACACTGCAACTTAATAACACTCAGAGACACACTCAACCATTACCGAACAGATTCGTACACAAGATTACCAATTCGTAACTCTGCACTACAGTGCGTATAAACGACTAGACGGAGCACAAAACAGAACAGAACAGAGTAGGGTTAATCTTCTCAATGACATACACACTTCAAACAGTACGCTTACAATTCCCCAAACGGGCTCTCGGCCACTCTTTTCTCATTGCCTTATATAGAAAATTTTTTACAAGGGTGCGCGAATCTTTAGTTACCTGCACGTTTCCCAAAAGGTTCTTTTACATTTAAGATGCCTGTCCTAGTACATTTGTCCTTTTTCGGCGGCCGTCTAACACTGGCACGCACGGTGGACTCGAACCCGTAGGTTCCTATGGTTCTGCTATGAGACCTTCTAAATACATGCTTCGGGCGAGCCTAAATGTTCGGGTAATTTTCTTTTTAATGGTTTCTATCATCTGACCTAGAGTAGTCGGTTCTAATAACTGAGCGTCCGTTCTAACGGAGCTAAGAGCTATGGCTTGGGTTAACAAAATTTCGGCTTGGTTCTGTAAGAAGGCCTCTTGTAAATAAAAATCATTGGATAATGCCGCGTCCCGGGCTGTATTTATTTCGGTGACTTTGTTCTGCATATCCGTGACTCGTTCCTTCTGATTTTGCAATTGGTTATCTAGTCGCTCGAGTTGCTGGTTCTGAAATTCGATCGTTTTGTAATAGGCATCCCGTTCTCTGCGAGCATTTGCTAGATCTTTTTGGTATTTGGCTTCCCTGGTTAATTGGCGTCTCAGCATATTGTTTGACTCGTCCAAGCATTCCTGAGCTCTTCGGAGCTCGTCTTCAACTTGTTTTGCTTCTCGCTGCTGTTCCTGATTCTTCTGGGTTATCTCCTGCAATTGTGCTTTCGTTTCTACGACCAATTCTTCGAGGGATGTGCTGATGTCTTCCTTTTCTTGTAGTGCGGTCTTCAGTTTCCTGATTTCTTCTTGGGCTGCGTTCAAGAGTTGGTCTTTGGTGGCAAGTTGCTCCAATGCGTCATTTCGTTGCTGTATCAGTCCCTATTGTGCCGAAACTTGTCCTTGGAGATCTGCTAATTGTGTCTGTAATTGATGATTCTCTGCTTTTACGGCGTCGACTTCTTCTTGGAGAGGGCTGATGTCGGCTTCCAGTAGGTCGACTTTGTGCTGCAGGTCTTGACGAATCGTATTCGTGACTTCACTCAGCTGTACCGGAAGTTGTTGTGAAAGGGTAATGAGCATTTGGCCCATGGCTGCCAGCTCGGAAAAGACCGGAATGCCGGGAAGGAGAAGGGGGTGTTGCGGTTGCGCGGAGGTTTGGGTTTGGATTTGGGGGGATGTCGGGGGCGAATAGTTGAGGGAGGAAGAAGAGGATTCAGAAATGGGTGGGGGTGGAGGGTTGACTGGTGGGGATTGAGGACCAGGGGATGCAGTGTGAGTTCCCTGATTGACGGGTTGGTGTTCACCTGTAGTATGGGCGGTGGTGGATTCGACGGCCTTCAGTAGGGTGTCGAGTGCGCTGTCGGCCACTTGCTGTTTGTCTTCTCGTCGTTCTGATGCTTCTTCGGTTGAGACTAGTTCTGTTTCTGTGTGATTCTGCTGGTCGTGGTGGTCGGCCGATGATTCGTTGTGGATGGAAGTGGCTGTGTCATGGAAGGTCTCTTCTTGTTCTTCGTTTTGGGTGTCCTGATTCTTTCCGGCGGATCCTTGTGCTTCGCTTTCTGAGGAGCTGATCCGGATTCTCTTATTGCGGAAGAGTTGGTTGATCTCCTCATCCTCTTCTTCATCGTCGTCGAGTGGTTGGACTGATTCTTTGTGCCTAAGTACGGGACCTCGGGGTGGGGGTTGTGCGGCAAGAATGGCTGGAAAAAGGAAGGATAGGATATGGGGGAGGCGAGAGCGTGGGGTGTTTCCCTTGTTTACCTGCTTTACTATAGCTACACACTCTTTGTGGATTCTCTGAAAAAAGTAGGAGGCGAAATTGACTGGTTCTCGGGCAGCTAAATCTAGGGCGGAATAAAATGGGCGTGAGATGTCGTAGGTGCGCTTCTGAAGATTGAGTATGGCGACTAAGAATCGCAGGGCGGATCGTTCGGGTTCAAGACGGCAGAGAATAGCGTACTCGTTAGAGGAAGAGCGGGGGAATAGTTCGGCCATGCGGGCGAGGGGGATACTGGGGCCATTTTCTCGGCCTTGCGGGGTGAGGTGGAAAGCTTCAGAAAAGGCGGGGAAGGTGATGACGGTTCTGGAGGGTAGCGAAGGGAAAACCCATCGGCATTCGGTGGCGGGGGACTGGGCAATGGCAGAGATGATTTGCGTGAGGAAGGGATGGGCTTCCACTGAGTGCCAGGGCAACTCACCGAAGTTGGCCAACCCTCTGCAACGCAGGTATTCACCTACCTCGGTAGGGATACCATCGCGGAAGGCAGCGTAGTAGGATTCCGGTGTGATCTACATAATATAGTTCTCCAGCAACTAACCGGAATCGGTGGCTAAAGACTGCAATTTTTCTTCGGACTGCCTTGGCTGTCTGGGATGGAAAGCATCCTTCGGTGAGAAAAGTTAGAATCTGATCATAATATGTAAGAGGTGCTTGTGATTCGGCAGTCTCATCGGTCAGTGGCTCAGAACTATAGATCGCTGGAATCGTGTCATCTATGCCTATCGGAGCTTCACCGGAATCTAGACGAGATAAGAAATCTGCTAAGGCATGTGCATTTCCGGGTCGGTGGATGACTTCATAATCGAATTCCTGCAAGAGCAGCACCCATCATGCTAATCGTCCACCTAAATGCTGCTGTCTTATTAGATAGACGAGGGCAGCATGATCCACATGGAAGGTGAATTTCCGGCCTAGTAGATAATGTCTAAACTTTTTGATCGAGTAAATCAATCCTAGACATTCTCTTTCGGTGGTAGAATAGTTCTTTTCTGCAGGTGCAAGCCTTCTGCTGGCATAATAAACGGGGCGAAACCACTTATTTGTTTGCTACATTAGAATACTGCCAATCGCAATATCTGAAGCGTCGACAAAAACATGGAACGGATTGTCCCAGTCCGGTGGTTGTAAGATTGGTGCCTGCGTCAATAAATACTTGAGTCAATCAAATGTAGTTTGGCATTCTTGAGTCCATTCAAACTGTCGGGGAGTTTTGGTGATTAGTCTGTTCAGTGGTACAGCCAGATGAGCAAGCCACCGTAAGTGTCTGCCATGCCACCGTACTTGACCCATGAAACGCATTACTTCTTTTGGAGTAGTGGGTACTGGGACTTCTAAAATTGCCGAAATCTTATCTGGGTCTACTCGGATACCTTGGGCAGATACAATATGACCAAGTAGTTTGCCACACGAAACCGCAAACACAGATTTGTTTGGGTTAAGGCAGAGTCTGTATTCTCAGCATTTTTCAAAACAACATCGTAGATGAAGCAAATGTGCCGTCATCTTCCCAAAAATCGAGAAGTCATCGAGATATACTTGCATAAATGAAGTGAGATAAGGAGAGAAAATCTCCTGCATATATCGCTGAAATGTACTTGGTGCATTTCTCAATCCGAACCACATTACGGTGCAAGCAAAAACACCCCAATTAGTAATGAAGGCAGTTTTTGGTATATCTTCTTCAGCCATTCTAACCTGATTGTAACCACTGTATCCAGCTAAGAATGAATACATTTCATGACCTGCTACCCTATCGAGCATGGTGTCCAAGAAGGGGATCGGGAAAGGGTCTGGTATTGTTGCTCTATTTAATTTTCGGTAATCCACGCAGATTCGCAGTTGCTTATTTTTCTTTGGCACAATCACAATTGGTGAGATCCATTCAGCATGCTCCACTGGTACGATGAATCCGACCTTTAATAATCTATCAAGTTTGGCTGTTACCTGTGATGCATAATTGGGATTCATCCAGTAGCTGGGCTGCTTATTCGGTTTAGCTTCAGGCTTCAACATGACTCTGTGCTGATAAATGCGCGGATCTAATCCTTTCATATCTTTGTAATCCCATGCAAAGACGTCTGAGAATTCGCGAAGAAGTCGAATCAAGTCAGCTTTAAATGATTGCGGTAAGTTTTGCCTTATCTTTACAGGTCGCGGATGATCTTCGTCTCCTAGATTGTATGTGGTCAACTGGTCTTCGGGGACATAAAACTGTTGCGGTTTCTCTGTATCATCTGTTGACTTGAACAGCGATTGTAATTCATCATCATGTGTTGGGACAGTATCTTCCTGCTTAGCTTTTTCGGTGATAGGTACTATTGTACAAACTGAAGTGTTCCAGTTATCTATAACGGACTGTAGATCAACAGTCCCTAAAGACATTAAATCAGTGTTATTCTTCAGAAATTCCTCTTCTTCATCATCTGATAGTCCATCTAACATGTGGACTGGTTCAACAAAATATGGTCTGGCGTGAAGTTCGCAAGGTTGTATAGCATCTAATTTTACCACATATCTACGGTTGGCATCTTTGAACGTAAGCTCTTGTGCAGACCAGTCTTGTATTACCTTCGCGTGCTTCAGCCAAGGTCGGCCAAACAGCAGGTTGTAATCCAAAGTGGATTCCGGCAGATCTAGTATAACAAAGTTCATTTTGAAGGTCGTACCTTGTAAAGTAATGGGTACATTCCGCACAAGTCCTACGGGATGGACTCTAGATTGATCTGCCATTCTGACAAAAAATTGAACTGGTTCAATTTCGGTCCATCCTAACCTTTTGCATAAGGCTGCAGCCCCAGAGCCTCCATCAATCAATACCTGCGTAATTTTATGATTCTTATACCATACTGTAATCAAGGGAACTGAATGGTCAACCGTAGAATCATATTCCGATTGAACTGCTGCTGTTGCCGGAATACAAGAAGGCACCGGACTGAACTGTTGCTGGAACTGTTATCGAATCCCACGTACTAATGCCAGAAGTTGGCCTAGAGGCAGGGTGATAGATGCCTTGGATAAAATTTCCCAAGCTTGTTGGGATTGGTTGTCCTGCTCCTTTGAACTTGAGGTCTCCGCTGATGCAGAAGTATCTGCTGTTATGTCTATTGTTGATGATGGCTCCACTGCTGCTTCCTTTTGTTGTGTTCCTTCCTTTGTCGACGAAGCCTGAGTCACCGGAATAGGTTCTGGGAACACTGGTGGTTCTGTTGCGGTCCAGTGACTAGCCTTGTCATACATCCTATGTTGTTCTCGTATCCCAGGTTCGAATATTTCTGCTGCCGACTGCAGTTGTTTACCGGATCGGGTCTGGACTGTAGCAGTTTGTGTTTCTACTGGTGTGATTTGTACCATGTTGGCCATTGGGTTTTGTCGTTCCTTCTTCCTTTGATCATACTCAGCTGCATCTTTGCAAAATCTTCTAATGTGTTCGAATTCACCACAAAAATGACAGTGTGGCAGTGGTAAATTGGGATGTTCCGGTGGTGGTCCGTTCTGCCAGCGGTTTGCATTATAATTGTTGTTCCTCTGTCCTCGGTAGTTCCGATATCCTTGTGGTTGATTGTTTCTCAATTGCGGAGGTACATAGTGATTCGCTGGCTGTCCATGTTCTTGAATAACAGCATTGACCGTTGCTGTTCCCTGTATTCTGGCATTGTAGACACAGTTTCCGGTGGTGTGTCCGGCAGTGTTGCAGATAGCGCAAAACGTTTGATTTAGTGCACAATTGGCACTAGTATGACCTGAATTTTTGCATGTGACGCAGTATACTTGTCTGGTTATATCTTCAGCCATATTTTTGTTTGTTTTGAGCCACTCCAGATCTTCTGTAAATCCACCGACTTTGGATTCCAGTTGCAGAGCCATGGCAATGACTGCATCCAGCGTCATCACTCCGACACATCTTATGATCATGATTTGTTTCAGTTGTGGGGTTAAGCCATTGATGAACCACTGAGTGATGACATCATCAGGTAAGTTAGCATGGGCCTGTGGTATCTGTCGTAAGTGTGTTCTAAAGAGTGTAGCATACTCCTGAACAGTCTGATTTGCCTTCTGTCGGTTGTTTTGTAAATAATCGAAGATTTCGGCGGGATTCTTCTTTAGCCTGAATCGTTGCAGAAAAGCGTCTCGTACTGCGTCATAGGTACCGAAATGATTAATATTGTATTCCGTAAGCCATCTAGCTGCTTCATTGACCAGTGTAGATTGAAAAACAATGGCCTTATATGCCTGATCCGGTGGATGGTTAAGAACTGCATAACTTATTTCGAAAGTACGTACGTGAGCGTCCGGATCATCTCCTGGGAATCCACCGAATTTTGTGTATGTTACTCCTGTTGGAGGCGGCCTTGGCTGACATAACTGTTGTTGCTGTTGTTGTCCGTTCATTGTGAGTATATTAGGCCCTCCTTCTGTATCTTGAAGTTGATTGGATGAACTATTGGAACTTGTATCGTCGGATGGTGTGCCTTCCAGTGTGCTGTTTTTACTTAGAATGCGTCGGATTTCTACTTCGAACAGCTTTCCGTCCTTCTGGATGTCCAATATCCGAAATCTTTCTTGGGCTGAGGATTCCACAAAAAATGCTAATTCTTTGCCTATAGTTGGTGATTCTATTACCGGAATATCATCGGAATGAACCGAAATTGTGCCAGAATGCAGTGTTTTTCTGCTTTTACCGATCTCTTTTCCTAAAGTGTTTCTGATCGTGGATAATTCTGAATCTTTATCCAAGATTGTTAAACTGGTTTCCAACGGCGTCTTGGTAGATTATGGAATTACTATATCTTCGATAGGCTGGGTCAAAGTATCACCAGAATGTACCAAAGGCTTTGATCGTTCCATCGGAATATGACCGGAATTAATTCTAACGTCCTTAACTTGCTTGACCACTGGGTCAGACCGCGTTATACCTTCTTCTCCTAGGATTGTCTTTAGCACTTTACGTGCTCCAGCCTTATGGTTCTTAGGATACGTTTCGCCAGATTGAGTAACCGGCATGTATCATTACGCAGTAGCACTATCTGAGCAGTTTGCAACAATCTGGCTCTGTTGCTACTGTCAGTCAATCGAATGATAAACGTGATGTTTGATTCTGACAAACAGTTGGCACTCTAATGCCACTTTCTCACAGGTAATTGGCAGTCTGATGCCACTTTCCCACAGACGGCGCCAAATGTTAGCCGTTGAGGCTACAGACTCTGATTCGGACTCCGAATACTTAAGAATATGGGCGTCCCCGACTCTCTATTCTTCCGTGTGCAGGTTAGCTGGTTGACTTGATTACTTCTACCGTGATAATTAAAAGTAAATTAACTCTTAGCCACGTGGGTTCTTGGGAGTGGTAGGGGTCTGTTAGACAGAGGCCCTATACTATTTTCCCAACTTCTTACACAAGCATAAATGCTCTCTCGCGTCTTAGCTCAGTACTCAACTCTGAACAACTGAAACTATTCGGTGTACTGGTCTTCGAACTTCCAAACTGATCCTGCTATAGTTATCTGAGCAGTAGTCCGGTTACTTGTATCCAATAGAATAATATACTTCACTAAACGAAGGTCACCTAATACGCACTTCTTCAGAACAGACAGGTATACCAAACAGACAACTATACCCTGAAGTTATGTAAACTCACCGTATGCCAAACTCGGGCAACAAATCTCCTAACAACAATCGACTAGCCACAGACTTAACAGTGTCCTACTCGCACCCCGACCATTACAGATACTAGTCTTCCTGTGATCGGAATCAACAGTGAACGCAGACTACTGTATCGAACTTGGTCACTTACAGAAAATGTTAACGCCCAAACAGTTCGGGGTTGCTTTTCACATTCACTTGTTCAGCAGAAAGAGTGACAAACAACACACTGCAACTTAATAACACTCAGAGACACACTCAACCATTACCGAACAGATTCATACACAAGATTACCTCGAAGCTCTCTCCCCGGCAACGGCGCCAAATTTGGTGTCACTCTAGCACAATGGTGAGTACCAATGTGAGAAGATTCACCTCATAATTGTCAATCCGTGGAGACGTGAGGACTAGTATGAAGACTTTGAGCAAGTGAAGGCACAAGTGTGTGAGTGAGAAGCACACAAGCATGCACACACATACACACACACGCGCACACAAGACAAGAACAAGGAGAGGAACAATGGAGTTCTTTGCATTAGTCAAAAAGTCTCTTACATAAGCTCAATTCACAAACAATCTAACCCCAAAAATGAGCTCTCTAGCTCTTTTTATAGTTTTCTAACTAGCTTTGGTCTTGTCCAGACCTAGTGTCCGGCCTAGTTAAAAATTAGGTTCTAGAGCCTATTTGAGGGCTCAAACAGAGTCTAAAAATTATGAAAATTGATATGTAGCTAGTTCTAATACTCCTCAAGCTCAAGGACTCCTCGGCTTGCACAAAATGGAGTCTATTCTACCAAAAACGGAATTTACAATGTTTGTGTAGTGATTAAAATCACTTGAGTTGTAAATGGTCCATGGAAAAAATGATTGGGCGTTGTTGCCGTATTGTGCATGACTGCTCCGTTGCGCTAGTATGCTCTTCATCTGACTTGTATGCCAACACTCCCCCCTTCCTAGCGTCTGTCGCCCCTGACAGACCTCTGTTCTATAGGGTGGTTGATATAGTATTGGATGACATTGGTGGCAAGTTCGTGTTCTCCTATCCTTAAGCCTCTTGCTAGATCAGCTTCCAATGCATCCCAATTTATTGCGCCAGGGACCTCTGGTTGCGGTGTGGTGTAGTACTCAGAGTACATTGCTTGTTCACAAGCAAAGAGATGGAGCAGGTGTGTTGGCTTCGGTGCGAAGACCTCCGAGTGATACTCCCAGAAACCTGATCTGAACATTTCTTCGAAGGTATGTTTGTAACATGCAGGGAGGTATTTGATGCGTGCATGCCAGGCGTAAGCCACATGAATACTGGGGGTGGTGCTCATGTCATACACCAAATCATAATTTCCATTGGTAAACCCCGGTAGATGTACCTGTGGTGCGGCTGCATTTTTAAAGGTTTTCAGGACTACCTGCATCATATCTAAAATCTTAAGCATCATTTGAGCTGCCACATCTGGCATGGGCTTCAATCGTGGCATCCAATGTTGAATTGTTCCCATCATGTACGCTACCGACGGTGGTCCCTGTGGTGGCGCAATGTACGGGTAGTTTAGCCATTCCTTGCATTGCGCGTTGTTCTGCACTTTGATATTGAATGCCTTCCAAGACCTGCGGCGTGGAACTGGACCGTAGCATGGATTGTATAGGAGATGTAAAGGCGCGTTGTTCCATGTGCGTAGCATTTCTGGATATGTCTCTAGAAGTTTCTGCCGCCAGGTGGGTTGACGAATTTTGCCTTTTTGCACCTCTGGAGGAAGGTCTTTGGGTTGAAATTGGGTAGCAAAGGTAGGAATCTTACTCGTGACTCTCTGTATTTCTGCATTATAATCAGCCAGAATAATATAATAAGGCCTGTATTGGAGTTCAGATGAGAGGATAAGGTGTCTCGATGACAGGTTCTTGAAGTAAGCAGATTGTAGCACAATTTCCTCTATGACCCTCATGGCCTGATTTTGCACTACTGTGCGCTCTTTGTGAGAACTCCCGATTTCCTCCACTTGACGTAGCCATGGAGGCCGTGGTGCTTCGAATGTGTCCTGAGCTTCTTCCGTTTGTTGGCCTCCTGGGAAGGGTTGTGGGTCGTATTCTTCTTCAAATGTTTGTTCCACAGGAATTTGTACTACTTCTTCGTCGGTGGGAGCCTCTGGAGGGGAAGGTGGTCTCTCATATTGTAGTAGACGTGCTTGCAATTCGGTGACCTGTTTCTAGAGATCTTTTAAGGCCTCTGAGTCTGTGAGAAGTGAAGCTGCGGAGGAGGTGGCTTGAGAGGCTGCTGTTGTTTCTTTTTGGTGTTTCTGCTTCAGTTGACCCAGTTCCTCTGATAGCTGGTCATGTGCTTCAAGCAGCATGGCATAGTCTTCCAATATGATCTTGATATTGTCGGGGGTCACTGCTTGAAACTTTGATGGGCTGATGGGTGCCCCAGGTGTGCTTTCGATAGCTGCTTCTAGGTTTTCCTGATTTTGTAATTGCAGGCGTCGATTCTCTTCATGAGCGGCAGCAAGATGTCGCTTGAGTAGGGCCATATTTCGCTGAAGCTTTGAATTGCATTCGAGTTGTGTCCGTAGATGACCTTCTACCACTTGTATTGCTTCCTGATCTGTGTTCTGTAACTGTACCTCCAATATGCTATGAGCCTCTTAGAGAGTTTGGAATTGTGTGTGGAGGCGAGCATTTTCCTCTTCTAGTGCAGCAAGGCGGTGTTGTAGTGTCTCCGAGTGCTCTTGCAGGCGTTCATTCTGTTGCTGGAGCTGATTGTAATCTGTCCTTAAGTTTGATATACAAGCTAGCATGGTGTCCAATGCATTGCCTATAGATGAGGGGGGGGGTGTTTACAATGGAAGATGCATGGGAAGGGAATTGGGGAAGGGGAAGAGTGAATGATGTGTCTATTGAAGACGTGTGTGTGGGTGAAATTGGTGGAGGGGGAATGGGAGGAGGTGGAAGCGTGGGGGGAGGGGGAGGTGCCGTGGGTGGTGAAATGTCCATACTTTCAGGAGTGGGTGCGAGTGTGGGGTCTACCATATACATTGGAATGGTAGGTGGTGTGTGTGTGAAAGTGGTGAATAGATGAGAAGTGGGGTGGGGAGCTGAAAATAAAGGGAATGGTTGAGACCTGGGTTGAAAAGTTCTAGCAAGGAAGTTATGGAGGGATTGGAGAAGTGGAGAGATGGAGGTTGGGGGTTGAGGTCGTAGAGTTGAGGAGGGCATGAAGGGTTGCGTGGTAGCAGGGAAACCCATGAATATGGATCTAGGGTCAGGATGACCTATGGCTGAGGGCATGGGGGATGGTTGTCCTAGGGCAGGCTCTATGAGCGATTCGGTGGATTGTGTAGTGATGGTGGTTGCTTCATAGATTGGGTTATCAGAGGTGGAGAATAGGGTTGAACTAGAGATGGGAGTACGGAAGATAAAGGTTTGTTCGGTGGGTTGAGTGGTCGAGGTGATTTCCACGGTTTCTGCTCTAGGAGGCGATGGTGGGGGTGTGGGTGGTAGTGGCTCGGTGGATTCCTCATGGGTGACTGGGTGCTCTTGGCTAGCAGTTTCTGTTGCTTGGGAGGTTGTCCCGATGGGTTCGGATGTAATAATTGGCCCTTCTGCCGTTGTAATGGGTATCTGGATATTCTTACCTGACCGTGGTCGTGTCTGGAATCTTCGTGGATCATATTGAACTGGAGACCTCCTAATGGCGGTCCGCACTGCTTCTACTACCCCATATGTTTCTGCCATCAATAAGAGACGTTCACTATATTCTGAGTCAACTCCTGCTTCTTCCAACAGCTGAGTCATGAGTACTCTACTACTCTATTCGGTGAGCAGTTGTTGCGATCGCACTCGTTCCATGATTTGATACAGCCTTCGGAGTTCTGCTGTATAGGCTGGGGCTTCAGTGGTCTCCTCTTCATATGCTCCTTCTTCTTCTAGGTGTCCTTGTTGTTGACCTTACTGAGCGTCACTCCAATGTACATGGCGACCGTCTGTAGATTTTATTCTTCTTTGTGAAGATGTGCCTTGTTCTTCTGCATCTGAATAAAACTCTACATCAGAGAGTTGTGTACTTTGTAAGAATTCGAAGTCCTGGGGATCCATTCCTTCAGCATCTCCAGTTGTAGCAAATTCAAATTCAGATGGAGCAGGAGGAGCTGAAGGGGTAGCTTGTGTCGTAGTTTCAGATCCAGTCCTGGGTATCCTAATGGTAAAGGGAGGTACAGTGGCCTCCCCTCGTGGCGATACTTCAGGAGTAGTCAGAACTTCCCTTGTCTGGACACAAGGGATGGCACCCCTCATGCGCTTGGATTGATGTGTGGACGTCTTGAGCTTCTTGAACATTTGTAATTGTGCCCAAGTTCTTGGATTGATGTGTGGACGTCTTGAGCTTCTTGAACATTTGTAATTGTGCCCAAGTTAAGGCACGTTCAATGGGAACATCGTATGCTAGGCACCGGTAAATAATGTGTGTGATTGCACAGCAACCGTTCACCACTAATTTCCTAGAAGACCTTTTATTTGCTTCATACAATTGATCTATAATCCATACAGGCAGCTTAATTGGTAACGCACCTGTCTCCGCTAAGTAGAGAGCGAACCAGATTCTTTTGTGTGGTTGTGTGAAGTGGTCTTGGCCGGGGAAAGCAAAATGTTGCATGCACATACGGAGAGGGATGGACACGTTTGGTGTGAGTGCTGCCATGTCTTTAAGCTTCAGTAGTTTCCTATCCTTCATGTTAGTAGGAAGGAGAGCATCCTTCTCAAAAGGTACATGTGTGCCGTGCATATTCAAAGCAGAGCTCACCAACTCCAAGGTAAGTTCAAACCTCTTTAACTCGTTGTTGCCCAGCAAGGAAGGAAGAACAAATGATCCTGGTTTGTCCTTTTCTTCATTAGCTTGTAATGTGGAGACCAAATAATAGCATCGGAGGAGATCCGGTTTAGGTAGTGGTGCTTCAAAGTATTCTGCTAGCCCTGCACGTTGCCATATGGTCTGGAGATCCTCTGTGTTCTGTAGAGTCTCAAACTCCTTGGAGAAAAATTGGAATCGAACCCATGATCTGTCATACTCGCACTTAGACTCCCATATATACTTGGCCTCTCCTAATGGACCTGGCATGCCATTGAACCAATGAGAATTGGCATGGACTCTTTCTGTGATCCCTGTGGGTGGATCCGGTACCGGAATCTGCTGAAAGTGTTGCAGCTCCACAGGTCGTTCAGTTGGTGGCACATCCACAGGTAGACTATCCACATCAATTCCTGCAGTAAGTATTCCTACTTGTGAACTCGGACCTGTCGCTCTGCCATGTTACTTCTTGCCTCCTGATTCTGTGAGAATATAGAAACATGTGTTAACATTGTAAAGGACAAGATAGAACCGTTTTTGTCCCCATTACAACATTAACATGAGGTTTGGGAGAGATTAGTAGGTTAAGAAGTGCTCGGTGCTTGTGTGTGTAGTTAGGCATTGGGTAGACCTAAGAGCTGAGTGGGATGATGTAGTGTGAGAGTGACGTAGTTAGTGTATGGACATGGATTTACAACTGGGGTCAGGGGGTTTATTACAAATTTGAGGTTGCCAAATGCAGTGGATGGGCTTTGATCTTGATTTTGTGGAAGCTCTGAAGAGTTGGATAGGGATATCTGCTTGAGAATGAGGCTTTTTAGGGACCCATTTAAGAGTGATTCTACTTTTGCGCATGGAAGAATATGTGTCCGTGCATGATGTGTAAAATTGTGCCTCAGATGTTCGAGTGAGTGAAACATGTTGTACCGGTTGTGGCCTTGGTGTAGCTATTTGAGCCCGCAAGCAAGCCTTAGGCACCCAGATTTGTCGTGATTGTGGGCTGGCCTTCATTGACTTCTTGGGTACCCAAATAGACTTCACTTTCGCAGAAGGATTAATGAAGGACTTCTTATTAGTGTCGTGTTGTTGACTACTAATAAGAGGTCTTGGCCGTGGGGTCGGCCTGGTCTGAACAGGGTATTCGCCTTTTCGCCTCCATACTTGTTTCCATGGCTGAAAGAATATGCTTTGCTCCTTTTTTTGGCATCCAGTATCGGTGGCGTTCTGCTTCTTCTGTATTTGATCTGTCGTTGGTTGTTGCAACCTTCTGGTCTTTGGAAAAGAAGGGAGTTCCGTCCTCTCCCTGGCTCGGTTGTTGAGACAAGCCTCTTTCTGCACCATACAGTTTTGGAAAAAAATAGCGTTGTCAACTTCATGTGCGCCCCTGGAAGGACCAGGAGTTTGTGCCTTGCCTAGTTCCTTGAGTGCCTCATTTTCCAATTCAACTGTAATTCGGCTATGATCTACCCATACCTGAAGAAGTCCACTTCTTAGGTTGAGGTTGACTGCATGATCATAGATCCAGTCCTGACCCAAGACAAGAGGCTCAGTGAGGTCCTCATCTTGACACACTAGTACTTTGACTGTCATCACTTCGTCTTGAATGGAGATGGGAAGATCCACCTCGCCCATGCAAGGGGTTTCCACACCTCCCAATCCTATGAGATATGCTTCTATAGGATTGACAGTTAAATTCAATTCTTGGCAGTAAGACAATTTGACAGCACTAGTGGATGCACCTGAGTCAATCAAAGCTCTTACAGTCTTTGCACCCTTTCCTTGTCCTACTTCTAGGGTTACAAAAGGTCGTCGATCGATTATTCTATGGGAACGTCCACCTGAAGCCTCGCACATGGCCATAGGATAGCCTACAGATTCTTGAGTGTCAGGCATAGGCGGGTCTCTGCCTTGTCTCCTCAATTTCATTCGTCGGATGCGTTCTAAAGCTTCTGCCTGTGCTTCTTCTCTAATTCGTTTCTCTTCTTCTTTACGTTTCTTGGCAGTGTTGAGTCGATTTAGCATCTCTTCAGTGAGGGGTTCTTGATATAACTTGACTCTGCATCCATTGATGTAACTTGGTAGAATATCACCCTCTAGAGTGGCTAGTTGAACTGTGCCGCTTGTGGAGATTCTATTGATAATCATTGGCCCGTAACCTCTCTTCTCTAACTTCCGTGCATGTTGCTTCAAGGTGTAGACTAGGACTAGGTCTCCTGCTTTCAAGCCCTTATCCTTGACGTGTGCATCGAAATATGCCTTTTGCCTTTTCTTGGCTGCATAAATTCCTGCTGCAGCCCTCAATCGTGTTTCACCTAATCGTTCAAGATCGAAGACTCTAGAGGACAACTCGTGGCCTGTCCAGTCATGCTCTTGTGCTACTTTCAACGTAGGTATCAAAAAGTCTAGTGGTAGCACTGCATTTTGGCCGAACACCATCTGAAAGGGCGTGGCTTGGAGTACCATTTCATAGGCTACTCGGTATGCCCAAACAGCATGGTGTAGCTGTTTGTCCCAATCAGAGCGTTTATTGTCCACTAGTTTAGTTAGCACATTGCATAAGATCTTATTAGTGCTCTCCGCCTGGCCATTAGCTTGTGGATGATAGGGGGCCGATTTCTTATGTATCACCAAGAATTGTTGGAGAAGGTTTTCAATTACTTCATTCAAGAAGTGTGTGCCTCTATCACTCACCAACTCTATTGGCAATCCGTACCTCGCGAATACATTTTCAAATAAGAACTTTGCTGTTGTTTGAGCATCACTTTTTGTAGTAGCTTTCACTTCTACCCACTTGGTTAGATAGTCTGTGGCCACGATGATATACTCAGCATGTGAACCCTTAGCTGGGGGATTAATAGGACCAACAAAGTCTATTCCCCATTTAGAGAACGCACGTCCGCCCATCATAGGCTTCAGTGGCATCTCATCTTTGCGTATAGGGTACTGAGTTCTCTGACAAACATCACACCGTTTCACATAGGTATGTGCATCCATGTGAAGTATTGGCCACCAAAAGCCCGCAAATAGTATTGCCTTGATTACCCGATCTGGTCCAAAGTGTCCCCCTGCTACACCTTGGTGAGCAGTATCCAAGATTTTGAGATATTCACTCTCATGGACACATAGTCTCAGGTAACCATCTTTACCACGCTTGTATAGATTATCACCAATGAGTGAATAATCCTGGGCTTCTTGTTCTAAACTCCTTTGCCTAGCCAGAGTCATGTCTGGAGGGAATGTTTTCGTCCTTAAGAAGGATACTAGTGGTTCACTCCAATCTGGCACTATGGACACTTGATAAAGAGTGGCATGTTCCACAGGTGGTTTAGTGCAGCAGATTGGACATTCCTTGCACAACTTTTGGACATCAGCCTCCATAGTCGGCCAATGCACTCCGAGTCTCCTTAGTGTCTGTAAGGTTCGTTGCTTTGAGTAGTGTTGCTCTAATGCACCTACATGTGCTAAATGCAACCATTTAGTGTACTCGTCCTCTTCTACACAACAAGCCAAGATCCCTTGATCTGTCTGTTTGTACATGCTTCCTGCCATGATATGGTACTTCTGGGCTTTTACTACCTCTCTACCTTGAGTGTTTATTACTGGGTGGTTAGGCCCGTATGTCAATACTGGCACTAACGGCTTAGCCCACTGAGGTATTACTTCCAAATTAAACAAGTAAGCATCAGGAAGATCATCCGATACTCCTTATGGTGCTTCTCCTGATGTGATCCTAGAGAGATGATCTGCTCTCAAGTGAGTCTTCCCTTTCCTTACCACAACCTCAAAATCGTATTCCATTAGTAAGAGAAACCATCTTACTAATCTACCTGTGTTGCAAGGTTTGTTTACCAAGTACAACAATGCCTGATGATCAGTAAAAAATTTAAACTTGTTTGCAAGCAAGTAATGTCTAAACTTTTTAACCGCATATACCATGCCTAAGCCTTCTCTCTCAGTAGTGGTGTAATTTCGTTCAGCTGCATTCAACTGTCTACTGGCATAGGCAATTGGAAGATCCATATTACCTTCACTGGTAGGTTGTGCTAGTACACACCCAATAGCATAATTGGATGCATCAACATGAACGTGGAAAGGCTTATTCCAATCTGGTGTGGTCAAGATTGGTGCTGAACATAATCGCCGTTTAAGCTCATTGAAGGAATGCTCACATTCATCAGTCCACTCGAAGTTAGTCAACAGTCCATACAGAGGCTTTGCTATGATGGCATACATGTGTATAAATCGTCGGTAATAACCACAATGCCCCATGAAAGCTTGTACTTCCTTGACATTCTTGGGCCTAGGTAATTCGGCTATAGCTCTTACTTTCTCTTCATCCGTAGATATGCCATTCTTTGACACTATGTGTCTTCTGGGTTCAGGCAGACTTGATACTCTCTACACTTGTCAAAGATTTGCCTGAGTTCAGGTATATGTGTTTGTCTAATGTTGGAATGAGCACATAGATCATCAACATAGACTTCCAAATTCTTTCTTAGGAACTCTTTAAACACATGGCACATCAATCTCTGGAAGGTTGCGGGAGCATTGGTAAGCCCGAATGGCATTACTCTAAAGGCGAATATGCCCCACTCTGTGGCAAAGGCCGTTTTATGTCGATCTTCTGGTGCAATGGCCACTTGATTGTAGCCAGAGAATGTTGGAGCAAGACAATCAACAAATTGTGATTATACAAAGGGTAGAAGTAAAGACATGAAGAGAAGATTGAAGATCAATGTCATGAATTGAAGGAAAGAATCAGATAGCAAAGTTCTTTAATCAAATGTACATTAATTCTTTAGATACTTCAATATACTTGAAGTAGTTACGAGTTAGGACTTGTATATACATATATATATATATATATATATATATATATATATATATATATATATATATATATATATATATATATATATATATATATATATATATATATATATATATATATATATATATATATATATATAAGTACATGATAGTAGTCGTATGAGATATAAAAAAGAGAGTATGAGATGAGTTAGTTGATGTACATTGTACAAATCATCCATCAGATGTATGAAGGAAATAGATAAGTGAAAATTTCAGATATGGCGCGTCGATCTTCTCTCCCATTCTCCTTCTGTGCTTAATCTTTTGAGAAATTATTTTGCACGTATCTAAGTCCATAGCTAATCTATCTATGACTAGAATTTGAGAAGTTAATTGCAATCAGGTTGAGAGAATCCAGTTTAGGAACATTCATATGTGAAGATGTTCTGAGAGTCGTCAAAACTGGCGCAGATTTCATGTTCAGAGAAATGGACATTTCTCAGTGCACAATGTAAAGTTTTACACAAGTGAGGGCTCAAAATCTAAGTTGAGAGGTAAGCCATCTATGGCTAAAAGATCTTGATCAAAAGGGATTTACTTTGGGAGAACCAGTGTTAAGAAGTTACAGGTGTTAAGGTCGCCATTGCAAAGAAGCTGTTTCAGACATAGGTAAAGTGTTTCACACATTTCTCACAGTATACTCAATCATTTTGAGAAATTTAACTTGGAGAAGTTGCGCAACCTTAAGGCGAAGCATTGTGCAAAGTTTTATCAAAAACTTTACAGGATTGATTAGTCAATCAGTAATTAATCTGTGGCAGACTTTTCAAGAAATTTCAGTTTTCAACAGTTAGTCAAAATTCTGATAATTTGGTGATTGTTCTCTAAAATTAAGTGGAGTCTGAAGTTGTTATTGATATAGAGGAGTTCTAAGTTCAAGTACAACTTGTTCTTTTGGAGATTAACACTCTTCATCAGTGGTATCAGAGCAGGATGTGTCAAAATTGAAGTGAAGAAGACTCCGACTACTGCAGAAATACAAATCTTTACATCTCGAAGGTGCAAAAGGATAAAGGTTGAAGAAAACTTGAAGGTAGACACATTGAAGTTATCAAAAGGATCAGAAGGAGTAAGATTCAAAGTCAAGGTACATTTATTTCTCATAAAGATTAAAGGTTTGGCAATACAGGTAAAGAAACAATGGGAGATTGTCTCCAAATTGAGAAGCTGGATAGAGAGAACTATCCTGCATGGTCAATGAGGATGGAAGCTCATCTTATGAGCAAAGATCTGATGGGATACATCACAGGAGAGGAAGAAAAGCCAGAATTTAGAGACTCCAGTGTTCCAACTAGAGAGGAGCTTGCAGAAATGAAGAATTGGATGAAGAAGGATGCTCAAGCAAGGAGCATAATCTGCATGGCAGTCAATGACTATTTGCTTCCTCACATTAGAGGACTTGAAAGTGCATGTGACATTTGGAATGCTTTGGAAGAGCATTTCCAAAACACAACCAAATCAAGGAAGGCTTCACTATGGGCAGAATTTACTACTTTCAAGAAGAAGGCCTCACAATCAATCTCTGATTATGTGACAAAGATGAAGGACATTGCAGATTCTTTAGGTGCAGTGGATGAAGATATTGAAGAAGATAAATTGGTAAGACAAATTCTCACAGGACTAAGAGGAGATGAGAAGTGGAAGCCTTTTATTTTGTCTACAGAACTTTTGTTAGATCACTTCACTCCTGATTTGAATCAATTGTTAGGTCATATGCTAACTTTTGAGAATGATATCAAAGGAGATGTTGATAAGAGTGCAGGTCATGCAATGTACTCTAAAGACAAGAAGAAAGCTAACAAAGGAAAGCAACAATCAGGTGAAGAAGAAGGTACTTCAAACCAAGCAAATTTCATAAGAGAAAGAGGAAATGGCAGAAGTAGAGGAAGAGGCAGAAACAACAAAGATAATGCAAGAGCTTGTTGGATATGTGGTAAGACCGATCATCTATCTCATGATTGTTGGCACAATAATCAGAACAATGGTAATTATCAGAACTTTAATCAAAGAGCAAGAGGTGGTAGATTTCAGAGAGGAAACTTCAGAGGTAGAGGTGGTAGGAATTCTTTTGGAAGAGGTGGAGGAAGAAGCTTCCAAAATCAATCCTATAATAACACCTACTACAACTATGCATCAGATCAGGAGGACTCGACTCTCATTATGAATGCAACATGTGAAACCTCACATGAGGACATGAGAGTGTTCTATATTGATTCAGGATGTAGTAATCATTTAAGTGGAAATATTGCTTTGATGACTGATCTAGATCATAATGCAATTAATCATACAGTTCATACAGGTGATAATACAAAGCATAAGGTAAGGTCAATTGGTTC
This sequence comes from Ceratopteris richardii, assembly GCA_020310875.1. Taxonomy (NCBI): domain Eukaryota; kingdom Viridiplantae; phylum Streptophyta; class Polypodiopsida; order Polypodiales; family Pteridaceae; genus Ceratopteris; species Ceratopteris richardii. The sequence goes on along the minus strand of CM035416.1, from coordinate 152,942,208 downwards.
AGTCAAAGCTAAAGATGGGAGCACTCTTCTGAGTAAGGTTCTTTATGTTCCCACAATTCCAAAGAATTTGATCAGTGTAGGTCAAATTGTGGAAAAAGGATATGAGGTAAGGTTCACCAATGATGGAGTCTATGTTGAAGACCCTAGTCAAGGGTATAAACAGGTTGTTACAGGAAAGAAGGAAGGGAGGCTTTTCACATTGAAGGTACAAGGAAATGTTGGACATGCTATGTTCACATATGGAGAGCAGAAGGTATCTGAATTGGATCTTTGGCATAAAAGACTTGGACATTTCAATGAGAGAGGTATTAAAGAAATGATTAACAATGATTCAATGCTTGGGTTGCCTAACATTGCAGGTCAACACATGACATACAGATGTGAGGCATGTCAATTAGGTAAGGCCCATAAGCAACCTTATTCCAAGCATGGGTTTATGTATTTAGAAAGACTTGAGTTGGTGCATACAGATGTGTGGGGTCCTTCAAAGGACTTTAGTATAAATGGTTCAAGATATTATGTCATATATGTTGATGATGCTACCAGGTGGATCACAATTTATGTGATTAAAGAAAAGTCAGAAGTGTTTAATACATTTAAACACTATCATGCATATGCAGAAAGGATTACAGGTCAAAAATTGAAGAGACTAAGGTCAGATGGAGGGGGAGAGTATTTTTCAAATGAGTTCAATGATTACTTGTGGAATGTAGGTATAAAGAGAGAAGTTACTTGCAGGTACTCTCCTCAACAAAATGGGGTAGCAGAAAGAAGAAACAGGACACTTGTTGAATTTGCAAGGTCCATGATGAAAGAGAAGAATTGTCCAAATTATTTGTGGGCTGAGGCTGTTAATACAGCTACATATTTGGTTAATAGATTGCCTTGTAAAGCTTTGCAAGGTATGACACCATATGAAGCTTGGTGGGGTAAGAGACCTACCTTGGATCATTGCAGAATATTTGGATGCTTGGCATATGCATATGTGCCATCTCAATTGAGGCATAAGTTGGAGCCTAAGGCAGAAAAATATGTATTCATTGGTTATGATGATAAGCAAATGGGATACAGGTTGTGGAGTCCATCCACAAAGCAATTCCTTGTATCCAAGGATGTTACATTTGATGAGCAAGGTACTTGGTATGTAGGTAAATATAATATACATGCAGATGTTGAAGAAGTAATGGATCAAAGGAAAGGTAAAGCAAAGATTCAATTACTTGATGAAAATGAGAATAATGAAGTACAGGTTGAAGTTGAAGAGAGGCCAAGGTTTGATCCAAAATGTGATGAACCAGAGACTTCAAAAAGTGCAGAAGTTAGGAGGTCATCTAGGCACAAATGGCAACCCACAAGGTATAGCTATGACACCTCATTCTTGACTACTAAAGATTATGCTTATTTGGTAAAAGCAGATGAAGATCCATCTACATATGATGAAGCCAAAGGCAAGAGAAATTGGGAAGAAGCCATGCAAGAGGAGTATGATGCATTGATAGAGAATCAGACTTGGGATCTGGTTCCTAAACCTAATAGCCAGAAAATTATTGGATGTAAGTGGGTTTACAAAACAAAAAGATTTGCAGATGGAAGTGTGTCTAGGTACAAAGCCAGACTTGTTGTGAAAGGGTATGCACAGACATATGGAGTGGACTATGATGAGACCTATAGTCCTGTGGCAAAAATGACAACCATCAGAACTCTCATAGCAATTGCTGCTTGCAAAGGTTGGAAGTTATCTCAATTAGATGTTAAAAATGCTTTCTTGAATGGATACATTTCAGATGAAGTTTACATGGAGCAACCAGATGGGTTCAAAGATCAAGTGAGTCCAAATTATGTGTGTAAGCTCAAGAGAGCTTTGTATGGGTTGAAGCAGGCCCCAAGGGCTTGGAATTATAGGCTTGTAAAATTCTTAAAAGATCTTGGATTTCAAGCATCAAAGGCAGATAGTAGCTTGCTAGTCAAAGCAAGTGAAGATGGATTCATTTATGTTTGTATTTATGTTGATGACATAATACTTACAGGAATGGATGATAAAGGAATACAAATGATCAAGAAGTAGATGGAGAAAGAGTTCAAAATCAGTGATTTGGGGAACTTGTCATTTCTCTTGGGAATGGAGATTTTATATACTCAACATGGAGTATATGTGACCCAAGAAAGGTATCTTAAAAATTTGCTAACCAAATTTAAAATGGAAGATTGCAGGGTTGCACCTACACCATTGGAAGTAAACCATAAATTGTCTAGATTTGGAGGAGAAGAATTCAGAGACATGAAGCTCTATCAAATTTTGGTTGGTAGCTTGATTTATGCTACATTAACAAGGCCTGATTTGTCATATGCAGTTGGTGTGCTTTCACAATTCATGCATTGTCCTAGAAAGGAACATTGGATTGCAGGACAAAGAGTACTTAGGTACATCAAGGGTACACTCAGAGAAGGACTGTACTATGGATTTACTTCTGATACAAGAGTGAAGACAGATTAACACTCTTCATCAGAGAACCCATCTAGGAAGCTGTACACTTCCTTACCGGCTACCCTTTCTAATAAATGCTCGGTGATAGGAAGCGGATAACTATCCCTGATAGTGGTTGCGTTAACCTTCTTCATGTTAATGCATACACGTAATTTACCATTCTTTTTGGGCACCACTACAATGGGGGATACCCATTCAGTGTGCTCAATTTTATAGATAAATCCAGCTTCAACCAAGCGGTCTATCTCTTCTTTGATCTTGGCAGCATAGTTGTCATTGTATGTGTATGGCTTTTGTTTTGAGGGTCTGGCCTCTGTGGTCATGGGAATCGTATGTGAGCATATGTCCGGGTCCACTCCTTTCAAATCCTTGTAGATCCAAGCGAATACATCTCTATATTCTCTTAGCAAGGCTATCAGCTCATGCTCTTCTTCCTCAGTGAGGTCATGTCCTATGTAAGTGCACCTCTCTTCTCCTTCTTCTATGGCTACCACTATTTTCTTGGTGGTTTCTTTGTTATCATAGGCCTCTCCCGATTGCACCTCTCGTTTAGGCATTCTAATCATGACTCTCCTGTCATCTATCTCATACTTCTTAAAATTTTCTGGGACCTCAAACAAAGATTCTTCCTCTTCTGGTGTGACTTCTCTCTTCTTTCTTTTCTTTCCTTCTTCCTTAGGGGTTACATGTGTGGCTAGCCTTACATCCTTTGTAAGCTCTCCGTGCTTCTGGGGTTGAAATTCCACTTCATAGAAGTATTCCTCATCTGATGCAAAAGGTGGGTCCATAATGATTGACTCTAGATCGGGGTCACTCGCATCCTCAAATGCATCAGGGCTAGGTTCACACTCTTCTAAAACTGCCTCTCCCATGATCGGCTCTATGGAGAAGACTGAAATGTCATAGCCATCCGCATCACAGTGAGGTGTCCATTGTTCTTCATTGATGGCTACATCCATGGTTGCTAGAATTTTTGCCCAACCGTGAGGTTCGAATTCTTCGTGCATAGGCTGGGTCTTGGATTGATCTATAGGTTTCTTTTGCACCTATCTCCCTAGCTTTTTCTCTCTTCTCTTCTTCTACTGCTACCTTACACATCCATAAGTGAGTGTCTTCATGCATCCATGAGGATCCTGATCCTAGGGAATGCACCGATTCCGTATCATCTTTGGCTCTATGGATGGGGTTCCATTGGATAAGAGGGACATCTCTATGAGAGTAATCCTTGAGATTGACTTTGGTTGTAACACCTAAGTGCTGCAAATACAAGGAATTGGTTCCCCAATCCTGTACCACTTGCAACTGCCGCATAAATGGTCTTCCCAAAATCATCTCATAGGCTTGATTTTTGCTAAAGTCACAGATAGCAAATGTGTGCTCAAACTCTACACCACAAGTAGTGAGAGTTATCCCCTCTAGTAGTCCTAAGGGTCTTTCTATGTGCCCGTCAGCCATTTGCAATTTCATTCTCGTTGGCCTCAGAGCTGGCTTGCCCCATCGTTTCCATAAGGAAGTGGTAACAATTGCAACTCCTGCACCTGAGTCCAAAATGGCCTTGGTTGTGTATCCCTGATGAGTGATGGGGAGATATGTGTTTCCCTCTTCGCCCTCACTCATGTCTCCTATCTTGTCTAAGGGTATTTCTGGCACTGTTCTCTGGGATCCTACCTGGGAACGAGGTTTTGCTATCTCGGGCACTTGATTGGCTACATGTTTCCACACTTCTAGTCTAACCTTAAGCAGCTCTTCTAAGGTGAGGTTGCACTGCACTTTAGTGTTTTTCACTACCTCTGTGTTCCTAGGTATGACTGAATCTTCATTTCGTACCATGACTGTGGGTGCTCTCATACAAGTGGACTTTGCTTCCCATGGGCCTGTGAAATGGGGTAGTTCCTGTAAAGAATTAGACTCGAAGTCTAATCTTTCTTGAGATTGGGCACTCTCTTGCTCTCCATAAATGGAAGGAAGGTCTTGTGGGAATTGATCATGTATGTCATCCACCAGTTCAATGGGAGGAGGAACTTCACTCTCTTTAGCCCATTTCTCTTCTTGAATCTCTCGCAAGAATTCTGGTGTGTATTGATTCATAGAAGAAGAGGTGTCTGGTTCAGTGGAGTTAGGCACATAAGCTTCCTTGGGAGGAATGCTTTTTCTATCACTTGCCCTCTCCTTAGCCTGGGAGGTGGCTACTTTTCCAGACTTTGCAAGTAACCCCTCCAATCTATCTAATAGACCATCAAAGTGCAATGGTGTTCTGATGGGGTTAGAGCCATTGAACAAACGACTGGCTTCAAACATGGCTTGCGCCAACTCGACCATTTTAGCACAAAGCTTTGTTCGCTCTATCTCTAGATCGGCTCTAGGGTAACATTTCTCAAGATCTGTTACTTTGGGCCCTTCTTGAATTCTGGCCTGATATGCTTTAAGCATCATGTCTAGATCTTCAGGAGTGGGATCGGCTAAGATTGATCCTACTCGGGGTGGTGATTGGGTTACGTGTGGTGGATTGGTGGGTGGAGGAATGGAGGGTGAAGGGGATGGTAGTGGCGGGGATGCGTGAGAGTGTGTTTGAGAAGTGATTTCTATGATTTTGGCTTTGGTTTCTCGTAGGCTTTCTTCAAGTTCGCTCATCTTTCTTGCCCATTGCCTTTTCATACGTTCACGGCTATCTCTCCAAGCTCTTGTCCTCTTCTTATTCTGGCTCTCAGTCTCACTAACCTCCACATTCTTTTCCTAGCCTAAGTCTTGGTTTTGCTTAAGTGTCTGGGCTCTCGTGATGACTTGTACTGGGGCTGTGGAAGTCACACTTCCTGTGGAGTCTACCACCAAGCCAATCACATTGATAGGAGTGATTTTTGGCATATTATTAGGATTTTTTGGGCAGTCTCGTAAGAGATGCTCCTTTCCACACTCCTGGCAATAGCCCTGGATTGTCACTGATTGGGGTTGTGTCGGTGGAGGCAAGGGACAATCACGAATGAGATGATCTCCCTGACATCTATAGCATGGCCCTCTAGGAAATGGAGGTCTTACCTGCCTAGGTTGAGGTCTAGGGTTGGGGTTCGCGTACATGACATTGGTATACTCTGTCTCCCAAATAGGTTCACTCGGTTCCTCACTGTAGTAAGACTCACCATGTTTAGGAGACTGCATGTAGTAAGCCCGGGGACTATCAACATGTGTAGAATCAAAGCTATGGTCACTCGGATCACTTTCTGAGATTAATGGTGTTACTGGGACTATCGCTCTATTCAGGTTTTCTTCTGCAACAACATACTTGACCGGAATCACATTAGTAGGAGCAGGTGGTTGCTGTGCTAGCACTGGCTGGGATCTTAGTTGGGCCTGATATTACGGTTGGTAATTTTTCTGAGGCCTAATATACTGTTATGGTGAATATTGACTCTGGTATCTGCCTTGTTGAGGGTATGGCTGAGGGTAGGTTTGCCTAACCGCTTGCTTATTGTATGGGCAGTCCTGGGCTGAGTGATTTGTGTACCTTCGCTCTATGGTGCAATATTGGCTGCTAGGATTCACTTGGGGTTGAGCCGTGATGGGACATGCTTTTGCCATATGGTCACCACCGCAAGTATAGCACCTCTTTACTGGGGCAAATCTAGGAATTTGTTTACTAGAGACACCTAGTTTTTGAGCTACTTTTTTCGCAAGTTCCTCAATTGATGTGGATTGTGAGGAAGAGAGGCTAGAGGTACTATCTGAATCTTTGTAGATTTTGGATAGCTCTAACTCCTCCCCTAGGTTATCCTCAATATCGATGCACATGTGTACACATTCTTCTATAGTCCGAGGGTCCTTCAAGTACACATATGATCTCAATTTGGTACTTAGCAATCCATCCAAGAATAAAGCCACTTGCTTAGCGGCTGTGGGCAACTCAGGACCAAGACATCGCTCAAGATATTGCCTAAATCTTCTTCCTGCAAGTCTCACAGTCTCTTGCGGGGTCTGCTTGAAGCTGTATATCAATGAGGAAGTATTATGCCTTATGCCACTTTTAGAGAATTCGATAATGAATGCCTCTAAAAGTTGATCTATGCTTCTAAACTGCCTCTCGTTTAGTGGCTAAAACCATGTCAGGGCGGTGTTCCTAAGGGTTAAACCAAAGGCATTGTACTACGTGAACAGGTCTTCAACTTGTTCAGCTCTCAAGACTTGCTTAAACTCAGCTACATGATCGTAGGGGTCTCCAGTGCCATCGAAGTAGTTTTTCATGGACTTAACTAGCTGGGTCGGTCTCAAGGTCCTCGTGTGCTCTCTCGGTCTTGGCAAAGGGATATCATCGGCATTTCTTTGGTTCCCTAGGGCTCTATGTCCCTCAGGTTCCCCTCTATTCGTTTCCGTTCTTGTTCTTTCTCTTCCCCAAGAGTTGGCAAAGCTTACCTCAGGTCTCTCTCGACTCCTTTCTCTTTGAGTCCCATGAGCTTGAGATGTTCCAGCTCCTTGGCGACCAAAGGACAACTTCGATCTTGGTTGGGGGAAAATAAATTCTCCTTTCCAAGTGTAAGCATGCCTATCATTTTCTGTAACCCCAAAGATCCTTTCTGAAGAGTGATCTAAGTAGGTCACTCTTCCTGGAATATCAGGATCTTTGAACTCATATATCATGATTGTTCCTACCTCACTCGGCTGACTAGGTCTATATCTCCAAAAGGCTTCATCCGTCTCTCGGTTCAAGAGGAGATCTATGATCTTGTTATCTTGGGGAATCCACTCTGGTGTGATAATCCTCATGAGAACAGATTTGCCTCGGGGGGTTCTAGGTTCTTCGCCCATGTTTCCTTGCTCTAGGTCACCTAAGTCCGTTTCCGGGACCACATTCCCAAATTCATCTGTCCTATCGGGATGACTGGTGACTACATATATTGTCCCTTCCTTGTCCAAGTATGCTCCATTTTCAAACTTGACAGCTGGATGCTCTAGTCCAATGGATTGGTCAGGGTTTTTAATCTGGACCACCGCTCTTCCTAGGCCGTCCTCATAGATGCTAGCACCTAATCGGTTGGTCCTAAGGTACTCGAGTTGCATCTTGTAAGGGCCTTCCACCCTATGTAAATATGGCACCCTAGAACTTCCTGTAGGTCTCTCCATACCGTGGGACATCTCAGACTCGCTAGTCTCAGAACTAGGGTAATACGAATGATGGCTCAACTGCTGGGCCCAAGACCTAGCAGTATGATTGACACTAGCCTCTGAAGATCTAAGACTTTGTCTGTCTCTCCCTAGGTGTCTACTTGACCTAAGGTTCATATGCCCTTTGTACGTTGCTGATTCTTTGGTACCAGTCACTTGTTCCTTTTAAGTTCCTTTGGATGTGTTTTCTTGTTTTTAATTGAGCGTCATCAGGAGCACTTTCGTGTGTCGTACTTGATGTTCTGTGTCTGCTTAGTTTAAGTTCTTTTCCTTTAAGTTATCCCTTGACTACAATTTAGCCTACCCTTGCACTTGAGAAATTAAGGGCTCTTCAAACTTGAGTGTTCCTATCGTACCCCTAGTCAATCAGAACAACTACTCGCACTTAGCCTATGCTAAGAATAGACTGAGGGGGTTAAGTGATGTTCCAACCTCAAGTCGCTCCTCCTGGCGATGCTGGTCTACCCAGGAAGCACGTTCCCAAGCTTGTTCGCCCTGGCACTTACTTTGCTTTCTCCAAGAGCTCTCGATGATCTTGTAAGAATCCCAAGTTTAGCTTCAATTTGATCCTTCAATTGACAGACAATTTATTTCAGACACTTTTTAATGACCCTTGTTCCCACTTTTGTATTGCTAAAAATTTCCTCTAGAGCTCCCTTGGTGTTCCTACCCCTCAGTGTGTCAACTTCCAAATATCCTATCTGACAAGCCCTAGAGCTCAAAAAATGGATTTCGTATGAAAAAGTTATGACCGTTCAGGGTTTAGGGGGTTAAACAAACAAACAGAACCTTTTAGGAGTTTTAATGCATTTTTCTAAGGCCTTTGCAAGTGTGTGAGTATTTGAGAGTGCAAATATGCCCAAAATTTAGCCTAAATTTCCAAAAAATTTACCCCTTAATTTTTGTCGAAAATGTCTGTCTATCATGATAGACGGTGTCTGTCGCGATAGACACAAACTGTCGTGGGGGGCTGTCTGTCACGATAGACGGTGTCTATCGCGATAGACGGTGTCTATCGCGATAGAGTGGTCTGTCGCGATAGACGGTGTCTATCGTCTATCATGGTTTTGGTTTGTCGCGATAGACGGTGTCTGTCGCGATAGACTGGATCTGTCGTGGAATTTGGTCTGTCGCGATAGACAGGTGTCTGTCGCGATAGACGGGGTTTATCGTGGGTCTCTGTCTGTCGCGATAGACGGGTGTCTGTCGCGATAGACGGTGTCTATCGTCTGTCGTGATTTGGTCTGTCGCGATAGACGGTGTCTGTCGCGATAGACTGGATCTGTCGTGGAATTTGGTCTGTCGTGATAGACAGGTGTCTGTCGCGATAGACGGGGTCTATCGTGGGTCTCTGTCTGTCGCGATAGACGGTGTCTGTCGTCTGTCGTGATTTGGTCTGTCGCGATAGACGATGTCTGTCGCGATAGATGGTGTCTGTCGCAATAGACTAAAAAAATGCAAATTTTTGAGAAACTTCTAGTGATTTGGAGTGCTCTAATGGTGTAGGTTACCGTGCCAAACACACATTCACAAAATATTAAGTTTTTCTGTCTGTCGTGACAGATAGAGGTCGTCGTCCCGGGACCTGTGCAAAGTCTGTCCTACCTGCGCACACTACTGGAGAAGGTGGTACAGCTAGTTCCTGCAACAAAAGCTCAAAAACACACCAAAAACAGATAGCATGCAAGCTCTCTCTCGCTCTCTCTCTCACAATGAAATGAGGGAAATGAGGTGGGGACTGTAATATGACCAAAAAACTGAAATTTTTTGTGGAGATGGAGATGGAGGTGGGAGGTGGTGGGGATGATGATGGTGATGATGGTGATGCGAAAGTAAGGAAAAAATGAAGAAAAATAAAGAAAAGGAAGGATATTACCTATAACTCCAATGTCTCAACTCGACGTCTTACCATCACACGCTCGTCCTCGAAGCTCTCTCCCCGGCAACGGCGCCAAATTTGGTGTCACTCTAGCACAATGGTGAGTACCAATGTGAGAAGATTCACCTCATAATTGTCAATCCGTGGAGACGTGAGGACTAGTATGAAGACTTTGAGCAAGTGAAGGCACAAGTGTGTGAGTGAGAAGCACACAAGCATGCACACACATACACACACACGCGCACACAAGGCAAGAACAAGAAGAGGAACAATGGAGTTCTTTGCATTAGTCAAAAAGTCTCTTACATAAGCTCAATTCACAAACAATCTAACCCCAAAAATGAGCTCTCTAGCTCTTTTTATAGTTTTCTAACTAGCTTTGGTCTTGTCCAGACCTAGTGTCCGGCCTAGTTAAAAATTAGGTTCTAGAGCCTATTTGAGGGCTCAAACAGAGTCTAAAAATTATGAAAATTGATATGTAGCTAGTTCTAATACTCCTCAAGCTCGAGGACTCCTCGGCTTGCACAAAATGGAGTCTATTCTACCAAAAACGGAATTTACAATGTTTGTGTAGTGATTAAAATCACTTGAGTTGTAAATGGTCCATGGAAAAAATGATTGGGCCTTGTTGCCGTATTGTGCATGACTGCTCCGTTGCGCTAGTATGCTCTTCATCTGACTTGTATGCCAACAATCGGATATGATGAAAAACAGATGGGTTATAGGTTATGGAGTCCTCTAACCAAACAGTTTATTGTTTCCAGAGATGTAACATTTGATGAAGGAAAAAGTTGGTATACAGACGTAGAGTATAATGAAGAAACAATTAAAGAAGAGATAAGAAGGAAAGAAAAAGGAAAATCACATATGCAGGTGAATGGAGATGAAGATCATATGCAGGCAAGTCTGTCCAGGATCGGATCAGGTATGAGAAACGAAGATGGACCAAGATTTGATGAAGATGTGTATTCAGATACACATGAAGAATATGAGCTAAGAAGGTCAAACAGAGTAAGGAAACAACCAACAAGGTATTCCTATGACACTTCTTATTTGACTCAAAAAAACTATGCTTACTTAGTAAAGGAAGATGAAGAACCTCAGAATTACAGTGAAGCAAAAGGTAAGAAACAATGGGAAGAAGCAATGAAGGAGGAGTTTAAAGCGCTTGAGGAGAACAAGACTTGGGATCTTGTTCCAAAACCAAATGGTAAGAAAGTGATTGGAAATAAATGGGTTTACAAAGTTAAGAAACTTGCAGATGGAAGGATAGCCAGATACAAAGCTAGACTAGTGGTCAAAGGCTATGCTCAGACGCATGGCATAGATTATGATGAGACGTTTAGTCCGGTGGCAAAGATGTCAACCATAAGGACATTGATTGCTATAGCAACATCAAAAGGATGGAAGCTAAGTCAGCTGGATATAAAGAATGCATTTTTAAATGGATATATATCAGATGAAGTCTACATGGAACAACCTTAAGGGTTTGTAAGTTCCAGTTACCCAGATCATGTTTGCAGATTAAGAAGAGCTCTCTATGGATTGAAGCAAGCTCCAAGAGCTTGGAATTACAGACTTGTGAAGTATCTCAATGACCTTGGATACCAAAGCTCAAACGCTGATGCAAGCCTACTCATTAAGAGAACAGATGAAGGTATGATCTACATTTGTATTTATGTAGATGACATAATAATCACAGGAACCTCAGATGAAGGAATCAAGGAGGTAAAAAGATTACTTGAAAAAGAGTTTAAGATCAGTGACCTAGGAAATTTATCATACTTTCTTGGAATGGAAGTTACATATACAGACCATGGTGTAAATGTTTCGCAAGAAAGGTATCTCCTAAACTTACTGAAGAAGTTTAACATGGAGAATTGCAGAGAAGCTTCAACACCGCTTGAAGTAAATCATAAACTCAGCAAATATGGTGGTGCAGAGTTAGATATGAGGAAGTATTAGTCATTAGTGGGAAGCTTAATTTATGCTACAGTAACAAGACCTGATCTCAGTTATGCAGTAGGAGTTCTCCCACAGTTCATGCATTGTCCGACGGATCAACATTGGATTGCAGGACAAAGAGTTCTTAGATATATCAAAAGAACTATAAAAGAAGGATTATATTATCCTTTTACGTCATATATAAAGCTGAGAGCATACAGTGACTCAGACTGGGCAGGAAGTCAAGATGACAGAAGGTCAACACATGGATATATGATGTACCTAGGAGATAAGCTTGTAAGCTGGTGCTCAAAGAAGCAACACATAGTGGCTTTATCATCAACAGAAGCAGAATATAAAGGACTTGTGGAAGCAGCTAAAGAAGTGATATGGATGCAGACCTTTTTCAAAAGTATGGGTATTGATCAAGGTATACCTATCATACATGGAGATAATATAAGCTCATTGTATCTTGCAGCAAATCCAGTATTTCATGCAAGAACAAAACACATAGAGATTTAGTATCATTTCCTGAGGGAAAAGGTAATGGAAAAAGAGATTGAAATAGTATGCACATCTACAAAAGATCAGATAGCAGATATTCTAACAAAGAGCTTAGATGGAGTAAAGACAAGTAGATTCAAAGCAATGCCAGTTATAAAAGAAAAGAAGAATATATGAAAGATCAGAGAATGCAAATTAGTGATTGAGGGGGAGCTGTTGAAGACTCACTCACAAATTTGACATACAGACAGACATAAAGACGAAGAAAGACAAAGAAAATAAAAAACAAAGCATTTAGAAAATCAAGCCTTAGTGAAGGGACAAATTCACGACTGTAATATAGTTCATAGAAACTTCCAGAAATATGAGTTTTGAATCTCGGAACAAAATGTATATATATGAGGTAGAAGATCATAATACAATGAGCAAAGAAGGGAGCAGAGAGAGTGCATAGAACCGGAATAGAATAGCACATATAGAAACTAAGGATAGTGATATAGAAGATGCCAAAGATTGTGTATGTAGAGATGAATAATAGAACCTGAATTGTTGGGTATTCATCTGAGAGAGATGGTAAGGAATAACTACTCAGAGTAGGAGAGTTTTCCATAGCTATGAGCAAAGTGAGGCCAAGCTATTTTTGTACACATCTTCTCTAATAGAAAGCACATGTTCATGTGGAAGTTTGAGCGCATTCTTCATATGTGAAGAAATCTGAGTGATTTCATGTTACTGTGAAAGTTAGTTAACAGTTACAATTTTCTCAGTAAATGTTTTCTGGTACATCTACAAGTTAGATCTCGCAACATAGTGTAAAGGTTTTCATGAGAGATAGCTCGTCTTGAAGCCAGTAGTCTCAACTATAAGTTGATCAAAAGACTTCTATGAAACGGGACTGGTACGCACAGTATTGTGTCTGAGAGTAAAGACATCCAGAACTGGTGAAGTTTTTTCTTAAACTTCAGATAGTGTTCATTCACTGAAGGAAGCTCAGGTATTACTTCCTTACTTCATCAACAATCATTTGAAGTAACTACAAACAAAATTGCAATTGATTCCGGTAACATTACGGTGACAGTCCGGTGATATTCCGGTGAGTTCAAAACACAATTTTGATATATTTGAGTGACAAAAAGTTTATCTAACAGTAAGCAAACAAAGAATTGTAAAGGTTAATGTAAACGAGATCAGAATTGAAGCCAAGTTTCTGTAAAGTAAATCTTTGGGATTTCATTAAACACAATTGTAAAGTTTTTAGTTTCAGGAAGTTGCTAAGCTAGTGATGATTATAGAGGTGTTCTAATATCACTCTAGCTTAGTTCTTGTGGCGTGGTGAATTCCGGAGTTGAGCTTTAGCTAGTTAAGCTCACTCGCCGCATCAACAAATAGTACAAGAGCTCAACAGTTGATGATAAGCCATTAGAGCTCAACAAGAACTGCGTACAAAAACCGAAAGAAGATCAAATTACCTCTTCAACAATAGTGGGAAGAAGTGCAAAAAGGGTATGGGTTTGGAGGCCAAACGTACAAGTAGCCTCCACTGAACCAAAGTGCCAACCACCCTGGATACCACAGTTCAAAAAGCATCCAAAGAGGAAGACGCCTGAAGCGATCTCTATAGTGCAAATGCTGTTCTAAAATGGACCCCAATAAGGAGGATTACATCATTTTGAGAAACAATGGATACCTCTACCAAAGCCGGCATCAACATCTACAAGTAACATCGAAAGCCTCGACGAGTGAAAACCATGTGCTCCTTCCACATTTGGAAGATAGATGGCTCTCGTTTCTACAGAATGGACACCACCTCTTACAACACTACTGGAACAACCATTACAACAAGGGTCTGTCGGGGACGACAAACTCGAGAGGGGGGGAGTGTTGGAACTCAAGGTCAAGCACAAAGCATGGAAGCGCATCAAAGAAGTGGACATACAAGAAGAAGGAGCAAGTAGGGAGCTCCAAGAAGTACATGTCAAATTTTCAGAAGAATCCCCTACAAAAATAGTGATTTTCATCACTAAAAACCATTGTAAATACCATTTTCTATTTTTGTAAATCCATTTTGTTCAAGCCGAGGAGTCCTTGAGCTTGAGGAGTATTAGAAGTATCATCCTACCAATTTTCATAATTTTTAGACTTTGTTTGAGCCCTCAAATAAGCCCTGGAACCTAATTTTCAACTAGGTCGGACACTAGGTCTAGACAGGGCCAAAACTAGTCCAAAAACTATAAAAAGAGCTAGAGAGCTCATTTTTGGGGTTAGCTTGTTAGAGAATAGAGCTTTTGTAAGAGAACTCTTTTGCAATCAAAGCTTTCCATTGTTCCTCTCTTTGATCTTACCTTGTCCGCGTGTGTGTGTATGTGTGTGCATCTTTGTGTGTTTTCACTCACACACTTGTGCCTTCACTTGCTCGTGCTCTTCATACCAGTCCTCACGTCTTCGCGGATTGACAAGTAAAGAAGGTGGTGCGTACGCTTGAGCTACATTGACCCACAATAAAGACAAATTTGGGTGCCTAAGGCTTGTTTGTAGCTCAAATAGCCACACATAAACCACACCATATACAACATGATTCACTCACGCGAACAGCTGATACCCATTCTTATTCAACACTCACAAACACATATTCATCCATGAGCATGGGCAGAATCACTTGTAAATGGGTCCCTAAAAAGCCTCATTTCCAAGTAGACATTCTGGTAAAGCCCTCCAGAGTCTCCACAAAATCAAAAGAGAAAGCCATCCACTGTGTTTGGCAGCCCAAACCTTGTAATAAATCACCTGATCCCATTGTAAAGCCACCTCTGTGAAGAGATGGATAGGTATGTGCTTGAAGATGAAGAGGTGTTGCAAAATCCTTGATCTACACCAGCCAAATGAACTCCAGGAGTATATGGTGGGCCCTTTTAGCTTGCCAATGGATGTATTAGACACCCTATGTACATTGGAAGATCACTCTCAAAAAGATAGATCAAAACAGATAAGTTGGAGTTAGCTCAAAGGTGAAAAACTTGCTATTTTGGTTCATACACCTGTCCACTGTTTTGCATAATTCTCTGAGCACAACAGCAATTAGCTTAATTCATCTTGGGGAAGTATAGTTAACTTAAAGATCTAACTTTCAAGATTAATCTCATCAAAAATAATAAACCACACATTGAGAATGAGTTTTAACAAGTGATGACATCATCCCAATTTTCACGGGCTGCTATAGTTTGAGACTAGTGAGCAGAAAAATGAACATAACTCAAAATTTAGGAATCCAATGATTATGAAAATTTGTATGCTTATACTAGACAGTAAGTTGAATCCAACAAGCGTTAAAGCATTGAATTTGGATAAGTAACCACTGAGAAATGGCTCTGACAAGATCAGTAAAAAAGTCGGGTACCTGACAGAGAAGTGAAGATGAACAGACACTGTTGACTTCAATTGAACATAACTGAAGATTGCAACATCCAAATGAAATGAAACTGTGTGAGCATATAGTAGAATTATAGTGCTAACTTTTTTTACCAAGTTAAATAACTGAAAATGATGCACCAATCTTAGAGAAACCATCTCTACAATCTGACTGAGAAAACTGAGAGATATGGCAGTGAGTAGTACATTTCACAAGAACATGGAAATATGAACTCAAATAATCATGAAAATGAAATTATATTGCTTGTACAATACAATGGACTTACTGATACATATGTGTGCCTTGTAAGCACACCTTGATATGGCATAAAGCTCAGCTCTTGGAGGTCTTCACATAGGTCTCTCTAACCATGACTAAAACTGCCATCTATTTATAGTTGAGCTTGGGAGGCTAACTTCCCTCAATCACTCTCCAATCAATCAGTGATTGATTTGATTCTCTACCTACCACAAATCACAAATTCGTGGCTCCTCTTTCCCTTTTTGATCAAGTGGACTCAACCACTTAAGATTCTTTCACTTTTACATTAAGTAAACTCTTCAAAAGTTACAAGGGGTAGTTCACAAGTGAACTTTACATAGTCTTCATTTTGAAGCTTCTTTTATGACTTTGTGGGACTCAAGCCAATACTTAGGCTTGTCATAGACTTGCTCCAACAACTCCCCCTCAAGCCAAGTATGCTTGAGGTCTTCAATCTTCCAAGATTACGTGCAAACCAATCATAGCCTTGAATTTGCAAAGCTTTGTACCATCCAATGCTTTGGTTAGAATATCTGCACATTGTTGATGAGTGGACACATATGATATTTGAATCTCTTTGCTTAGAACCTTCTCTCTTACATAGTGATAATTAACTTCAATATGTTTAGTCCTTGCATGAAAAATAGGATTAGCAGCCAAATGAATAGAACTCATATTGTCACCATAAATAGTTGGAGTTCCAAACTCCAATCCAAGATCTTTGAATAATGTCTTCATCCACATAGCTTCTTGTGTAGCTATGGCAAGACCTCTGTATTAAGCTTCAATAGATGAGAGAGCAACTGTGGGTTGCTTCTTTGATGACCATGAAATAAGCTTTGAACCTGCAAAGGTAGGATAACCTGAAGTGCTCCTTCTATCTTCCTTCGAGCCAGCCCAATCTGCATTAGAAAATAGCTTCAAACCTAAATCAGATACATAAGGATAATAAAGTCCTTCATTTATGGTTCCTTTGAGATACTTGAGAATCCTTTTAGCAGCATCCATATGTGGTTTCCTTGGTGTGTGCATAAATTGACTTAGCACACTCACACTGTAACATATATCTACTCTTGTCAATGTGGCATAGTTGAGACTACCCACTAGACTTTGATATGATGTGATGTCCTCTATGAGTTCACCTTCATGTGAGCTCAATTTGTGATTGACCTCCATTGGAGTACCTGCAATCTTACAATCTTGCATCTTGAATTTTGCCAACATGTCCTTAATGTACTTTCTTTGAGTGAGAAACAAACCATGATCTTTGTAGACAACTTCCAATCCTAGGAAGTAGGTAACTGAACCCAAATCACTTATCTTGAACTCTTCTCTCATCTGATCTTTGATCTTCTTCATACCATCTGCATCATTTCCTGTCAATATAATATCATCTACATATACACAGGTAGATGACCTCAAAGTTACTCTTTTTGATAAAGAGTGAAGGGTCTGCCTTGCTTGGTTGAAAGCCTTTGTCCTGCAAGAATGAAACAAGCCTGAAATTCCAAGATCTTGGAGCTTTCTTGAGACCATACAATGCTTTGTTAAGTTTACACACATAATCAGGATAAACTTGATTCTCAAAACCAGGTGGTTGTGCCATATATACCTCTTCTGTTATCCACCCATTCAAGAATGCATTCTTTACATCTAGTTGAAGTATCTTCCAATTCTTGGAAGAGGCAATACTATGCAAAACCCTAATAGTAGGCATCTTTGCCACAGGAGAGAAGGTCTCCTCATAATTAATTCCCTGAGTTTGTGCAAAGCCTTTTGCTACAAGCCTTGCCTTATACCTGTTAATGAAACCATCAGAATTCTTCTTGAGTTTATAGACCCATCTTGAGCCTATTACCTTCATGGATGAAGTCTTGGGCACTAAATCCCAAGTGTTGTTTTCCTCAAGTGCTTCAATCTCTTCCTTCATTGCATGCTTCCATTCTGTTTTTGCTTTGGCCTCTTCAAATGATGATGGCTCCTCTTGGTTTATGTCATGTGCTATGTAGATAGAATGTTTAGTTACTAATGAGGTGTCAAACCCATACCTTTTTGGTTTTTTCTTTTCTCTCATAGATCTTCTTAGGCCATGATGTGATGATTCTGCCTCATGTCCAAGTTCCTGCAATTTTGCTTTACCTTTAGACTTCCATGCTTTGATCTTTTCCATCTGAGATTCTTCATCATCCTCTAAGGTGTCTTGTTCTTCAATCTTTGGTTGTTCTCTACCAAGCTTTGGAAAATCTTCTTCAAGATTATATGATAAATTGACCTTCCTACATGAATCTTCATACCATGAATTTTTTTCATCAAAAACTACATCTCTACTTACCAAGAATCCTTTGTTGGTAGGGTTGTATAACCTATAGCCCTTTTGATTGTTGTCATATCCACTAAATACACACCTTTCTGCCTTTGGATCCATCTTGCCTCTAACCTGTGAAGGAACATGAGCAAAAGCAATACATCCAAAAATTTTACAATGATCTAAGCTTGGTCTTCTTCCATTCCAAGCCTCATATGGAGTCATCCCATCAAGGGATTTTGAAGGCAACCTGTTAATCAAGTAAGTGGCTGTAGATACAGCCTCAGCCCATAAGTAATTAGGTAAATGCTTTTCATTTAACATAGACCTTGCAGCTTCAACAATTGTCCTATTCCTCCTTTCTGCCACTCCATTTTGCTCAGGAGTGTACCTCTCTTTTGATTCCTCTTTCTTGAAGAAAAGAATCAAACTCATGGGAGAAGTATTCTCCCCCTCCATTTGACCTTAACCTTTTAGTGATTTACCTGTTTGATTCTCCACAAGAGCCAAATATCTTTTGAAACATGAAAAAACTTCATCTTTGTGTTTCATAAAGAATAGGATAGTCCATCTGCTGCAATCATCAATAAAGGAGACATAATACCTTGATCCGGATATTGAAGCTTCCTTGCTAGGTCCCCATACATCTATCTGAACCAACTCCAAGAGATCTCCATGCATATAACCTTTCTTCATGAATGGTAACCTGTGAGACTTTCCAAATTGACATGCACTACACTTATAAATCATATGTTGTTTTGACAAATTAGGGAGTCCAAGTACACTTTGGTCCCTGCAAATTTGCTTTAATGACCTTTCACCAATATGTGCTAACCTTTTGTGCCATACTTCCAATTCTGTGAGTGTCTGACTACCATAATTAAAGAGAGCAATATTTCTAGTGTCCTGTAATTCAAATGTGAAAAATCTACCTGTCTTTTCACCTTTTGCAATTTTTCTGAATCCTTGACTTGGATCTTCAACAAATGCTCCTGCCTTTGTGAACCTGACTTGCAACCCTTTCTCTACTATCTGCCCAACACTTATCAAATTCTTTGTAATGGTAGGGACATAGAGTACCTTACTGAGTAGGTTGATGTTTCCATCAGGTGCTTTGACATTGCCTATTTTCTCCATAGGATGTTTTGTATCATCTCCTATTTGTACCTCATGCTTATTCCTTGGATCTTCTAAATCTGATAGGAGTGCCACATTTCCTGCCACATGATTTGAACAACCTGAATCTATGTAGAAAACATGCTCATCAGATTTACCTTGTGGCATAGCCATGTTCATGATCAATAATGAATCCTCTTTGTTTGAGTCTTCTGTGTAGTTATTGTAGTCTCTCCTTCCTTTGTAGCCTCCTTGATAGTTTGAATGATTGTAGTTGTTGTAATTGCCATGGTAATTGTTGAACCTTCCTCTTGAGTAGCCATAAATTCCTCTATTGTATCCTCTTCCTCTTTGATTCCTAGAATTCATAAAGCAATTTTCAGTTGTATGATTAGTTAATCCACAAATAGAACATGAATTGGAGTCTTGGGATCTCCCCCTGCCTTGTCTACCTCCTCTTCCTCTACCTCTGCCATGTCTTCCTCTACCTGCATAGTTAGCTTGATATGTACCTGCTTCATCATCCACTTTCTTTGCCTTTCCTTTGTTATCTTTGGACTTGCTTTTATCAGTGTATAAAGCTGAAGATTGATTACCTTTAGAGCTTTCTCCATTTTTTATAAGCTTTGCCTCTTGAGTAAGTAGTTGTCCAATGAGTGTATTGAAATCAGGTACATGCATGTCCATGTACAAATCCATAGCTGTGGTGAATGCTTCCCACTTGTCATCTGCCTTCAAGCCATTAATGACCTGCCTTACAATTTTCTCTTCATCTATTACCTCTCCAATGCTTCCCAACTGATCTGCTATGTCCTTGAGCTTTGTGACAAAATCAGTCACATTTTGTTTGGGAGCCTTCTTGAGAGTTGTGAAATCCATCCATAGTTGATGCTTCCAACAAGCTTTAAATCATTGAATTTGGATAAGTAACCACTGAGAAATGGCTCTGACAAGATCAGTAAAAAAAGTCGGGTACCTGACAGAGAAGTGAAGATGAACAGACACTGTTGACTTCAATTGAACATAACTGAATATTGCAACATCCAAATGAAATGAAACTTTGTGAGCATATAGTAGACTTATAGAGCTAACTTTACCAAGTTAAATCACTGACAATGATGCACCAATCTCAGAGAAATCATCTCTGCAATCTGACTGAGAAAACTGCGAGATATGGCAGTGAGTGGTACACTTCACAAGAACATGGAAATATGAACTCAAATAATCATGAAAATGAAAGTATATTGCTTGTACAATACACTGGACGTATTGATACATATGTGTGCCTTGTAATCACACCTTGATATGGCATAAAGCTCAGCTCTTGGAGGTCTTCACATAGGTCTCTCTAACCACAACTAAAACTGCCATCTATTTATAGTTGAGCTTGGGAGGCTAACTTCCCTCAATCACTCTCCAATCAATCAGTGATTGATTTGATTCTCTACCTACCACAAATCACGAATTCGTGGCTCCTCTTTTCCTTTTTGATCAAGTGGACTCGACCACTTAAGATTCTTTCACTTTTACATTAAGTAAACTCTTCAAATGTTACAAGAGGTAGTTCACAAGTGAACATTACATAGTCTTCATTTTGAAGCTTCTTTTATGACTTTGTGGGACTCAAGCCAATACTTAGGCTTGTCATAGACTTGCTCCAACAACCTCCACTTACTAATTGTATCCACACTGCACCCCACCCCCAATTAGCACATAGGAACCCTGCATCTGCTAACCACACTTCACACTCACAACCACGCGAACACTAACTAACGCACTAACTACATCACAGTTCATCATGTTAATGTTGTAACGGGGACACACGACCACTTTGTGTCCATTTGCAATGTTAACATTCATTTGTATATTCTCATAGAATTGGCGACCGATTTCCTCAATATGGCCGAGGTTGTAGGAACGAGCTCCCAGGCAGGCACCAGTTCTCAGGTGGTAGACATTGAAAGTCTCCCTATTCAGGAGGAGTTGAAGGAAAGGCCATAGGCGTTGAGAGCCTTACATGTCATACCGATTCAAAATCCCCCCCAAGGGCACACATCGCTTGTAAGCAAGAACTCCCATTGGTTCAGTGAAGTTGCAGGACCCCTTGGAGAAGGCACCTATTTATGGGAGGTTGAGATAGAGTTCAACGGACACTGGGAACGGTTTCATTTCTTTACACGAGAGCTTGAGAGGCTTCAAAATAGTGAAGGATTGCAACCAATATGGAAGAAGGCTCGATTGTATGATTACTTCAAGGCTTAGTTACCAAAGCCGAACTTCCCGAGGTGTTCATACCTGATTAGCATCCTCACTCCTAGCAAAGATAAGAAGGGGTACAACACCTTTGTACTACCATCTCTTACGCGAGGAAATGAACTGAAGCGCTTCAAATTGACCAACAATTTGGTAAGGGAAGCTCTAAAAATGCGAGGTATGCACATCCCTACAGAGAAGGAGACAATGATCCCGGACAACATGAAGAATAGGAACTTAACTAAACTGAAGGATATGGTGGCAATGACACCAACTATTGCCATTCACCTTCAAATGTGCATGCAACACTTCATGTTTCCTGCTCAAGAACGATTCATGATGCCACCCAAGAAGATTTGGTTCAGTCTATACTTAGCAGACACCTTCAATCTGACAATTAACATGCCGCATTGGATCATTGACCAAATCCATCTTGCACACCAACGTTGGTACAAGAAACAGAAGTCAGTGCTCTATGGATGTTGTGCACTTACCAGAATTGTATATCGATGCTTGGCATATGATGTGCCAATTCAAAGGGCGCTCATTTGGACTAGGGTGCAAGATTTTCAGCGAAGGATATCAGCTGCAGGGCCTCCTTCAAAGAAAATGAGGGGACCTGTTCAAATGCCATGTGCACAAGCCCAAGGCGCTACCCTGACACCGGAAACAACTCCACCACCCTAGAGGCACGTGTAGCCCTTTACCATCAGATTACCAAGGCACGGTGCAGAAGGACATAATTGATGGAGAGTGTTAATCTCCAAAAGAACAAGCTATCCTTGATGTTAGACCACCTCTATATCAAGAATAACTTCAGACTCCACTTAATTTTAAAGAACAATCACCAAACTATCAAGAAATTGATCAACTGTGAAAAAATCACTTCTCAGAAGAAATCTACTGCACATTAATCATTCATTGACTGATCATTTGTGTAAAGTTTTTTATAAAACTTTGTAGAATGTGTCGCCTAGAGCTTGCACATCTTCTCCAAGTTAAAACTCTTCAAATGCTTGAGTAGATTGTGAGAAATGACTCAAACAATGTACCTATGTCTGAAACTGTCTCTCTGTAATGACGACTTTGACACCTGTAACTTCTAAGCTATGGTTCTCCCAAACTATAGCCCGTTTAATGAAATGCTTTTAGCCATAGATGGCTTACTTCTCAACTTAAATTTTGAGTCCTCATTTGTGTAAAACTTTACACTATGCACTGAGCACTGTCCATTTCTTTGACCATTGAATCTGTGCCTGTTTCAGAAGACACTCAGAACTTTCTTACATATGAATGTTACTATTCAAAATTCTCTCAGCCTGTTTGTAATTGGACTCTCAAATTTTAACCATAGATAGATTCACTATGGACTTAGATGTGTACAAAAGGATTTCTCAAGAGATTAACTACAGAAGGAGAATTAGAGAAAAGATCGACGCGCAATTCTCTGAAAACTTTTTCTTCTCATAAATCTTCTAATCATCCATCACGTATTACAACACAAGCTTTGGAAGCTTGGTACCTCTTTGAGGTAGTGCTTTTAGCACATGGGGCAGCCATGGTGCTTTGTTGGAGCATGTTGAGGAGCGGCTATGGAGTTCTTCTTGGAGAAGGAGAGCGAGCTCACACTCTTGCTTATGGAGAGGATTTACCCCGAAGCAGCTTGATGGTGTGGATCGGCCATTCACATGATGTATTTGAAGATTGTCTTCTACATGAAGATTTCGGGTTACTTCAAAGACATTGGATGGTGGTTAACATAAGATTTGCATCTTATGTTAAGAATTCAGGTACATATTCTCTTTATGCACACAGGTACTACTTGAAGTTTATGGAGGCAGTAACATCCATATCCGGAGGAGTCCTATTCGGCTTAGGTACAAGAGAATCAGTACATGTATGCTTTATGCATATTTGGATGAGGTGTTCAAGAAGGTATGGTCATATGAGTTTGAGGATTTCTGGCAGCAAACTTGTTAGCCTTCTTTGCTAATTTTGTAAGTATGTGATCTTTTCACACAGGTGTCTAACTTAGGATCTTCGATAGCCTAAGGTTAGATGAGGGTTTGTTGATTATCAGTTTTAGACTGATCCTTCCTCATTCTATCACTCATATTCACTCTTCTACAACCTATCAGGTCACACATCTCATATATATTCAGATTTTTGTCCATACATCTGAATATGTTTGTTACATTTGTACATTCACTCTTCCATCTATTTCTGTTCACATAGAGTGGTTGAGAGTTTTGCTCCAACATTGTACATTGAACATTGGTATGTATGATAGTGTGAGTAAGCAGTGGCTTACGTAACTTTTTAGACATGTTATCTAATCTCTCTCTCTATCTTTGTCTCATCATCTATATGATTAAGTTGTGGTATGTTCATGTTTTGTCAATATTGGAAGATTGCTAGATTTTATGCTGTATATGCTGGACCTATGGAACCTTGGACCTGTGGTTTTAGTAATGGGCCTAGTGCATTTCCAACATTTGGTATCAGAGCTTTAGGGTTTTGATATTAGAGCATTCAGGCTCTCAAATTCTTAGGTTTCGAGACTTTCAGGTTTACAACATATGATTTAAGAGCATCTTCTAACATTTGACATACACACTTAATCTAGATGAGTAGAGATTTGAGAATTAGACAATTCTGTCACATGTTAATTCATCAGTGTGGGGTATGAAGTTGATGATCTGTTCGCACCCAAATATTTTTGGAAGAGTATGCAAATACTGTACAAAAGTATTGTTTGAAGATGTTGATATATTTAGGTAGTGATGTGTGTGAACACTTTAGGACCGCCGGGGCATTTTTTTCCCTCTTTAGGAGGTTTTTTCCCTCGGCTTGAATATACGCCTATTGCCCTAATGGGCTACTTATCTTTGTACATTCTCTAGTAATACATTCAGTATTGTGTGTTTTTGCTCCAAGCTTCTTCTTCTTCCTTGTGCTGTTCGCGTGCTTCTGCAGACGTCTATCTCCAACAATTGGTATCAGAGCAGGTCGTCGCTTCTTCTAGGGCGCCGTCGACACTCCTCTGTTTGCAGTCTCAGATTTGCACGAAATTTGGTGAGCATACTCAGGGTGTTTCCGAGATTAAAACAGCTTCGCTGTGTGGTGCCGAAATCGCGATCTGAGCTCGTTTCGGCCTCCGAACGCACTATCGCAGCGCTTGTGCAGGCTATTTCGTCCTTTTCTGCCAAAGGTATATACCAGTTTCTGTTCGCCAGTTTAAGCGTCTCGAAGTCTGCTACAGGTCTAGCAGAACTCGTCTGGGCAATTCCGTTCAACTTTTTGAGATACAGTCAATTTTCTGCATCAAGGTATTTTAGTCACCGGCCATGGCTGAAAGCAGTGATGTATTCCGTATGTTGGCTGTTGAGGATAAGTTGGATGGTACCAACCACCCATTATGGGCTTATATGATGCGACATGTACTGGTTGCAAAAGGACTGTGGAACATTGTGCAGGGTGTTGAAAGACGTCCTGTTACACCTGCGACTACAGGTACTACAAATACAGGTGCTGGAGGTATTGGAGCTGATGAAGATGGTGTCGAAGATGATATTCCGCAGATTCCTGTTCATGCTGCTGTTTCTGTTGCACCTACTATAGAGCAGATTTGTTGGGATGGCAGAGATTCCCAGGCACATGCATTGATAGCCTTGTCTGTCAAATGTGCCATTATTCCTCACATTCGCTCTTGCAGAACAGCAAAGGATGCTTGGGATACACTTACCACTTTGTACCAGGCTAGGAATGAGGCTCGTGTTGCTTACCTCCGAAAACAGTTGGAGAGTGAGCATATGAATGAAGGTGACTCTATGGACAGTTTTCTTACAAAGATCAAAGACCTGAAGGAACAATTGATTTCTGCTGATGAGGTTATACCAGATAGCTCACTTGTGTAGACCGTTCTGAATGGTCTTCCTGATTCATATCAGAGTTTTGCCTCTACTCTTCGGTTGATGATGAAAGGCAATCCGAATGCCTTGTCATTTGAGGAATTAGTCTCTGTTCTGTTGCAGGAAGATCAGTCTAGGCAAAACAGGTCCATTATGCGTGTTGCAGATCAAGCTTTCCTGGCTAGTCAGAAGGGCAAAGGAAAATGGAGCTCTTCTACTAGTAAGCAAAAATCTGCAAATGCTGCACAATCGAAGAACCAGGATAAAGATGAGAAGAAATCAGAAAAGCAGAAATTGTTCTGCAAGTATTGTAAAGGAAATGATCATATTATAAAGAACTGTCCAAAACTGGCTGCTAAAGAGGCAAAGAAGAAAGAGGCTGGAATGGTTGTTGCAGAGGCCTCTACACCAAAAACAGAGTCTGCAAATCTTGTGTAGGAAGAAGAATGGGCGTTTACTACTGTCTGCAGTTTTGACCCATCTTCTCATGATCAGTGCATGTCTGCAGTAGACTCAGATGTTTGGTACTTTGACAGTGGGGCGACCAAACATATTACCTCGCAGCGCAGTTTCTTCTCTTCACTCGAGCCTGCCCCTACAGGGAATACTGTCACATGCGCCAATAACTCCTCTTATCCTGTTATGGGAGTTGGTAAGATCATTCTGACTACTGCTGATGGTAGTTCTTTCACTTTGTCAGATGCTTTATTTGTGCCAGGGATCAAAAAGAACCTGTTATCAGTTTCTGCATTAGCCAAGATTGGCTTGGTTGTGAAATTCATTGATGACAGGTGTACAGTCCATGATCTCTCAAATGGCGATGTGATTATTGCTTCTGGCATTTTATGTCGTGGGCTGTATAAGCTCATAGACTATGAAAGATCTGTGAATGATTCGGCATGTGCAGTTCATGATTCTCAGGCTATGTCAGATGCAAAGCTTTGGCATGCACGCTTTGGTCATCTGAATTTTGCTAGTTTGTTACGCCTGCAGAAATCTGAAATGGTGTCCTCTTTGCCCAAACTTGAGGCACCTGGAAAACATGTTTGTGAAGCCTGTATTTTGGGCAAAATGCAGCGTTCTTCCTTTCCAAAAGATGGTTCAGTTCGGGCTACGCAGAAATTGCAGCTTGTACATAGTGATGTCTGTGGTCCTATGCAGACACCCTCTTTTGGAAATTACCTTTACTTCGTGACTTTCATTGATGATTTTTCCAGGCATGCATGGGTATATCCACTCAAAGCAAAGTCCGAAGTGTTCATGTGCTTCAAACAGTTTTTGGTTTTGGCTGAAAATCTGTCAGCATGTAAAATGGGCACCCTCCGTTCTGATCGAGGGGGGGAATATATGTCTTCAGATTTTAATGCATTTCTGGCTGAACGTGGGATAAAACACCAGTGTACAGTACCGTATACACCTCAACAGAATGGAGTTGCTGAACGAAAGAACAGGTCACTCATGGAGATGGCGAGGTGCATGGTCAAAAGTCAGGCTTTACCACATAGTTTCTGGCTTGAGGCTGTCATGTGTGCAGCATATGTACTGAACAGGTGTCCCACTAAAGCGTTGCAGTCTATCACTCCATATGAGGCTTGGCATGACCGCAAGCCATCTGTTGCTCATCTGCGTGTTTTTGGTTGTTTGGCATATGCATTAGTGCCTGAACAACATCGTAGAAAATTGGATGATAAGGCAGTAAAATGTATTTTTGTTGGGTAAAGTTCTGAAAGTAAAGGCTATCGTCTGTATCATCCATAGACTAAACGCATTCTGGTTAGCCGTGATGTTGTCTTTGTGGAAGATGCTATTCAGCCATTGCTTTCATGTACTAAGGAGACATCTGTTAGCTCCAAAGACATGTATGATACTTTGACGCCTCTTTTTACAGGTGGACAGTCTAGTGCTGGTCCTAATGAGGCAACTTCTCAGCCTTTGCAGGTTTCATATGATGATGCAGATCATTCCATTTCTGATGCAGATTTACATGATGCACTTGCTGATGAGAGAGCTGATATTGAGCAGGCAAAAACTATGCCAAAATGGTTGGTGCAGACTTTGCGTGACAGCAAATTAGATGCACCTTTGTCATATCATACTCGTTCAGGCTCTCATAGTGCCTGCTTTGCATCAGATTGCTATGCTATGGCTGCATCTAGTCTCTGTGATGAGAATGAGCCTGTTTCTTTTGATGAAGCACAGAATTCAGAAAATTGGATGGCTGCTATGCAATCTGAATATGATGCTATAATGAAGAATGGTACATGGTCTTTATGTGACTTGCCTCCTAGCAAGAAGGCCATTGGCACTAAGTGGGTATACAAGCTGAAGCGTAAACCTGATGGTACAGTTGACAGGTATAAGGCTAGGCTTGTTGCAAAGGGTTATGCACAGGAAAGAGGCATTGATTTTGATGAGACCTTTGCACCTACATGCCGTATGACTACTGTTCGGAGCATTTGTGCACTTGCAGCCCATCATGGTTGGAATGTACATCAGTGGGACATTAAAACAGCATTTCTGAATGGTGATTTGCATGCAGAAGTGTATGTTTTTCAGCCCCGTGGCTTTGTGCAGAAAGGGCATGAAAACCAGGTGTGTAGGTTAAAGAAGGCGTTATATGGTTTAAAGCAAGCACCACGTGCTTGGTATGAGAAGATACATGCCTATCTCATTGCACATGGTTTTGAGAACAGTCCAACTGAAAGCACCTTATATGTTAAGCGTGCTAATGATGTGCTTCTGATCATTGTTGTCTATGTAGACGACATGCTGCTCACTAGTCCTATTGAGAAGCATATTGCTGATTTCAAGGCTGATTTGCATGCCTCATTTGAGATGTCTGATTTGGGGCATTTGCATCACTATTTGGGCATTCAGTTTATGCAAGTTGATGGTGGAATGACTTTGTGTCAAACGAAATATATTGACACATTGTTGCAGCATTTTGGCCTTGAAGACTGTAAGCCTATTGCCACTCCTATGGAGACAGGTTTACGATTGAGTCTTCATGATGCTGGAGATGCATTTGATGCTGTTCTCTATCAGCAGGCTATTGGATGCTTGATTTACTTATGCATTACTCGGCCAGATATTCAGTTTGCTGTCTCACAGATGAGCAGGTTTATGCATTTCCCAGGAGTCACGCATTGGAAGGCGGTTAAGCGCATCTTTCGCTACTTCAGTGGTACTCGGCTACTTGGGTTGTTTTATCCCAAGGGGGGATCACTACCGCCAGATTTGCATGCTTTTTCTGACTCAGATTGGGCTGGTTGCTATGACACTCGTGTGTCCACCAGTGGTTTTTGCTTCATGCTGGGTAGCTCATGTATATCTTGGTTGAGTAAGAAGCAGCCTACTGTGGCCACTTCTAGTTGTGAGGCTGAGTATAGGGCAGCTTTCACAGCGACTGTTGAGTGTGTGTGGCTCAGACGCCTTATGGCTGATTTGGGTGTTGGCCAGTCTTCTGCCACCACCATCTTCACTGACAGCCAGAGCGCATTGGCAGTTGCGAGGAACCCTGTGTTCCATGCTCGCACTAAGCACATTGAGGTGCATTATCACTATGTCAGGGAGAGGTTCTCTGCTGGGGAGATCAGCTTGGCATATGTGCCCACGCAGGAGAACATTGCAGACCTTTTCACGAAGGCTCTGCCTAGGGAGAAGTTTGAAGCTTTCCGCAAAGCTTTGGGCTTACTTCCTTTTGTGGAGTGATTTCCACATAGCTTGGCACTTCCTTATACATGAGTGCCAGCTCCTTGTTCACCGCATCACTCCTAGGGGGGATTTGTTGATATATTTAGGTGGTGATGTGTGTGAACACTCTAGGACCGTCGGGGCATTTTTTTCCCTCTTTAGGAGGTTTTTTCCCCCGGCTTGTATATACGCCTATTGCCCTAATGGGATACTTATCTTTGTACATTCTCTAGTAATACATTCAGTATTGTGTGTTTGTGCTCCAAGCTTCTTCTTCTTCCTTGTGGTGTTCGCGTGCTTCTGCAGACGTCTATCTCCAACAGAAGACCAAGACTTGATGAAGAGAAGACTACTTCAAATTCAAGGAAGAACAATGTTTTAGAGAAGATGAAGGAATCATATCAACATCAAATCACAGGTATCAATTTCCACTATCAGATTATCATTTGCAAGTCATGTCTTAGAAGAGTAGTTATGAAGAAATTTGAAGGATTCAAGGAGTGCTTTTATACACTTTCATTATTTGAAAGTTAAAAGCTACATCAAAACAGGTATCTAGAGGTTTTTCTAGAGATTTTTGAGAGATATCTTTCATGGCAAGAAAGCTCATCTAAGAAGATAAATTTGGAGATGGGATGAGTTTTGTGTTCACCAATTTTTTGTTGTAAGTTGCTTGGATATCCAGGTACAAAATTTGATTTAGAGAGGTAACTCTAGAAAGGTAATTCATCATTCAGACAAAAGGTTGGTGAATTCAGTTTTATCAGACATTTGAAGCAGAGTTTTAATTAAGAGATATGAGCAGATGGTAAAACATGATTCTATATTCACTTCCATGTTTGTTTTGTCTCTTACTTTTAGCACTAGAGGAAGAGAAAAATTCATTTGAAGAAGTTAAGGGTGCTTGTGTTGACATTGTAGCATCACAACTCATACTTGTCAATCCGGGAAGCATCTCATGAGACCCAAATGTTTGCGTAGAAGCACTCAGTAGACGCAATGGCGCTTCATCAATGCACGATTAACAATGTAATTAACAAGAAGACACGACATAAGCATCACTAATGATGCACATAATCACAATCACAAGCATAATCACGACATAATCGCACATCAACGTGGCACAAGCGTTAGACAAGAAGAGAACAATTACGCATGCACATCATGACGACAAGAGAGCAAGAGTCTAATTACAAACTAGCATTATCTCATTACTTCTAGAAAAGATCTCCAAAAGAATAGGTGGAGACCTCTTTATATACAAAATGGCAAAAAAGCATGCTATGTGGGATTTCTAGACTGAAAGGAGAATGAATCCCACTTATTCTCTAGTGTGGCACTCACACACACCTATACAAGAGTGCTTTATTAACTGAATGAAAGGTAGAAAAAGGTACAAATGATGATGAAAATAGAGTGGATCCAAGCACTATATGTTGTGTCTTCAACACTCCCCCTCTCCTTGACTTTGTCGTCCTCGACAAAGCTTTTGCAAGTATGGAGCTTTTTGTGGAAGAGCGTGTAGGAGTTCCTCTTGATTGCATGATCCTTGTGTCGTTGGAGTGCTTTGCTTTGTTCCTTTTCTTCATCTTTCTTTTTTCATGTTTGTTTGGAGTCGAGTGCTTTAACTTGGTTCTTTTGCCTCATGTAGATGGGAAGAATATGCTAGAATGCTTTGTATTTCTTTTCTTTTCTTTCTTTCTCCCTTCTTTTTTTGGTAATGAATGGATGATGTATGAGAATGATATGACAAAATGTAGATGATAGATACAAATATATGAAATTAATTCATCTCTTCTTAGTCCATATGCATGAGTGGGGACTAAGGGTGCATGGGTGGAAAACAAAAAAAGTGCCTATGCACGGTCTTGTAATGTGACCCTATCTTATGCATACTCGAAAAAATGCATAAAACAAAAAATGGTGCAAAAACGGATGGGTCTTGAGAAAAGTGCTCAAGGGTGAGGCGATGATGAGGCTTTCTCCGAATTTCCAACTCCAAGAGCCGCTTCTTTTCCATCAACCATTTGAAATGGATGAAACCTTTGTCCACCAACCTGAAAAAAGAAAAATGAAAAGCAAATTTTTGAAATCTATGTACATGTGCCCTCTTTGTGCCTGGGTTAAACTAAGTGTGCCTAATGCTTGGCCTTTGGATGAGGCCCTATTCGTGTGCATACTTGGTGTGCATCTTAAACATATGTTGTGCATTGGGCAAGGTTGGGTCCGACACCCATGGATGCTGCACGAAGAGGTTTCAGGCCACCAATATGTCTTCGCTTTGTTGGTCTTAGCCTTGAGGTTTCTCCTTGGATATTTTCTGAGTGTTGGCTTTATTGCTTTGGATCCCTTGGTCAAAAGTGGTCGTTCTTGATGATAAGGCATGGTGAATCTAGACTGTAGATTATGAAGTCTAGTGTGAGAGGTTGAGTTTGTATAAGAGCTTTCTTTGGTACCCATATCATAGTGCGATTTAGTTGGGCTCTAAGTAATTTCTTGGCCGCCCAAATTTGTTTGACATTACAAGGGGAGGGTGATTTCTTCTCTTCGGCATAAGGGTCTTTTGGGCCTTCTATGTGAGTCTTTAGGGATAACTCATCTTTACAAGGGGAATTCAACAAAGGTTAAGTTTTTTTAATACATCATGCTCATCCAATGGATCATAGGGTTGTGTGGTTTGAGATTGATCTAGAGATTCAGCGATGCATTTATCCTTATTACACATAGAATCTCTAGATATACAAATAGGTGATGGATTGTCATGATTGACAATGTATCCGACATCATTTTCCATAGCGTTGTTACAAAGTATTTGCTTATCCTCTTCTTGATGAGCCAATTGTAGCACATCCTTGCCCATGGATTCATAAGGAGAATCCAAGTTTAGAGGAAGAGAGGGCCCTTCCACATCCCCCAAACACTTGGAGTCCTTCATTCCTCCATTCGCTAAGGTTTCCTGCGACTTACTCAAAGAAAGATTAGCTAAAAAAGCATGAGTGGAAAGACTATTTTTGGATTAAAAGCACAATTTTTGAATAGGTGATCATATCCACAATCCTTACAATGAGGATAATCATTAAGATTTTGAATGGCCACACATGTAGAGGTAGACACAATAGATGGACACGGCACTTCAAACTCTTGATGACTTTTAATAAACCTTTGAGTGCCTATAACCAAGTCTTCATCTATACCTTCCATGACAAAAAATGTTTCAAAAAATTCCATACCATTCACCACAATAGGCAACACAACTTGACCCATGCAATCATAATTTTCACTATTCATGAATATAGAGGAATGAGTGGTTAGCTGAATGTTGTCCAAAATAATAGTCACTAAATCAACATGAATTAAATTCCACTCACAATTAGGGTCAATATAAGCACTCATATTTCTATGGTCATGAACAATGAATACATTTACAAAAGTGTTGCTATATTCCTTAGTCGCAACTATGGAACCTAACCCCTCAGAAACTCCATCAAGTTCATCTTCCCCATGCAAATTTTTTCTATCTTTTTCACCTTTATCATGTGTGATTAATGCATGCATTTCATCTTTTTCTTCCTTTGTTTGCGCAACCTTTTCTCCATTCCTTCTTTCTTTTGCCTTTTTCTTTCCCATGTCTTTGTTAAACATTTTTTTGGGTTTTTTGAGTGTTTTTAATATTTGTTTGGTATTTTTGAAAGAGTTTTTAAAATTTGTTTGATGTTTTTGTGTGTGTTTTTTTTAATGTTTTTTAAGATGTGTAAAAAAGTTCTAATGGGGTTCTTCTACAAGAAAAATGAAGAGACGTTACATCTTAGTACACAATGTGGGGAGAGAGATATTTGAAAAGAGATTCTTAAATATAATAGAGTCCAAAGAGTTCTCAACAGAAGGTCCATGCGATTAGCATGAATTGCAACAAATTATGGCATAAGCTCTTTCTATAGAACATCCGCTCTATTTCATGATAACATTCAAATTCTTTTTATATCTTGCCATAAAAATTGAAGTTAAGGTCAAGCAAAAATCCGACTGGACTTTACATGGTCATTACTTCACAAGTTCTCTTTTTACGTAAATATACCAATTATGAAATGAGAAGGAAAAATCTATCATACATTTCATAAGACTCAAATTGGCACTACCCATACATAGGTATGTATAAAAGGCACTTTGGAGAAATTACCAACATAAGTGAAGTCAATGATCAGGTCACATTTGAAGAACATACAAAAACCATATAACTTCATCCTACCTCATGGAGTATCACTTGTGAAATGCCGAAAATGATTAACTCCAACACTTCATTCCCAAGAATCAAAACATTCTTCAACTTTTGCTTGTCAAAAAATTCACTTCAAAAAAGAAATGAAAACTTTTATCACATATTTTGTTGAAACATCATACTAGTGTCGTCACTTCAACCTCGAGCTTCAACAAACTTTGGGAGGATCGAATCATTTCAAAAGGAGAAATAATTTCTAAAGAATTAGGAGGTTCATGAATAATGAACACAAGGTCCAACTGATGATAAACCACTCCTAAATGTGAATGCCTCTGTTATGATATTCATTGCTTGTTTGTGAATATTAATGTTGCTTTTTCTTTATTTATTCATAGTAGGACTTTTCATAATCAACACGAAGAGAACATTACTTAATAACATGTAGAGCTCAGCGTTCATTCGTTCATTCTTGTAAATAATTAGTCTACTACCAGATTCAGTGAGTTTTCATTGAATAAGGAGCGTGGTGGGATCAAATCTGCTAGTCTAGGTCGCCTGCACAAAAAAACCCAATAGGCATATTCTAAAGACAAATGCAAACAGAGAGTGTCATATCCCTATATAGCCTGTGGTCCCAATACGAGCCCTCCCAGTGTTCACCTACCTCTCCGTCTTCATGCCATTTTCTGGTGCGCAAGATACACTATCTTGCAACATGACTTCACAAAATAGTTAGCCTCTGAACAGGACAAGAATAGTTGCCTATACTTATGGATCTCCCTAGTGCCCATATTTGCGGATCTGAGAATGCGAACTGTTCTTCATCTGTTTGTGGCTCGAAGAGGCATATCCTGCGCCTTCATGAGTCGTGACTCTACGAAATTGGGGCCTGTGCTTATGATCTTGGGAACTTACTCAACCTCAGAGTTTCAGCCGCCTGGGAGTCAGGCTGTCTTCACATGATTTCTGCCCCATCATATCCGTCTGATTCAATCTCGAACTGTTGATGAAGAGCTACATTCCTTAGTCTACCATATGGAGGCAATTTCGAGTAAATTGCATGCCCTGACACGATGCCTATTTTCATCCCATTATCAGTCGATGTGAAGCAGTAGAGGCACCAGCATTTACAGGCTTTTTCTCACTTCTGTGCAAATCTTGAAACAATCACTGAGGAGAAGTATAGCCCATTGCTAGCTAATGAGAAATTTTGCCTCTCATCGATACTCATACTAGTTTGAGTTTGTCTGGACTCAGGCGTGGCCCGTGGGTATATCTAGCTCCCCAAAAGCATGCCTTTGACTCACACAGTGGAAGAGCAGATCTCTCATTTTGTTTCATATTCAGACCTTGGGTTGTTTTGTCCTACCTTCTTAAGGCCAAATCTAGAGATAAGACGGGTTAGGGTTTGCATGTTTTGTCTTAGAGCCAAGCTCTCGTTTCTTGTTGCCCACGAGGGGCTCCTCGTCTAGCACTGGGCGCGGTCCTTCTCTACCCCCGCTCCCTCAATCCTCCCTCCAATGGAGGCATGGTGCTGCATGACGCCTTAAGGAATGGCATTACCACCCTCGATAGTAATGTTCAGAGTCCCTCACCACGTGCTGTGTCGCTTCATGCATGTCCGCCACATCGGACCACTGGACAGTTAACTGAGGAAGGTCCTCTGAGGCTGCTCCCTGCCGGAAATAACTCCCCCTTTAACATGCAGGTAAGTTCTGGTTTGGTCCAGGCACTGCATAGTCAAACTAATCTCCAAGTTGTAGAGAATGGTGCTCTGGCCACAAGATCCTACGCAGAAGCTGCTGTTGATGCCCCTCCAGGTCTGTTCTCGTTGTTCAATACACCAGTGTCTTCAGATAAGACCTTCCCCTCTCACTCATCGATTGACAAGGGCAAACAGAAGGTGGATTTTACTGAATCTCTAAACCCTGGTATCGATAGTGGTGAACACTCCAATAAGATCAACCTAGACTTTGATATGATCGATAAGGATGATTCCACGCTTATTATTGATAGGAATATGTTAAATGACTGGCATAACCAGCTTTATGAGAAGGTAGTTGTGGGTCTATGCCATGGCCCTAGACCTCCGCACGAAACTCTTAAGTACTGGCTCAAAGTTAACTAGGAAAACAAAGGCCTGCATGTTAAACACGTTCAAAACCCCCCTAATAATTACTATCTGTTTTTCTTTGATGATGCAAATAGTGCTATCCAGGTTTTGGTGAAAGGAGACTGGTTAATAAGAAATACCCCTATGTCTTTTTTTCATTGGCATCCTAGCTTCAACCCAAGAGGCCCAAAACCCACAAAAATGCCAGTTTGGATAGAATTTAGTGATCTCCCCATTGAGTTTTACCCATGGATTGAACAGATTGGTAACCTTCTAGGCAAGGTCCTTGGACAAAAGACTAGAAGTAACTTTAACCCCAAGTGGGACCCTCAAATTTTGGTAGAGCTTGATCTTGCTCAAGAGTTAAAATGGTAAGTGATCCTCAAGGACTCTGACGCGAGTTTTCTTCATGAACAGAGTATACTGTACAAAAGCCTCCCTAATGCTTGTTTCAACTATTTTAACCAGGGTCATTATATCAAAGATTGCCCTCTGCTTTCAATCAAAAAAGGTTCGGACACCTCAACACCTAAGCCAGAGTTAAAGGCTGCTGGTAAGAAAGAAGATGGCCCCACTGACTCGAGCTTCAAAAAAGTCGTGCACAAAGATAGAAGAAAAGGTCCGCTTCTTAACAAAAGCTCCCCCCATCTTGAAAAGGTAAGCAACCCTTTTAGCATTTTGGAAGAATGTTTAGTTTCAGAGCACACATCTATGGAGGAGGAAAAGTTGGCCGGTGAAGCCAGCATTGGCCCCACATCTAAAGCTTTTGAACAACACTCTAATATCCCCCCAATGGTCCCCCAAAGCTCCCCCAACGTTTCAGGCAAGTGTATTAGCTCTACGATGGATGAAGTCATTGTAAGTGAACATGGGACAGAAGAGGTTTTGTTTACTAAACAACTCAATAGATATGATAGCGATAGTCAGGAAGATTTCCAAATGCAAAATTGTAACCCTAATGTTTCAATTTTGCGGTGAGATAGTCCACATAAGGACACTAAAGGGAAAAGTAAAAGGAAAGATACGGTAAGGGTTTCAGGGGCTGGAGTAAAACCCCCCAAAAAACCATATGAAATAATTTCTTGTCCTTCTTTCTATGTTCTCATGATTCCCTTAAAATCATATCCTTCAACTCTAAGGGTCTAACTGACCCACTGAGGTGTAAAGCCATTTCCAACTGGTTGAAAGAGTCTTCCTTAAATTCTGATTTGCACTGAAGGTCTCCAGATTTGATCTCCAGGCCAACCTGCAAATAATTTCTAGCAGTCATTCCTGGTTTAGCACTCAACACCCTAAAGGAAGGGGTGGAGCTACCATTGGTATTTCTAACTCTATTAAACATCTGGTTGATAAATGTTTAATCAGCCCCTCTTAGCAATGGGTTTCAATTACGTGTTTGGAACCTCTCAATACTACTATTGTAAGTGTTTATGCTTCTAACCATTCCAATGATAGAATCAGGTGCTGGAATGAGCTCGGTACTCTCTCAGGTGATATTATTCTTACTGGAGATTTTAATATGGTTATCAACATTTCTGATAGATTAGGTAATCAGCACAACATCCTTCAAGGTAGTGAAAAGGTGTGTTGGTACAACATGATCAACAATCTGAACCTCGTTGATTGTTTCCCTGATAACAGCTTTACCTGGAGTAATAGAAGTCTTAATTTATCTGCGAGATTGGATCGTTTTTACATGAATAATAATAGAATCAAGGAGCTGTGGCATTTTACATGTCACAAAGACTCTACTTTTCAGTTGTCTGATCACATGCCACTCATTATTAAGCTCTTCAATAACTCCCCTAACTATAGGGCTGAATGTCCCCATATGGACATCTCTTTATTGAAACTTCCCTACGTGAAAGAAAAAACGAAGGAGATTTTGTTTTACCATTTTTATAGAAGTGGTTCCTCCCCCTTTGTTGCTTGGGAGAAGTCTATCAAAGATATCCAATCCCTCTTCACGGGCCTCAAGTCAAAATCCAAGAAGATCATGTCCCATAGAAGAATGATGATCATTAAAGAGATAGAAAGCCTTGAGGACTCCAACATGGACCAATCTAGTAAGTGTCTAAAGATCCTTGAGCTTAGGGAAAGATTGAAATATGAAGACTACATTCATGCTAAGGGTGCTCTTGCTGCATCCAGAGAATTTTGGGTTGGTATGGTTGATAAACACAACAGACACATGTTTGATATTTTGAAAAAGAAAAAGGCGAGGGATTTTGTTCCCATGTTGAGAAAAAGTTCTAGAAACTTGGCCACTACCATGAGTGAGAACTCGCAAGAGGCTGTGTCCTTTTTTACCAATGTTTTCTCTATGCCTCCCAAGAGAGGGGATGACATCCAGAGAGCTAGGTCCCTCATTGCTTTGAAGAGAAAAAAGATGATCTCTCAGTCATTGGCCTCTATCCTGGACATGCCCCTTTCTGCTGGTGAGGTTAGAGAAACCATTAGTAAGTTGAAGCCCTGCAAGTCTCCTGGCCTTAATGGTTTGCCTAATGAATTCTTCCAGGAACTTGTTGATATTATGGTGCCCATTATTCTCTTGATTTGGCAAGAGGAAATTAGCAGGGTGCTCTCTCTTCTTATATCAATTCTGGGACTATAAAATTGATACACAAGAAAGGATCTAAGGAAGACCTTAATAACTGGAGGCCTATCTCTTGTCTGAATTCTATTTACAAAATCTTTGCTTCTTCTTTGGCTAGAAGACTCAGTCCCATAATGGACATGATCATTCTCCCTGAACATGTTTTATCAAAGGGAGATTTATTTTAGATGCCATCATCTCTTTGTGGGAAGGAATGGAGTTTGCCAAGGAGCTTAACATTGACACCTTTTTGTTTAAAGTGGATTTTGATAAGGCCTATGACAAAGTTGAGTGGGATTTCATACTGCAATCTCTTCATGATATAGGAGTTGGTAAAAAGCTCATTAAGTATATAAGTATTTTATTTGGCAATGCTAACTCTCGTGTGGCTATGAATGGTCAATTATCTGATCCCTTTACTCTTTGCAAGTCCATCAGACAGGGATGTCCCCTTGCCCCTCTTCTCTTTGCCATCATCAGTGATGCCTTGGGATGGTTGGTCAGAGACTGTATGGATAAGGGCACCATCAGTGGACTCAAGATTCCTGGATCCTCCTCTCAGCTAGGGCTTCAAATGTTTGCAGATGATACCAATATGATTACCAAGGCTGATTCTCTCTCAGCTCTCAATTCTCTTAAATTTCTTGACATATTTTGTTGTGCTAGTGGGTCCAAAGTTAACCACAAGAAAACTGGTTTTTTTTCCACAACAACTTTATTCCTTCTTGTGTGACAGACTGAAAGTGTGACATTATTAAAAAAGGTTGTATCTTCAAACTCCTTGGAATCCCTATGGGTTTTGAAGTGACTATGGATCAAAGATGGGAGTGGATAATTGATAAGTTCAGGAAAAGAGTTTGTCTTTGGATGGGGATGCAACAAGCTTTATCTCATAGGATATTTGTATTAAAGCATTACCTTCTCCCATCTCTAACATATTTCTTTTCCTGTTGGTAGCCTAGTAAGAAACATTTGTCCCAAGTGCTTGCTTGATGGAGAGTGTTAATCTCCAAAAGAACAAGTTACTCTTGTATTTAGAGCACCTCTATAACAAGAATAACTCAGATCTTCACCAATTTTAGAAGATCAATACTCAATTGTCAAATTTTCTGAACAAACTGTGAAGAAGGAGAATACATAGAAAGTCTACTACACATAAATCACTCATTGCCTTATCAGTTGTGTAAAGTTTTTTATAAAACTTTGTATGAGGTGTTGTCTATAGATTACGCACCTTCTCCAAGTTGAATCACTCCAAAAGATTTAGTAGAACTTGAGAAATGATCTCAACAACTCACCTATGTCCAAAACTGTTCTTCTGAGAAGTCAATTTAGACACCTATGACTTTAAACCTTTGGTTCTCTCAATCTAGAACCCGTTTCTACAAATGCTTTTAGCCACAAGTAGCTTACCTTCCAACTTAAAGATGAAGTAGTTGCTTGATCAAAAGTTTAAACTGTGGAAGGAGAATTGATCAAAACATTCGTATCGAATTTCGCATCTCCTGTAACTTCACTTCTTCTCATTCACATATGCAAATGTTCCTACACTTAATTCTCTCAGCCTGATCACAATTGGAAGTTAAAAAATTGTACGAAGGTCGATTATCTATAGACTTAGAGTTGTAGAAAAGCATTTCACAAAAGATCTAACACAGAAGGAGAAAACTCAGAAATATCGGGTGCAACATTTTCTTCATTTCTGAGAAAATTTACAACTGAGTGATGAGAGAGTCTTAACTCACTTCTAAGATGTCTAATGACACATACAACTTCTGATTACTCTATTCTCATGCTCTCTCATGCTTGCCCCGACATTTTCATAGTATATATATATATATACAAAAGATTTACAACCTTATAACTTCTCAAAGATATAAGTGAACTATCTGTACATATGTGTACACATCTTCCTCTTCTGAATGTATTCTTCTTCCATGCTTCACAACTTGAATCTTTCCTTCAAATCTTGACTTCAACTCTTCATCAAAACATCAATTGTTGATTGTCTTGCACCAACAGCTCCCCCTCAATCATCAATTGAGGTTTTCTCTATCTTCTTTATGCCTGCCATGTCTTTGAATCTCTGTAGCTTTGGTCCATCCAAGCTTTTGGTAAGCATATCAGCTATCTGATCTTTTGTTGAAGTATGTATGACTTCAATCTCTTTATCCATCACCTTCTCTCTCAGAAAGTGATACTGAATCTCAATGTGTTTAGTCCTTGCATGAAACACAGGATTAACAGCTAAATACAATGAACTCATGTTATCTCCATAAATGATAGGTGTACTGTGTATGGTGTCAAAACTCTTCATGAGAGTCTTAAGCCATATCACTTCCTTTGCAGCTTCAACCATACCTTTGTACTCAGCTTATGTAGATGATAAAGCAACTGTGTGTTGCTTCTTTGAACACCAAGAGATTAACTTATCTCCCACATAACACAAGTATCCATATGTTGATCTTCTATCATCAGGATTACCTGCCCAATCTGCATCACTATATATTTTGATGTTTGTATCTGATGTAAAACCATAATACAAACCCTCTTTGAGTGTACCCTTAATGTACCTCAACACTCTTTGACCTGCAATCCAATGTTCTTTCCTAGGACAATGCATGAATTGAGACAAAACTCCAACTGCATATGATAAGTCAGGCCTAGTTAATGTAGCATAGATAAGACTACCAACCAAACTCTGATATAGCTTCATATCCTTAAATTCTTCTCCACCATATCTGCTCAATTTGTGATTCACCTCCATTGGAGTAGGTGCTACCCTGCAATCATTCATTTTAAACTTGATTAACAAGTTTCTCAAATACCTTTCTTGAGTCACATACACTCCATGTTGAGTGTATGAAATCTCCATGCCCAAGAAATATGAAAAGTCTCCCAAGTCACTGATTTTCAACTCTTTCTCCATTTGCTTCTTTAGGCTTTGAATGCCTTTCTCATCTGTACCTGTAAGAATTATATCATCAACATATATGCACATGTAAATGAACCCATCATCACTTGCTTTAACAAGCAAGCTACTATCTACCTTAGATACTTGAAATCCAAGTTCTTTCAAGAACTTCACAACTCTATAATTCCATGCCCTTAGGGCCTGCTTCAAACCATACAAAGCTCTCTTGAGCTTACATACATGATCTGGATACCTTCCATCTCTGAATCCTTGAGGTTGCTCCATGAAAACATCATCTGAAATGTAACCATTTAAAAAAGCATTCTTCACGTCTAATTGACATAATTTCCAACCTTTACATGCAGTAATGGCTATGAGTGTCTTGATGGTTGTCATCTTTGCCACAGGACTATAGGTCTCATCATAATCAATACCATATGTTTGAGCAAACCCTTTCACAACAAGTCTAGCTTTATACCTAGACACACTTCCATCTGCAAACCTCTTAGTCTTATAGACCCATTTCCATCCAATGATCTTTTGACTATTTGGTTTAGGAACCAAATCCCATGTCTGATTCTCCATTAATGCATCATATTCTTCCTGCATAGCTTTCTCCCAATTTTCCTTACCTTTTGCCTCTTCATATGTGGAAGGGTCTTCATCTACCTTTATCATGTAAGCATAATCTTTGGTAGCCAAAAAAGAAGTGTCATAGCTATACCTTGTAGGTTTCCACTTGTGTCTTGATGACCTTCTGAGTTCTCCACTCCGTGAGGTTTTTGGTTCTTCACACTCAGGATCAAATCTTGGCATTTTTTCAACTTCAACCTGCACTTCATTATTCTCCTCTTCATCAAATATCTGAACCTTTGATTTACCTTTCTTTTGACTCACAACTTCTTCATCACCTGTATTAATATTGATTGTACCTGCATACCAAGTACCTTTCTCATCAAATGTAACATCTTTTGATACAAGAAATTGTTTTGTGGATGGAATCCACAACTTATAAATATTTCTTCTTCATCATTGACCTTGCAAACTCAATAAGAGTTCTATTTCTTCTCTGCTACACCATTTTGTTGAGGAGAGTACCTGCAAGTGATTTCCCTTTTTATACCTGCATTCCACAAGTAATCACTGAACTCATTAGACAAATACTCTCCCCCTCCATCTGACCTTAGTCTCTTCAATTTATGGCCTGTAATTCTTTCTGCATACACATGGTTGTGGAGAATGAGTTCTCCTATGCGCAACGGCAGTGTGTAGTGAACCCTTGTATGTCCAGCACTTGGACAAACATCTACACCTTAGATAGCTTGCTGATCTCAATACAAAAATCAAATGGACTTGAGACTTTAGGCAATCAAAGTAGACAAAGAGGGCTTTCTAACAAGCTATAAATGACTTAATTTGGACAAGTTTTGATTAGGAAACACAACTGTCAAAGATGAACTACCTATCCACACAGGTATGCTGAAGAACTGAGCTTCACTCTCAGACTAATAGCTCTCTGAATATATATCCTTTGAGCAATATATTTGGTATAGAGAATGTAGACACAAATAGCTTTCCAAAAAGCTAAAAATCAAGTAATTTGAATGAGTTTTGATCAGGAAACTCAACTCATCAAGATAGACCACCTGCACACATAAGTACACTATAAAACTGGACTTTACTCTATGATAGATATCTCAGAGAGTATGAATGATCTGAATGAGATATTTGCGATAGTGAACGAAATGCCAAGAGCTTTCCAACAAGACAAAAAGCACGCAATTTGGATATGTTTTGGTTGGGAAACTGAACCGACCAAAATAGACTACCTATCTACACAGGTATACTGAAAAACTGGACTTCACTCTTTCACTGATATCTCACAAACTACATAAGCTGTCAAAGAGATATTTGATATCACAAAACTACACAAGATACGCTTTCCAATGAATGCTTAAATACACAAAATGGTTACATATGCATGGAGATATGAGCTCTGCAACAGAGCTGTGTACAAACTGATGTGCGGCTGGAAGGAGTCTAAGGGAAAACCAAAATGACAAAATGGCTAGATCCAAATACTGGGAGCTCTTGCCTCTTTCTCTCCTTGTTTTGAATGTGCTCCCACTTCACTTTAATAACCAATGAGCATGTGAAGAAGTTTGTGCCTCCTTCTTAACTCACCACTTTCTCCACTACATGCTACTAACTACAAGGCAAGATGTTGTATCTCTTACTCATCATGAAGTTTTGACTAGACTTTTTCTTTTCTTATTTTTCCTTTTTTCCTCTACTTTTCCTTTATCTTTATATTTGGTAAATTTATCCAAGCACGGCTCATATGAAAATGAGCTTGTACATTTATCTTCAACTCTCCCCCTCAAGCTCATTTGGGAGTTATCTTCAACCATGTCCTGCAAATTTATCACATCCTTGAAGCCTTTGAGTTTAGAAGCATCCAAGAACTTTGTAAACATATCTGCAACCTGCTCTTTGGTTCTAATGAACTTTATCTCCACATCTTTGCTGAGCACTTTCTCCCTTACATAATGGTAGTGGACCTCTATGTGCTTGCTCCTTGCATGAAACATAGGATTGCTCGCCAAGTAAATACTTGACAGGTTATCACCATATATAGGGATGGTTCCAACTTGCACTCCAAGATCGGCCAAAAGCTTTTTAATCCACATTGCTTCACATGTGGCGAAAGCTAATCCTCTATGTTCAGCCTCCATAGATGAAAGTGCAACAGTAGGTTGTTTCTTTGAGCTCCATGTGATAGGTTTGCTTCCTATCATGAACACATAACCTGAAGTTGATCTTCTATCTTCCTTTGAACCTGCCAAATCAGCATCACTAAAGCCTTTGACCTGCAGTTCTTCATCAAACTTGTAAAACAAAGCATGATTAACTGTATGCTTTATGTATCTCAACACTCTCTTGGCTGAATTTAAGTGTTCACTTGTTGGGGCTTGCATAAACTGAGAAAGTACACCAACAACATAAGACAAATCAGGTCTTGTAATGTTTGCATAGATCAATGATCCTACAATGCTTCTGTATGTCGTTACATCTTCCAATGGTTCTCCATCATTTGAACAAATCTTTGTATTTGTGTCCATGGGTTGAGTGAGTGGTTTGCATTCACTCATTCCAAATCTGAAAAGAACATCCAACAAGTACTTCCTTTGCATCAAGTAGATGTCACTCTTTCCATAAACAACTTCAATTCCTAAAAAATATTTCAGCTCTCCAAGATCTGAAATTTTAAACTCCTTACCAAGCTTCCTTTTGATATCTTTAATCCCTGTAACATCATTTCCTATTATGATGAGGTCATCGATGTATATGCAAATATATACCTCTCTATTTTCTTCCTTCTTCATGTACAACAAAGGATCTGCACTACTTGGGTTGTATCCACACTTAGTTAGATACTCTACCAATCTTTGATTCCATGCTCTTGGTGCTTGCTTCAAGCCATAAAGTGCCTTCTTCAACCTGCAAACAAAATTTGGATGGTTTTCATCTTCAAATCCAACCGGTTGACTCATGTATACCTCTTCTTGTAGTTCTCCATTGAGAAAAGCATTTTTGATGTCGAGTTGATATAATGGCCATCTCCTTGAAGCACCAATTGCTATTAAGGTTCTGATAGTTCCCATCTTTGCAACGGGGCTGAAAACTTCATCATAATCTATGCCTTGTGTTTGTTTAAATCCTTTGGCAACTAATCTAGCTTTATATCTAGCTAGTGAACCATCAGCATTCCTCTTTACTTTAAACACCCATTTGTTTGGAACAATCTTCATACCTTCTTTTTTTGGCACTAGCTCCCATGTGTGATTATCTTTGAGAGCTTTGATCTCCTCTTTCATAGCTTGCTTCCATTCCTTTTGTGTGCAAGCTTATTCATATGTCTCAGGCTCTTTGTCTTTGATAACCTACATCATGTATGCAAAATGTGTCGCCATAAAACTATCATAACTCAACCTTTGAGTTGGATACCTTGTCCTTGAAGATCTTCTTTCATTGCCTTTAGAGAGTTGCTTCTTTAACCTATTTAGCTTTACCATCGGAGTGATTACCTCTTCATATTCTTCTTCACTTGCATCTACCTCACTGTTTGGAGTAGCACTTGCTTC
Source organism: Ceratopteris richardii (assembly GCA_020310875.1). NCBI lineage: Eukaryota > Viridiplantae > Streptophyta > Polypodiopsida > Polypodiales > Pteridaceae > Ceratopteris > Ceratopteris richardii. The sequence goes on along the minus strand of CM035416.1, from coordinate 152,897,316 downwards.
TTCGGCTCTACTATGAGCTGAATTTGGAGACAAAGAATGACTCCCCCTCCATGTTGAACATTCTTCATTTGATGTAGATGCCTCTGGACCTGAAGCCTTTGTGCTTGATTGTTGAACTTCTCTTTGATTTGTTCCTGCATAATCATCACAATCTTTTTCAAGAATCTTTTCCTTTCCTTTATCTTCATACCATGGTCTTAGTTCATCAAAGACCACATCTCGCGAGACTCTTAATTCCTTTGTTCTAGGGTTGTAACACTTGTATCCTTTTTGCTCCGTCGAGTAGCCGATGAAAATGCATTTTTCTTACCTTGGTTCCATCTTTGTTCTAACTTCTTGTGGAATGTGAACAAAGCAAACACATCCAAACACTTTGAGGTGTGTAAGATTAGGTTTCTTACCGGAATATACCTCTTCTGGAGTCAAGTGATGTATTCCTGATGTTGTGCACCTATTCATCAAGTAAATGGCAGTTGTGGTAGCTTCAGCCCAATAGTACAATGGTACCTTCATCTCGTTGAGCATGCATCTTGCAATTTCAGCAATTTGCCTATTTTTCCTCTCAGCTACTCCATTTTGTTGTGGTGTATACCTACAAGTGAATTGCCTTTTGATCCCATTCTCTTGTAGAAAATCTGAAAATTCTTTGGAGAAGTATTCTCCTCCACCATCAGACCTTAAGGTTTTGATAGACCTTCCTGTTTCCTTTTCAACTTCAGCTTTGAATCTTTTGAATATAGAAAACACCTCTGATTTTTGCTTCATACAAAATAGCCATACCTTTCTTGAGTGATCATCAATGAAGGTGACAAAAATCTATTACCAGCCATTGATGCCTCTTGGGTTGGTCCCCATACATCCGTATGTATCAAGTCCAAGACATTTGGAGCCACATAATTGCTCCTCTTGAATGGTTGCCTCGTTTGCTTTCCTAGTTGACAAGCTTCACATAACTCATGTAGTCCAATGCTATTAAATTTTGGAAGACCTCTTACCACTTCATGTTTGCTCATGTCCTTCAGCTTTGGAATGTTGATGTGTCCTATTCTTTTGTGCCATAAGTCCAGCTCTGAAATCTTCTTGTTCCCACATTGAATGTACATGACCTTTCCATGTGGATGTTGGACATCCAAAGTGAACATCCTTCCTTCTCTTCTACCTCGAGCAATGACCTTGAAGCCTTCCTTTGGATTCTTTATGAAGCACCCATTCTCATTGAATATGACATGATAACCCTTCTCTACCATTTTTCCTACTGAAATCAAGTTCTTTGAAATTGTAGGAACATGAAGACATTAGATAGTACCTTTGCTCTACTTGTATCTCCAAGCCTTATATCTCCAATGTGTTCAATCATGTGTTGAGTATCATCACCTGTTTCAACACATCCTTTTCCACTTGGTACCTATAGATTAGTGAACAAACTTCCTTGGCATGACATATGGTTACTACAAACTGAATCAATGTACCATTTTTTGTCATCTTCACAAGAGCTTCTATACTCATGTCTCATTGCAAGTAGTGTGTCCTTGCTTCCTTCACTTGAGGTGCTTGCATAGTTGCTTTGGTTCCTTTGACTGCCTCCATTTGGTCTTCCATTCTTCAGCCAACAATCACTAGCATAGTGTCCTACTTTACCACAATGATAGCATGTTATACCTTTATGAGAATTGTAGGAGCTTCGGCCTCTTCCTCTACTTCTACCTCGACCTCTTCCTTGTGCATTGGCATTTGATGCATCCTTGTTGTCTTCCGAATTGTTTTGATTGTAGTTGGAGTGGTTGTGACATCTTCCCTTTCCTCTTGAGCCTCCTCTTGAGTTTCTTCCTTTACCTCGACCTGCATATAACATTTGGTTGTGGCTATCCTTTCCTTTGGGACCACCGAAGCTAAGCTCTTCTGTGACAAGATGAGGGATTAGTTGTTCAAAACCTGGATATACGTCTTTCAAGTTAATGGAAGTTATAAAAGGCTTCCATCTTTCATCTTCTCTCAACCCATTAAGAGTATAACACACAAGATCTTCATCTTCAACCGTTGTGCCAATAGAAGCTAAAGCATCGCTTAGCTCCCTAATCTTCAAAGTATATTCAGTTATGGATTGACTCGAGCTTTTCTTGATTGTGTTCAACTCATTCTTGAGTTGAAGTTTCCTAGCTTTGGTATTTGTTGAATACATCCTTTCAAGAGCTTCCAAGCATCCTTAGCTTTCTCTAGATGTTGAATATGACCTACCATGGCATTAGTAATGACTTGTGAAATGAGGAACATGACTCTCCTATTCCTCTCTTCCCATTATTTTGCTTGCCTCCTTTGGACTTCAGTGGCCATAGCTTGATTGATTTGAGGTTGAGCATCATCGCCGCTCACAATACCCCATAAGCCTTTGCCCATTAGGTACTTGGTCATTCTAAACCTCCACACGGGATAGTTATCCTTATCCAACTTCTCTACTTGTTGACCCAAGTCAGCCATTGAAGAGTATCAAAGACTTTGAGAGTTACCTCGAATAGTTATAGTCCTTTGCTCTTGCGTTTGTGAAGCTCCTTCTTGTTTTGTAGCTCCTCTTTTGCTTTGCTTCACCTCTAGCTCTGTTGATGAAGCTTCAACACCAAGTTTGCTCTGATACCAACTGTGGAGAATGAGTTCTCCTATGCGCAACGGAAGTGTGTAGTGAACCCTTGTATGTCTAGCACTTGGACAAACATCTGCACCTTAGATAGCTTGCTGCTCTCAATAAAAAACTCAAATGGACTTGAGACTTTAGGCAATCAAAGTAGACAAAGAGTGCTTTCTAACAAGCTGTAAATGACTTAATTTGGACAAGTTTTAATTAGGAAACACAACTGTCAAAGATGAACTACCTGTCCACACAGGTATGCTGAAGAACTAAGCTTCACTCTCGGACTAATAGCTCTCTGAATATATATCCTTTGAGCAATATATTTGGTATAGAGAAAGTAGACACAAGTAGCTTTCCAACAAGCTAAAAATCAAGTAATTTGGATGAGTTTTGGTCAGGAAACGCAACTCACCAAGATAGACCACCTGCACACATAAGTACACTATAAAACTAGACTTTACTCTATGATAGATATCTCACAGAATATGAATGATCTGAATGAGATATTTGAGACAGTGAAAGTAGATGCCAACAAGACACAAATCATGCAATTTGGATATGTTTTGGTTGGGAAACTGAACCGACCAAATAGACTACCTATCTACACAGGTATACTGAAAAACTGGACTTCACTCTTTCACTGATATCTCACAAAGTACATAAGCTTTCAAAGAGATATTTGATATAACAAAACTACACAAGATAAGCTTTCCAATAAAATGTTTAAACGCACAAAATGGTTACATATGCACGGAGATATGAGCTCTGCAACAGAGTTGTGTACAAACTGACGTGCGGTTGGAAGGAGTCTAAGGGAAAACCAAAATGACAAAATGGCTAGATCCGACTATTGGGAGCTCTTACCTCTTTCTCTCCTTGTTTTGAATGTGCTCCCACTTCACTTTAATAACCAATGAGCATGTGAAGAAGTTTGTGGCTCCTTCTTAACTCACCACTTTCTCCACTACATGCTACTAACTACAAGGCAAGATATTGTATCTCTTACTCATCATGAAGTTTTGACTAGACTTTTTCTTTTCTTATTTTTCCTTTTTTCCTCTACTTTTCCTTTATCTTTATATTTGGTAAATTTATCCAAGCACGGCTCATATGAAAATGAGCTTGTACATTTATCTTCAACAATGGTAATGTTTGAATGTATTGAATACCTCTGACTTATCTTTGATCACATAGATAGTGATCCATCTGGTAGCATCATCAACATAAATGACATAGTACCTTGAACCATTGTTACTAAAATCCTTTGATGGTCCCCACACATCTGTGTGTACCAACTCAAGCTTCTCTAAGTACATAAAACCATGCTTGAAATAAGATTTCTTATGAGCCTTACCTAATTGACATGCCTCACATCTGTATGTCATATGTTGACCTGCAACATTAGGCAATCCAAGCACTGAACCATTGTTAATCATATCTTTGATACCTCTTTCATTGAAGTGTCCAAGCCTCTTGTGCCAAAGATCTAACTCAGAGATCTTATGTCCTCCATAAGTGAACAAGGCATGACCAACATTACCTTGAATATTCAATGTGAACAACCTTCCTTCTTTCTTCCCTGAAACAATTTGTTTATACCCATTGCTAGGGTCTTCCACAAACACTCCTTCATTAGTGAATCTAACTTCATAACCTTTTTCAACAATTTGTCCTACACTTATCAAATTCTTAGGAATTGTAGGAACATACAAGACCTTACTCAAGAGAGTACTTCCATCCTTGGCCTTCACTGATCCAATTGGCTTCACATTATGCTTTGTATTGTCACCTGTTTGAACAACATGATTAGATGCCTTATTTTCCAAATCAGTCATCAATGCTACGTTACCACTTAGGTGATTGCTACACCCTGAGTCAATGTAGAAGACTCTTTGGTCTTCACTTTGCCTTTCACAAGTTGCATTCATTATCAATGTTGAATCCTCCTTCTGATCTGAAGCATAATTGTAGTAGGTATTATTGTATTGTTGACTTTGGAATCCTCTACCTGCATTTCTTCCAAAGTAACCCCTACTACCTCTTCCTTTGAAGTTACCTCTTTGATTTCTGCCACCTCTTCCTCTTGAATTAAAATTCTGATTATATCCACCATTACTCTGATTATTATGCCAACAATCATTAGCTAAGTGATTTGTCTTACCACAAATCTAGCAAGCTTTGACTCCATCTTTATTATTCCTGCCTCTTCCTCTACCTTTGCCACCTCCTCTTCCTCTTAGGAAGTTGGCTTGACTAGTTGTGCCTTCATCTTCATTTGCTTGTTGCTTCCCTTTGCTATTTTTCTTCTTATCCTTTGAGTACATTGCATGAACTGTACTCTTGTCACCTTCACCTTTGACATCCTGCTCAAAGGTTAACATATTTCCTAGCAACTGATTTAAGTGAGGAGTAAAATGATCAAGTGATAATTCAGTAGACAAAATGAATGGCTTCCATTTGTCATCACCTCTCAAACCTGTGAGGATTTGCCTTACCAATTTATCCTCCTCAATGTCTTCATCAACAGCTCCTAATGCATCTGCAATGTCCTTCATTCTGGTTACATAATTTGAAATGGATTGAGAGGCCTTCTTCTTGAATGTGGTAAATTCTGCCCACAAGGATGCCTTCCTAGACTTTGTGGTATTTTGGAAATGCTCCTCCAAAGCATTCCATATATCACTTGCACTTTCAGGAACTCTAATGTGAGGTAGCAAGTAATCATTGATTGCCATATAGATAATGCTCCTAGCTTGAGCATCTCTCTTCATCCAATTCTTCAAATCTGATAATTCCTCCCTAGTTGGAACACTAGGATCTCTGAATTGAGGCTTTTCTTCTTCACCTATAATGTAAGATATCAAGTCTTTGCTCATTAGATGAGCTTGCATCCTCATTGACCATGTTGGATAGTTCTCTCTATCCAATTTCTCTATCTGAAGAGAATCTCCCATCCTCTCTTCACCTGTATATTGAATTCTTCAATCTTTATGAGTAATAGATGTACCTTTACTTAGAATAATACTCCTTTTGTCTTCCTTGGTGTCGTATGACCTTCTTCTCAAGCTTTATCCTCAAGCTTTCACCTTTTGAACCTTCAGATGTTGAATTCTTTGCACCTGCAGCAGTCAAGGTCCTCCTTCCTTCAATTCTGATGCTTCCTACTCTGATACCACTGATGGAGAGTGTTAATCTCCAAAAGAACAAGTTACTCTTGTATTTAGAGCACCTCTATAACAAGAATAACTCAGATCTTCACCAATTTTAGAAGATCAATACTCAATTGTCAAATTTTCTGAACAAACTGTGAAGAAGGAGAATACATAGAAAGTCTACTACACATAAATCACTCATTGCCTTATCAATTGTGTAACATTTTTTATAAAACTTTGTATGAGGTGTCCCCTATAGATTACGCACCTTCTCCAAGTTGAATCACTCCAAAAGATTCAGTAGAACTTGAGAAATGATCTCAACAACTCAGCTATGTCTAAAACTGTTCTTCTGAGAAGTCGATTTAGACACCTATGACTTTAAACCTTTGGTTCTCTCAATCTAGAACCCGTTTCTACAAATGCTTTTAGCCACAAGTAGCTTACCTTCCAACTTAAAGATTAAGTAGTTGCTTGCTCAAAACTTTAAACTGTGGAAGGAGAATTGATCAAAACATTCGTATCGAATTTTGCACCTCTTGTAACTTCACTTCTTCTCATTCACATATGCAAATGTTCCTACACTTAATTCTCTCAGCCTGATCACAATTGGAAGCTAAAAATTTGTACTGAGGTCGATTACCTATAGACTTAGAGTTGTAGAGAAGCATTTCACAAAAGATCTAACACAGAAGGAGAAAACTCAGAAATATCGGGTGCAACATTTTCTTCATTTCTGAGAAAAATTACAACTGAGTGATGAGAGAGTCTTAACTCACTTCTTAGATGTCTAATGACACATACAACTTCTGATTACTCTATTCTCATGCTCTCTCATGCTTGCCCCGACATTTTCATAGTATATATATACAAAAAATTTACAACCTTATAACTTCTCAAAGATATAAGTGAACTATCTGTACATATGTGTACACATCTTCCTCTTCTGAATGTATTCTTCTTCCATGCTTCACAACTTGAATCTTTCCTTCAAACCTTGACTTCAACTCTTCATCAAAACATCAATTGTTGATTGTCCTGCACCAACATTGCTCTGGCCAGGAGATTCCTGTGGGGTGGCACTTCTCTGTCTAGCAAAATCCCAAAAGTTGTCTGGAGTACCTGCTGCTTGAAAAAAGAGGAGGGGGGCCTTGGTCTTACTTGCCCCTCCCACATGGCTACTCAAATGGCAGCCAAGTGGATTGTGAGGGCCTCTGTGAGCTCTGACTTCTGGGCTTGCCTCATTAAGAGGAACATTCATACCTTCCATATCAAAGGCTAAGAAAACTAGAAAAATCATGGGCTTTGGGACATCATTTCCTCCCCCCTTGTTTTTATTTCTAAGGGCAGTCCCTTGGTCTGCTCCCTATGGAATGCTTGGATGAAAACTAAACTAAACTATAAGATCCCTGAACATTTTGCTAATAACCTTTCTGTAGCTCAGTGATGAGTAGCACCTCCTTTAATGTCAATCTGGGAAGACGTGAGGATGGTATGAAGACCTCGAGCAAGTGGCGGCACAAGTGCGTGAGTGAGAAGCACACAAGCATGCACACACATACACACACACGCGCACACACGACAAGACAAAGAGAGAGAATCAATGGAGTTCTTTAGATTACTTTCAAAAGCTCTTACAAGTTTGTTTCAATTACAATCTAACCTCAAAAATGAGCTCTCTAGCTCCTTTTATAGTTTTTGACTAGCTTTGGCCCTGTCCAGACCTAGTGTCCGGCCTAGTTAAAAATTAGGTTCCAGGGCTTATTTGAGGGCTCAAACGAAGTCTAAAAATTATGAAAATTGGTACGATGGTACTTCTAATACTCCTCAAGCTCGAGGACTCCTCGGCTTGCACAAAATGGAGTCTATTCTACCAAAAACGGGATTTACAATGTTTGTGTAATGATTAAAATCACTTGAGTTGTACATAATCCATGGGAAAAAATGATCTGGCCTTGTTGCCGTATTGTGCATGACTCCTCTGTTGCTTTGTATGCCAACACTCCCCCCTTCCTAGCGTCTGTCGCCCCTGATAGACCTTTGTTCCCTCGGGTGGTCGATGTAATATTGGATGACATTGGTGGCCAGTTCATGTTCTCCTATCCTTAAGCCTCTTGCGAGATCAGCTTCCAATGCATCCCAATTTATTGCACCAGGGGTTTCGGGTTGCGGGGTGGTGTAGTACTCTGAATACATTGCTTGTTCACAAGCAAACAGTTGAAGCAGATGTGTTGGCTTTGGTGCGAAAACCTCCGAGTGATACTCCCAGAAACCTGATCTGAACATCTCTTCGAAGGTCTGTTTGTAGCAGGCGGGGAGGTATTTGATACGTGCATGCCAAGCGTAAGCCACACGAATACTGGGGGTGGTGCTCATGTCATACACCAAGTCGTAATTTCCATTGCTGAACCCCGGGAGACGTACATGTGGTGCGGCTGCATTTCTGAAGGTCTTCAGGACTACTTGCATCATATCTAAGATTTTAAGCATCATTTGTGCTGCTACATCTTGCATGGGCTTCAAGCGCGGCATCCAGTGGCGAATGGTCCCCATCATATATGCTACCGATGGTGGTCCTTGTGGTGGCGCGATGTACGGGTAGTTCAGCCATTCCTTGCATTGTGCGTTGTTCTGTACCTTGATATTAAATGCCTTCCACGACCTGCGGCGGGGGACTGGACCGTAGCATGGGTTGTACAGGAGGTGCAACGGCGCGTTGTTCCATGTGTGTAGCATTTCTGGATAGGTCTCTAAAAGTTTCTGCCGCCATGTTGGTTGACGAATCTTGCCTTTTTGCACCTCTGGAGGAAGGTCTTCGGGTTGAAATTGGGTCGCAAAAGTAGGAATCTGACCCGTGACTCTTTGTATTTCTGCATTATAATCAGCCAAAATAATATAATACGGCCTGTATTGGAGTTCCGATGAGAGAATCAAGCGTCTCGATGACAGGTTCTTAAAGTAAGCTCATTGTAACACAGTCTCTTCTATGACCCTCATGGCCTGATTTTGCACTACGGTGCGCTCTTCGTGCGAACTCCCTATTTCCTCCACTTGACGTAACCAAGGGGGCCGTGGTGCCTCGAATGTGTCCTGCGCTTCTTCTGTTTGTTGGCCTCCTGGGAATGGTTGCGGATCGTATTCTTCGTCAAACGTTTGTTCCACAGGAATTTGCACAACTTCTTCGTCCGTGGGAGCCTCTGGAGGGGAAGATGGTCCCTCATATTGTAGTAGGCGTGTTTGCAGTTCAGTGACCTGTTTCTGGAGATCTTTTATGGCCTCTGCGTCTGTGAGAAGTGAAGCCGCAGAGGGTGTGGTTGGATGGGCTGCTGTTGGTGCTTGTTGGTGTTCCTGCTTCAGTTGTCCCAGCTCCTCCGATAGCTTATCATGTGCTTCGAGCAGCATGGCATAATCTTCCAATATAATCTTGATATTATCGGGGGTCACTGCTTGAAACTTGGATGGGCTGATGGGTGCCCCCGGTGTGCTCTCAATAGCTGCCTCCAGGTTCTCTTGATTTTGTATTTGTAGGCGTCTATTCTCTTCCTGAGCAGCCGCAAGATGGCGTTTGAGTAGTGCCATATTTCGCTGAAGTTTAGAGTTGCGTTCCAGCTGTGTCCGTAGGTGACCTTCTACCACCTGCACCGCTTCCTGATCTACGTTCTGTAACTGTACCTCCAATATGTTATGGGCTTCTTGGAGGGTTTGGAACTGTGTGTGGAGGCGAGCGTTCTCCTCTTCTAGTGCCGCAAGGCGGTGCTGTAGTGTCTCTGAGTGCTCGTGCAGGCGTTCGTTTTGTTGCTGGAGCTGAATGTAATCTGTTCTTAAATTTGATATACAAGCCATCATGGTGTCCAATGCATTACCTATAGATGAGTGGGGGGTGTTTACCGTGGAAGATGCATGGGAAGGGAATTGGGGAAGGGAGACAGTGAATGATGTGTCTACGAAAGTTGTGTGTGTGGGTGAAATTGGTGGAGGGGGAATGGGAGGAGGTGAAACCGTGGGTGGAGGTGCCGTGGGTGGTGAAATGTCCATACCTTCAGGAGTGGGTGTTAGTGTGGGGCCTGCCATATACATTGGTATGGTAGGTGGTGTGTGTGTGGAAGTGGTGAATAGATGTGAAGTGGGGTGGGGAGCTGAAAAGACAGGGAATGGTTGAGAGCCTGGTTGAAAAGCCCTAGCAAAGAGGTCATGGAGGGATTGTAGGAATGGAGAGAGGGATGTCGGGGGTTGAGGTCGTAAATTTGAGGAGGGCTGAAAGGGTTGCGTGGTAGCAGGGAAGCCCATGAATGTGGATCTAGGGTCAGGATGACCCGTGGCTGAGGGCGTTGGGGATGGTTGCCCTAGGGCAAGCTCTAGGAGGGGTTCAGCGGATTGTGTAGTGTTGGGGTTTGCTTCGAAGATTGGATTATCAGTGGTAGAGAATAGGGTGGCACTAGAGATGGGAGTACGGAAGATGAAGGTTGGGTCAGTGGGTTGAGTGGTCGATGGGATTTCCACTGTCTCTGTTCTAGGAGGTGATGGTGGGGGAGTAGGTGGTAGTGGTTCGGTGGACTCCTCATGGGTGGCTGGGTGCTGTTGGCTAGCTGTTTGGGAGGTTGTCCTGATAGTTTCAGGTGTAGTAGTTGGCTCTTCTGCAACTGGAACGGGAATTTGGATATTTTTACCTGAGCGAGGTCGTGTCTGGAACCTTCGTGGGTCATATTGAACTGAAGGCCTCTGAATGGCAGTGCGCACTGCTTCTACTACTCCATATGTTTCTGCCATCAATAAGAGACCTTCCCTGTACTCTGAATCAACTCCCGCTTCTTCCAACAACTGAGTCATAAGTACTCTACTGCTCTGTTCAGTGAGTAGTTGCTGGGATCGCACTCTTTCCATGATCTGATACAGCCTTCGGAGTTCTGCTGTATAGGCTGGGGCTTCAGTGGTCTCTTCTTCATACGCTTCTTCTTCTTTCGGGTGTCCTTGTTGTTGACTTTGCTGGGCGTCACTCCAATGTACATGTCTACCATCTGTAGACTTTCTTCTTCTCCGTGAGGATGTGCCCTGCTCCTCTGCCTCTGAATAAAACTCCACATCGGAGAATTGTGTGCTTTGTAGGAATGCTTCGAAATCCTGGGGGTCCAGTCCTTCAGCCTCTCCGGTGGCGGCAAACTCGAATTCGGTTGGAACAGGAGGAGCCGATGGGGTAGCTTGTGTCGTAGTGTCCGATTCCGACCTGGGTATCCTGATGGTAAAGGGAGGTACAGTGGCCTCTCTTAGTGGTGATGCCTCGGGAGTAGTCAGGACTTCCCTTGCCTGGACACAAGGAATCGCGCCCCTCATGCGCTTGGACTGATGTGTGGATGTCTTGAGCCTTTTAAACATTTGTAATTGTGCCCAAGTTAAGGCACATTCAATGGGGACATCATATGCTAGGCATCGATAAATGATGCGTGTGATTGCACAGCATCCGTTCACCACTAATTTCCTAGAAGCCCGTTTGTTTGCTTCATACAACTGATCTATAATCCATACTGGTAGCTTAATGGGTAACGCACCTGCTTCCGCTAAGTAGAGAGCGAACCAGATCTTCTTGTGTGGTTGTGTGAATCGGTCTTGGCCGGGGAAGGCGAAATGTTGCATGCACATGCGGAGAGGGATGGACACATTTGGGGTGAGTGCTGCCATGTCTTTCAGCTTCAATAGTTTCCTGTCCTTCATGTTGGTGGGAACGAGAGCATCCTTTTCTGAGGGTACATGCGTGCCATGCATATTTAAAGCGTCGCTTACCAACTCCACAGTAAGTTCAAATCTCTTCAACTCGTTGTTGCCCAGCAATGAGGGGAGAACAAATGATCCGGGTTGGTCCTTATCTTCATGAGCTTGTAATGTGGAGACCAGATAGTAACATCGGAGGAGATCGGGTTTAGGTAGTGGGGCTTCAAAATATTCTGCCAACCCTGCTCGTTGCCATATGATCTGGAGGTCCTCGGTGTTCTGTAAAGTCTCGAACTCCTTGGAGAAAAATTGGAATCGCACCCATGATCTGTCATACTCGCACTTAGACTCCCAGATATACTTGGCCTCTCCTAATGGACCTGGCATGCCATTGAACCAATGAGAATTGGCATGGACTCTTTCCGTGATCCCTGTAGGTGGGTCTGGCACCGGGATTTGCTGAAGGTGTTGCATCTCCACTGGTCGTTCAGTCGGGGGCACGTCCACAGGTAGGCTATCCACATCAATTCTTGCAGTAAGTATCCCTACTTGTGAGCCCGAACCTGTCGCTTCTGCCATTTTTCTTCTTGCCTTCTGATTCTGTGAGAATATAGAATCATGTGTTAACATCGTAATGGACAGAATAAATCCGTTGTTGTCCCCGTTACAACATTAACATGAGGTAGATGGTGAGTTAGTGGTTAGTAAGTGCACGAAGACAGTGAGTGTAGTTAATGTTTGTGTATTCCTAGGAGACTAATGCCGTGAGTAAGTGGGGTGAATTTACAAATTGGGGTCAGGGGGTTTATTACAGGTCTTAGACTGCCAAATGCAGTGGATGGGCTTTGCTTTCGGTTTCGTAGAGACTCTAGAGAGCTGTGTCGGTGTCGCTGTTTGGGAATGGGGCCTTTTAGGGACCCACTTATAAGTGATTACATGCATGCTCATGGGTCTTGGTGTGTTCCTAAGTGTTGAGCACGAGGGAATACTGGTTGTACTCGTAGATGGGTTATGCTGCATAGGTTGTGGCCTTGGCGTAACTACTTGTGCCCTCAAGCAAGCCTTAGGCACCCAAATTTGTCTAGATTGTGGGCTTGCCTTCATCGACTTCTTGGGCACCCAAATAGATTTTACTTTAGCAGAAGAATTTCTGACAGACTTCTTATTAGCGTCGTGTTGTTGGTTACTAATAAGAGGCTTTGCCCGTGTAGTTGACGGTGGTGCACCCGGTCGTTCGCCTTTCCGCACCCACACCTGGTTTATTTTCTGGGACATTCTGCTGCGCAGGTACTTTTGATCTCGGACATAGGTAGTACTCTGCTTCTTCTGCTTGTGATCCGCCTTTGGTTGCTGCCTCCTTCTGGCCTTTGGAAAAGAAGGGAGTTCTGTTGCATCCCTGACTCCTTTTTTGCAAATATCATTCCTCTGCAACACAGGGTTTTGAACAAGAACAGCATGGTCATCTTCATATGTACCCCTGGAAGGACCAGGAGTCTGTGCCTTTCCTAGTTCCTTGAGTGCTCCATTGTCTAATTCTACTGTAACTCGACTATGATTGACCCAAACCTGGAGAAGTCCACTTCTTAGGTTTAAGTTAATTGCTTGGTCATAGATCCAATCTTGACCCAAGACTAGAGGTTCAGTGAGATCCTCATCTTGACACACCAGTACTTTAACTGTCATTGCCTCATCATGAATGTAAAGGGGAAGTTCCGCCTCGCCCATGCAAGGGGTTTCCACTCCTCCCAATCCTATAAGGTATGCTTCCACAGGATTGACAGTCAATTGTAATTCTTGGCAGTAAGACAATTTAACAGCACTAGTGGCTGCACCTGAGTCAATCAAGGCTCTTACGGTCCTTGCACTCTTTCCTTGTCCTATATCTAAGGTTACGAAAGGACGTCTATCAATTATCCTATGCGAGCTTGTTCCTGCAACTTCACACATGGCCATAGGAAATCCTTGGTCTGCATAGTCATTCGCTCCAGGCTGATCTCTACCTTGCCTTCGTAATTTCATCCTTCTGATGCGTTCTAAAGCTTCAGCTTGAGCTTCTTCTCGAACTCGCTTTTCTTCCTGTTTGCGTTTCTTAGCAGTGTTGAGTCGACTGAGCATTTCCTCCGTGAGGGGTTCCTGATACAACTTGACTCTGCAACCGCTAATATAATTTGGGAGAACATCACCCTCTAATGTGGCCAATTGTACTGCTCCGCTCGTGGAGATCCTATTGATGATCATAGGTCCGTAGCCTCTCTTTTCTAGCTTCCTCGCGTGTTGTTTTAGTGTATAGACTAAGACTAGATCTCCTGCTTTCAAGCCTTTATCCTTCACGTGGGCATCAAAGTATGCCTTCTGTCTCTTCTTGGCTGCATATATCCCTGCAGCGGCTCTCAGTCTTGTTTCTCCTAATCGTTCAAGGTCAAAGATCCTAGAGGAGAGCTCATGACCTGTCCATTCGTGCTCTTGTGCTACTCTCAATGTAGGGATCAGGAAGTCCAAGGGTAGCACAGCATTTTGGCCAAATACCATCTGAAAGGGAGTGGCTTGGAGTACCGTTTTGTAGGCCACTCGGTATGCCCAAACAGCATGGTGTAGCTGTTTGTCCCAATCAGAGCGTTTAGTGTTCACTAATTTCGTCAGTACATTGCATAAAATCTTATTAGTGCTCTCAGCTTGTCCATTAGCTTGAGGGTGATAAGGGGCAGACTTCTTGTGTATTACCAAGAATTCTTGGAGTAGATTTTCAATTACTTCATTCAAGAAATGAGTGCCTCTATCACTTACAAGCTCTATAGGTAGTCCATATCTCGTGAATACATTCTCAAACAAGAATTTGGCAGTTGTTTGAGCATCGTTCTTGGTTGTAGCCTTTACCTCTACCCACTTGGTGAGATAATCTGTTGCAACAATGATGTATTCCGCATGAGAACCTTTAGCTGGGGGATTAATAGGACCTACGAAGTCTATTCCCCACTTAGAGAATGCACGTCCACCCATCATAGGTTTCAGTGGCATCTCATCTTTGCGTATAGGATACTGAGTCCTTTGACAGACATCACACCGTTTCACATAGGTATGTGCATCCATGTGAAGGGTAGGCCACCAGAAGCCCGCAAATAGTATTGCCTTGATTACCCGATCTGGTCCAAAGTGTCCTCCTGCTACACCTTGGTGAGCAGTTTCCAAGATCTTAAGATATTCACTCTCATGGACACACAGTCTCAGGTAACCATCCTTACCGCGTTTGTATAGATTATCACCAATGAGTGAGTAATCCAAGGCTTCTTGTTCTAAACTCCTTTTCCTAGCCAGAGTCATGTCTGGAGGGAATGTGTTTGTCCTCAGGAATGATACTAGTGGTTCGCTCCAATCTGGCACAATGGATACTTGATAAAGAGTGGCATGTTCCACTGGTGGTTTAGTGCAACAGATTGGGCATTCCTTGCACAACTTTTGGACATCAGCTTCCATAGTTGGCCAATGTACTCCGAGTCTCCTTAGAGTCTGTAACGTTCGTTGCTTTGAATGGTGTTGCTCTAGTGCACCTACATGTGCTAATTGCAACCATTTAGAGTACTCATCCTCTTCTACGCAACAAGCCAAGATCCCTTGGTCTGTGTGCTTGTACATGCTTCCTGCCATGATGTGGTACTTCTGGGCTTTTACAACCTCTCTATTCCGTGTGTTTACGACTGGATGATTAGGCCCGTAGGTCAATACTGGTACCAATGGCTTAGCCCACTGCGGTATAACTTCCAAATTAAACAAGTAAGCATCAGGAAGGTCATCTGACACTCCTTGTGGGGCTTCTCCCGATGTGAGCCTAGAGAGATGATCGGCTCTCAAATGAGTCCTACCTTTCCTTACCACAACCTCAAAATCGTATTCCATTAGCAAGAGAAACCATCTCACTAATCTTCCTGTATTGCATGGCTTGTTTACAAGATATAACAATGCCTGATGATCAGTAAAAAATTTAAACTTATTTGCAAGAAAATAGTGTCTAAATTTCTTAACTGCATACACCATGCCTAATCCTTCTCGCTCTGTGGTGGTGTAATTCCGTTCAGCCGCATTCAATTGTCTACTGGCATAGGCAATTGGAAGATCCATATTACCTTCACCAGTAGGTTGTGCGAGCACACATCCAATAGCATAATTGGATGCATCAACATGAACATGGAATGGCTTATTCCAATCTGGTGTGGTCAAGATTGGTGCTGAACACAATCTTCGTTTAAGCTCCTGGAAGGAATTCTCACATTCATCAGTCCACTCAAAGTTAGTCAAGAGTCCGTACATGGGCTTTGCGATGACAGCATACATGTGGATGAAACGTCGGTAATACCCACAATGCCCCATGAAAGCTTGTACTTCCTTGACATTCTTTGGCCTCGGTAGCTCTGCTATGGCTCTCACTTTTTCTTCGTCTGTAGATATGCCATTCTTTGACACTATGTGTCCTAGAATCTTGCCTTGCCTGACCATAAAAACGCACTTCTCTGGGTTCAGGCAGACTTGATATTCTCTACATTTGTCAAAGATTTGTCTGAGTTCAGGGATATGGGTTTGTCTAACATTGGAATGAGCACAAAGATCATCAACATAGACTTCTAAACTCTTCCTCAGGAACTCCTTAAACACATGGCACATCAACCTCTGGAAGGTAGCTGGTGCATTGGTAAGCCCAAATGGCATTACTCTAAAAGCAAAAATGCCCCATTCTGTGGCAAAGGCTGTCTTATGCTGATCCTCTGGAGCTATGGCTACTTGATTGTAACCCGAAAATCCATCAAGGAAGCTGTACACTTCCTTGCCTGCCACTCTCTCTAAGAGATGTTCTGTGATGGGAAGCGGATAGTTATCTCGAATCGTGGCGGCATTAACCTTTTTCAAGTTAATGCACACACGCAGCTTGCCATTCTTCTTGGGCACCACTACGATGGGGGATACCCATTCAGTGTGCTCAATTTCATAGATAAATCCAGCTTCAACCAATCTATCTATCTCTTCTTTGATCTTAGCAGCGTAATTATCGTTATAAGTATAGGGCTTTTGCTTAGAGGGTTTGGCATCTGACGTCATGGGGATGGTGTGTGAGCATATGTCCGGGTCAACACCTTTCAAATCCTTGTAACTCCAAGCGAATACATCTCTATTTTCTCTTAGCAAGGCAATCAATTCGTGCTCTTCTTCTTCTGTCAGGTCATGGCCTATATACGTGCATCTCTCCTCTCCTTCTTCTATGGCCACTACTATTTTCTTGGTGGTTTCTTTGTTATCATAGGCCTCTCCTGATTGTGCCTCTCGTTTAGGCATTCTTATCATGACTCTCCTGTCATCTATCTCATACTTCTTAAAATTTTCTGGGACCTCAAACAAAGATTCTTCCTCCTCTGGTAAGACTTCTTTCTTTTTTCGTTTCTTTCCTTCTTCCTTCGGGGTCATATGTGTTGCTAATCTTACATCATTTGTAACCTCTCCATGCTTCTGAGGTTGAAATTCCACTTCATGGAAATATTCTTCATCTGATGCAAATGGTGGGTCCATAATGATTGACTCTAGATCGGAGTCACTTGCATCCTCAAATGCATCAGGGCTAGGTTCGCATTCTTCTAGAACTGCCTCTCCCATGATTGGCTCTATGGAGAAGACTGAAATATCATAGCCATCCTCATCACAGTGAGGTGTCCATTGTTCTTCGTTGATGGCTACGTCCATTGTTGCTAAGATTTCTGCCCAACCGTGAGGTTCAAATTCTTCGTCTGGAAAAACTACAGGTGCATAGGCTGGGTCTTGGATTGATCTATGGGTTTCTTTCGCACCTACCTCTCTGGCTTTCTCTCTCTTCTCTTCTTCTACTGCTACCTTGCACATCCATAAGTGAGTGTCTTCATGCATCCATGAGGATCCAGATTCTATGGAATGCACAGATTCCGTATCATCTTTGGCTCTATGGATGGGATTCCACTGGATAGGAGGGACATCTCTATGAGAATAGTCCTTGAGATTGACTTTGGTTGTAACGCCCAAGTGTTGCAAATACAAGGAGTTGGTTCCCCAATCCTGTACCACTTGCAACTGTCGCATAAATGGTCTTCCTAAAATCATCTCATAAGCATGATTTTTGCTGAAGTCACATATAGCAAAGCTATGCTCAAACTCAACACCACAAGTGGTGAGAGTTATCCCTTCCAGCAATCCTAAGGGTCTCTCAATATGACCATCGGCCATCTGCAATTTCATTCTTGTTGGCCTGAGTGCTGGCTTGCCCCAACGCTTCCATAAGGAGGTGGTGGCAATTGCAACTCCTGCACCTGAGTCCAAAATTGCCTTGGTGGTGTACTCCTGGTAGGTAATGGGAAGATAGGTGTTCCCTTCTTCGCCTTCACACATATCTCCTATCTTATCCAAGGGAATTTCTGGCACTGTCCTATGGGATCCTGCCCGGGAATGAGGTTTTGCAACTTCAGTTACTCGACTAGCTGCACATTTCCGCGCGTTTGGTCTATCCTCAGGCAGTTCTTCCAAAGTGAGATCGCGTTGCTCCTTGGTGTTCGTTACTACCTCCGTGTTCCTTGGTATGACTGAGTCGTCATTCCTTACCATGACTGTGGGTGCTCTCATACATGTGGACTTTGCTTCCCATGGGCCTGTGAAGTGGGGTAACTCTTGTATGGAATTAGACTCAAAGTCCAATCTCTCATGAGACTGAGCACTCTCATGTTCCCCGTAAATAGATGGGATGTCTTGTGGGAATTGGTCGTGTGCATCGTCCACAAGTTCAAAAGGAGGGGCGACCTCGCTTTCGTTATCCCATTTGTCTTCTTGAATCTCTCGTAGGAAGTCTGGTGCAAACCGATTCATAGAAGAAGAAGTGTCTGGCTCCGTGGAATTGGGCACATAAGCAACCTGGGAAGGAGGGCTTGTTCTATCGTTGGCTCTCTCCTTGCTCTCATAAATGGCTGGAGCACAAGCTTCTTGGGGAGGATTGCTTATTCTATTACTCTTCCGAGCAGGCTCATACACTCCCTGAGAAGGAATGTAGGCAGACTGTGGAGGTACATAAGCTTTCGGGGGAGGTCCATCTGCCTTTTGGGGAGGAAGATAGGCTTCTTGAGGAGGCGCGTGGGCTTCCTGAAGAGGCTGGCTTATCCGTTCCCTTGCCCTATCCTTTCTTTGAGGGGCAGTTTCCTTTTCTGATTGTGCGATTAGCCTCTCTATTCTTTCTAAGGAGGGGAAGTTGTCTGGTTTAGTGGAATTGGCCACATAAACTTCCGATGGGGGATGGTTCATGTTTTTGCTTGCTTTATCTTTTTCTTGATTTTTTTCTTCCTTGGCAGATCTTGAAATTATTCCCTCTAACTTCTCTAGGAATCCATCCAAGTGTAATTGTGTTTTGGCTGAGCCCGAGTAATTGAAAAGGCGACTGGCTTCAAACATAGTCTGAGCCAATGCGACCATTTTCGCGCACAGTTTGGTTCTTTCTATCTCTAGGTCAGCTCTAGGATAGCACTTGTCATGATCCGTGACGTTTGGCCCTTCTTGGATTCTGGCCTGATATGCCTTAAGCATCATGTCTATGTCTTCGGGAGTGGGATCAGCTAGTACTGATCCTGTTTGGGGTGGTGGGTGGGTTACGTGGGGTGTCTTAGAGGTTGGAGGGATGGAGGGTGATGGGGATGGTAACGGTGGGAATGTGTGAGAGTGCGGTTGAGATGTGATTTCTATGATTTTAGCCTTGGTTTCTTGTAGACTTTCCTCAAGTTCACTCATCTTCTTTGCCCATTGCCTTTTCATGCGTTCACGGCTATCTCTCCAAGCTCTTGTTCTCTTTTTATTTTGGCTCTCAGTATCGCTAGTGTCTGGGCTCTTTTCCTTGCCTACCCCTTGGTTTTGCTTCACTGCTTGAGCTCTCGTGACTACCTGTACGGGTGCAGTGGAAGTAATACTTCCGTTGGAATCTACCACTAACTCAATAACATTGATGGGCGTGATTTTTGGCATATTATTAGGATTCTTAGGGCAATCTCGTAAGAGATGTTCTTTTCCACAATCTTGGCAAAAACCTTGGATCGTTACTGACTGGGGTTGTGTAGGTGGAGGCAAGGGACAATCACGAATGAGGTGATCTCCTTGGCATCTGTAGCACGGTCCTCTTGGGAATGGAGGTCTTACCTGCCTAGATTGAGGCCTAGGATTGGGGTTTGCATACATGACGTTCGTGTAATCCGACTCCCAACTAGGTTCACTTGGTTCTTCACTATAGTAGGACTCACCATGTTCTAGAGACTGCATGTAGTAAGCCTGGGGACTATCGACATGTGTAGAATCAAAGCTATGGTCACTCGGGTCACTTTCTGAGATCAATGGGGTTACTGGTACTATGGCCCTATTCAGGTTTTCTTCTGCAACAGCATACTTTACTGGAATCACATTAGCGAGGTTTGGAGGCTGTTGAGCTAGCACCGGTTGGGGTCTCTGTTGGGCCTGATATTGTGGTTGGTAGGTTTGTTGGGGTCTAGCATATTGTGGTGGTGGAGGGTACTGGTTCTGGTATCTGCCTTGTTGGTAGGGCTGAGGGTAGGG
Source organism: Ceratopteris richardii (assembly GCA_020310875.1). NCBI lineage: Eukaryota > Viridiplantae > Streptophyta > Polypodiopsida > Polypodiales > Pteridaceae > Ceratopteris > Ceratopteris richardii. The sequence continues at coordinate 152,877,249 of CM035416.1, read as the reverse complement.
TTGCCTAACTGCCTGCTTGTTGTATGGGCAATCTTGCGCAGTGTGGTTTGTGTATTTCCGTTCTATGGTGCAATATTGGCTATTTGGATTGACCTGGGGTTGAGCCATAATGGGACACACGTTTGCCATGTGGTCACCACCGCATGTATAGCACCTCTTCGCTGGGGCAAACCTTGGGATTTGTTTGCTACTTTTTCGGCAAGTTCCTCAATTGATGTGGCTTGTGTGGAAGATTGACTAGATGCACTATCTGAGTCTTTGTAAATTTTGGACAGCTCTAGCTCTTCTCCTAGGTTATCTTCAATGTCAATGCACATACGTACACACTCTTCTATAGTCCTAGGGTCTTTCAGATACACGTAGGATCTCAATTTTGGACTCCGCAATCCGTCAAGGAATAAGGCTACTTGTTTGGCAGATGTGGGTAGCTCCGAAATGGGACATCTTTCGAGGTATTGCCTAAATCTTCTTCCGGCCAATCTGACAGTCTCTTGGGGGGTCTGTTTGAAGCTGTGAATCAATGAGGAGGTATTGTGTCTTATGCCACTCTTGGAGAACTCAATAATAAATGCTTCTAGGAGTTGGTCTATGCTCCTGAATTGGCGCTCATCCAATGGCTGAAACCATGTAAGCGCCGTATTCCTAAGGGTTAGACCGAAGGCATTGTACTGCGTGAATAGATCCTCAACTTGTTCAGCTCTCAAGACTTGCTTGAACTCCGCCACATGATCATAGGGATCTCCTGTGCCGTCAAAGTAATTCTTCATGGACTTAACTAGCTGGGTGGGTCTCAAAGTTCTTGTGTGCTCTCTAGGCCTCGGCAGAGGGAATCCATCTACATTTCTTTGGTTCCTGTGGGCTCTAAGCATCTCAGGTTCTACCCTATTCGTCTCTGTTCTCTTTCTTTCTCTGCCCACTGGATTGGCAAAACTTACTTCTGGTCTATCTTTACTTCTGTCTCTTTGCATACCATGAGCCTGGGATGTTCCAGCTCCAGGGTGACCATAGGATACATTTGATCTTGGTTGGGGGAAAATGAATTCGCCCTTCCAAGTGTAAGCATGCCTATCATTTTCTGTCACCACAAAGATCCTCTCCGAAGTGTGGTCTAAGTAGGTCACTCTACCTGGGCTATCTGGATCCTTAAACTCATAGATCATGATTGTTCCTATATCAGTTGGGTGATCCGGTTTATACCTCCAAAAGGCTTCGTCAGTTTCTCGATGGAGAAGCAAATCTATGCACTTGTTATCTTGGGGGACCCACTCAGGCGTGATAATCCTAGTGAGAACTGATTTACCTCGAGGGGTTCTAGGTTCCACTCCCATGTTTCCTTGTTCCAAGTCACCTAAGTCCGCTTCTGAAATTACATTTCCAAATTCATCTGTCCTATCTGGATGACTGGTGACTACGTATATGGTTCCTTCCTTGTCCAGGTATGCACCGTTTTCAAACTTGACCGCTGGGTGCTCTAGTCCTATGGATTAGTCAGGGTTTTTAATCTGGACCACAGATCTTCCTAGGCCGTCCTCATAGATGCTCGCACCTAATCGGTTGGTCCTAAGGTATTCCAACTGTGTTTTGTAAGGGCCTTCTACCCTGTACAAGTAAGGCACACCTGAACTTCCCGTAGGTCTGTCCATACCTTGAGACATCCCTGATTCACTGGTATCAGAGCTAGGGTAATGAGAGTGGTGACTCAACTGCTGGGCCCAAGACCTTGCAGTGTGATTAACACTGGACTCTGAAGATCTGAGGCTTTGTCTCTCCTTTACTAGATGTCGTCCTGATCTAAGGTTCATATGCCTATCTAAGTAGCCCAATTCTTTGCCCAGAGTACAACCTCGTTGCTGGTTACTTTATATTAGTCGCTTGGTTCTTTTTAGTTATTTTATCGTGTTTAAGGTCTTGTCTGATATCACGTCGTCAGGAATATTTGAATGTTGTTTCGCACTTACAGTTGATCGTTCCACGTTAAGTTCTTTCCCTTTAAAATTCTCGACAGTACAAGGATTATGCCCTTAGCTTGAGCTTGAAAGTTTAGGTATGCTTCAACTTGATAGTTGCCTATCGTCGCCCTGACTTACTCCTACTTCTAATCGTTCTTAGCCTAAGCTAGGAATTGACGAAGAGGAGTTGAGAGTATTCCGACCTTTCTTGCCGAACCTTGCTCTTTAGTGCTCGAGAAGTTGATTCTCAAGCTTGTGCAAAACCCTTGCTTGGACGCTCTCAATTGCTTCTCAATAGACCTGCATAAGTCCCAAGATTAGCTCCAAGTAGACCTTTCAATTGACCGACAATTCATTTCAGACACTTTTTTAATGACCCTTGTTCCCCCTTTTGTATTGCTAGAAATTTCCTCTAGAGCTCCCTTGGTGTTCCTACCCCTCAGTGTGTCAACTTCCAAACGTCCTATCTGAAAATCAACGCATTATTCTCACGAAAAACAGTTGAGGGCGTGTAGTATATGCCACGAGCTTTCCGAAAAGCCCTAGAGCTCCAAAAATGGATTTCGTATGTAAAAGTTATGACCGTTCAGGGTTTAGGGGGTTGACTAAACAAACAGAACCTTTCAGGGGTTTTAATGCATTTTCTAAGGCCTTTGTAAGTATATGAGTACTTGAGAGTGCAAATATGCCCAAAATTTAGCCTAAATTTCCAAAAATTTTCCCCTTAATCTTTTGCCGAAAATGTCTGTCTATCGCGATAGACGGTGTCTGTCGCGAAATTTCAGTCTGTCGCGATAGACGCTGTCTGTCGCGAAATTTCAGTCTGTCGCGATAGACGCTGTCTGTCGCGATAGACGCTGTCTGTCGCGAAATTTCGGTCTGTCGCGATAGACGCTGTCTGTCGCGAAATTTCAGTCTGTCGCGATAGACGCTGTCTGTCGCGATAGACGCTGTCTGTCGCGAAATTTCGGTCTGTCGCGATAGACGCTGTCTGTCGCGATAGACGCTGTCTGTCGCGAAATTTCAGTCTGTCGCGATAGACGCTGTCTGTCGCGAAATTTCAGTCTGTCGCGATAGACGCTGTCTGTCGCGAAATTTCGGTCTGTCGCGATAGACGCTGTCTGTCGCAAAATTTCAGTCTGTCGCGATAGACGCTGTCTGTCGCGAAATTTCAGTCTGTCGCGAAATTTCGGTCTGTCGCGATAGACGCTGTCTGTCGCGAAATTTCAGTCTGTCGCGAAATTTCAGTCTGTCGCGAAATTTCGGTCTGTCGCGATAGACGCTGTCTGTCGCGAAATTTCAGTCTGTCGCGATAGACGCTGTCTGTCGCGAAATTTCAGTCTATCGCGAAATTTCGGTCTGTCGCGATAGACGCTGTCTGTCGCGATAGACTGTGTCTGTCGTGATAGACTGAAAAAACGCAAATTTTTGAGAAACTTCTAGTGCTTTAGAGTGCCCTAATGGTGTAGGTTACCGTGCTAAACATGCATTCACAAAATTTAAAGTTTTTCTGTCTGTCGCGACAGACAGAGGTCGTCGTCCCGGGACCTGTGCAGAGCCTGTCGTACCTGCGCACACTGCTAGGGATGATGGTACAGCAAGAACCTGCAATGAAACTCAAGAAACATGCAAAATACGCACACACAATATTGCTCTCTCGCTCTCTCTCACAAGTGAAATGAGGGAAATGAGGTGGGGAAGGTGATATGATAAAAAAACAGAAATTTTCGCGATGATGGAGATGGAGGTGGGAGATGGTGATGATGATGATGGAAATGAGGATGGAGAAGAAAGTAAAAGAAAAACGATGAGAGTGAAGAAAATACCTACAACTCCAACGCGTCAACTCTACGTCTTACCATCACACGCTCGTCCTCAAAGCTCGATCCCCGGCAACGGCGCCAAAATTTGGTGTAGCTCAGTGATGAGTAGCACCTCCTTTAATGTCAATCCGGGAAGACGTGAGGATGGTATGAAGACCTCGAGCAAGTGGCGGCACAAGTGCGTGAGTGAGAAGCACACAAGCATGCACACACATACACACACACGCGCACACATGACAAGACAAAGAGAGAGAATCAATGGAGTTCTTTAGATTACTTTCAAAAGCTCTTACAAGTTTGTTTCAATTACAATCTAACCTCAAAAATGAGCTCTCTAGCTCCTTTTATAGTTTTTGACTAGCTTTGGCCCTATCCAGACCTAGTGTCCGGCCTAGTTAAAAATTAGGTTCCAGGGCTTATTTGAGGGCTCAAACGAAGTCTAAAAATTATGAAAATTGGTACGATGGTACTTCTAATACTCCTCAAGCTCGAGGACTCCTCGGCTTGCACAAAATGGAGTCTATTCTACCAAAAACGGGATTTACAATGTTTGTGTAGTGATTAAAATCACTTGAGTTGTACATAATCCATGGGAAAAAATGATCTGGCCTTGTTGCCGTATTGTGCATGACTCCTCTGTTGCTTTGTATGCCAACACTTTCCTTTCTGTTGCAAGACTCCATCTGGTGTGGATGGTTCTCTTACCATAACCAAGTTACCCTACCTATTAGACAAAACAAATGTAGAAAAGCTGGTTTTTCCAACTGGGCTTCATTGTGTGGAGATAACCACATTCTAAATTTAGAAGTTATAATTTCTAATGTGTCTCTCTCTGTTGCATGCAAAAATATATTAGTGGACAAAAGGGCTTGGCTGAAGCAGAAGATGTCTTCCTTCCTCCTTCACAAGTGGATTTCCATCTCTGTGGTGGCTAAAGATATCTACAAAAAATTTAAGAGCCACAGCATCAGGATTCAGACAATTGTGCCAAAGCTTAATAAAAATTGGAAGATCCAGTGGTAAGCTCATCAATGGAAATTCAGATTCAAAATGATCTGGGCCTTCCCCAAAGCTGCTAAACACTCCTGTCTTCTCTAGCTTATTCTTCACCATGGCATTTGGACTAGCAGTAAGGCCAAGGATCTCCTCATCAGCTCTAGAGAATGTCCTTTTTGTGGTTGTCTAGAAGATCTCCAACATTTATTTATGTCCTACTATGCCGCCAAGAGACTTTGGTATTTTATTAACTGCTATTGCACTATCTTGGTCTCACCCCACTCACCTTCAAGAACATCCTCCTTGGTGAAGGTGGTGGTTTTGACACTAGTTTATGGCAAGTTTTAAGATCCACTATTCTCTGGTACATATGGAGGAGAAGAAACCAAAAAATCTTCTCCAGCTCTAGTAAGGGCTTCAAGTATGAGTGTATACAATCTCCTAAGACTATGTCCAGAGAATGTAAAAATAGGATGACCTTTGTTCCCAAGGACACCAAGGAGCTTCATGATATTTTTAAGTCCCTACCCTACCAGAAGTGGAAAAATACGTATTTTTCTTTGTATCTGCTAGAAGGCTAAGTCTATTGATGTTCATAGAAAACATCATGTAATGCTACCCATCTTTTGGGTTTTGTATTCTCGTCTTTTCTTTAATTAATCTCTTTCTGTGTTGTCTCAAAAAAACATCAAACTGATGTGCAATCCCGACTGTAAGGTACTATCCTCTATGAGTGCAATATTTTCCTCCGGATTCTCCTGTATCATCATCCCAAAGTTCCGACCATCTGACTTCAATGATTAATCTGAATATCTGGGCAAGATATTACCATTAATATTTACTTCTGACTCCAATCTGCACACCTCATTTCGAGCTTCACTTTCTCTTTTAATGCTCTTCCATCCTTACTATGTTGCTTAAGCCTCATTCCTGTACCTACAGGCTACAGGTACTTCAACTTGACCGTTCCATTTGATTGCTTCATGCTTTTGTTGAAAGCCTAATAGAACATTTGGCTCCCCTTCATGAGTTAAAGCTTCTTGTTTTTGGTTTAAATCCTCAACATCCGGCTCTGAAAGTTCAGAAGGCTTCAAGTCGTTGCGTGGAGTTGCAGTGTTTGAGCTTGGTGAGGTTGCACGTGTTCAAATATCAAGACTAAATCCCCATTCTCACTCGCTGCATTATCTTCAAAAGGCACATTATTATTGTAAGACTTCAAATCCCCAGTAGCATTACATTGCTCCTTAGCTTCATGAACTTTGTGACCCGTTCCTTTTTTGTTGTGACTATTGAACCACCTGCTTGACTCTATCATTTTATCCTTACTTCTTTCACCAGCCATCATGCTCTGACTCTCAAGGCCTATCCTTCGGTCCTCAGTGGAACTAATTAGAATTCTGTTGTCATTCTCTAGGATGCCCATCACATAGGGCATCATTACTACATGAGTTAACTTGAGAAGACCTAATTCTCAGCAGATGAAGTAAAGTTAACATACATGTCCTTTTGCCAGACACCTTGTAGCTCCATATCATTGTTGAAGTCTGCCGAACTGTTCTATTCACCAAAGATAGTTTAGCATAGGCCTTGTTTGTGGTATGGTTACCCAGTCCTAGTATCCACACATCCTTAAAACTCCTGAAGACCTTCCCTTATGGCCAGCTCCACTACAAAGAGTGGCACCTCCACCCGGATTGGTGTTGTAAGTTGCATGGGTCATCCTCCAGAATTCGCATTGTTTGTATAACTCCATGATGCGTGTCGAGCAGCTGCTCCTTCTAACTAATGAGAGATGTGTCTACTATCCGGTCTTAAACCATGAGAATGTCAAGAACTAGTGTTTCAACCCTCAACAACAGCAATTCTTCTAGAATGCAAGCCCTTCACCTACATTAGCGATACAAGCTTATCAACCACTTGTGTGATCAAACTGCCTTCTGTAGATGATGAATTCCTTTTTCCTGTGCTTCTTTATCACGTATCTCTTGCTTCACCAGTTATGTCTTGGCATTGATCCCTAGATATTACCTGTCATTGTAAAATCGAACTCCATTGCTCGATCACCTGTGGAATCCAAATGGTAGAACAACCAGTAAAGGATCACTACATCTTGTCATCTTAGACACTAGTATTCACACCCATCAATCCTACATAGCCTGAATCTATATGGTCTTGCTTCTCAGAAGCTTTGGAAAATATTCCAGCCCCAATCACAATAAATGTTGTCACCAGCTGCACGCCAAAGTTACATCAAGAACTTCATAGTTTCTGGCCTCTGAATATTCGATGAGGTGCCCACAACCATGTCCTATCCCTACCATAACAGGTAGTCCCTTCTTGCAAGCTTGGTTGGAGAATGTGCATAGATATCATACCACGTCTTCATTAGCTCTTTTGCCAAATTCAAATATACAGAGACCTTCTTAGATGGAGCATTCATTGAACCAAGTGCCAACATTCCTCGCGCATAGTATGCAAGTTCATCCATCCTGTCTATGAGATTTGGAGCAAGCACCCGGAGGGGAAAGCCTTCTTTTGTCAATGTTTGTAGGCCTTCCATTGATTGTTGTCACTTCTCACATTAGTAAGCCCCTACTTCTTTGAAAGTTTTGGCAGCAACTTCTCTTTCTTCCTTCAATCCCCTTAGGAGCCGAGAGTCCAATGATACAGTGATGGTAATGGCAGCATATAGAAGGCTTTGTGGCCTGTTGCACTCTGGACTACAACCTTACTGTTGAATATAATATTCTCAGTATAGAGTGACCATCCATGACACGCTAGAAGAAGTACCAATATCTGCACATTTTCACACAGCAGCTACTTGAATTCTTTCTCTAGTAACTCAATGTTTTACATGAATCCTCTTAGAAACCGCCTGCATCATCCTCCTACATTTCCCTACGTAGTGATTTTGAAAGAGGCACAAAAGAATTGCAACCACTCTTTTAATCAGGAAAAATCCTCTTTCCATATTCATTTCTCCGTTCACCATCAGTAACAGCAGTAGTCGGATTATTCAGAGTGCCTTTTGCTACTGTTCCCTTCCTTCCCATTTCTTCACGAATATCATCGAAAAACATAATCATTTCTCGAGTTCACATGCGTGACAGTAACCGTATGTTGCTCATCATCACGGATCAAAGAGGTGAATAAATGTGCACCACCAGAATGCATGCAAAATCCTTCCAGAGCCACATCTCTTTAGCGATTTCTAAGCTTTGAGACATTGCCACCATGCAGGTCCGCATACTGTTGGGTGTTTGACCATCAAGAAAATACAGACCTACCTTCGTAGATTGAGAGTGAGAATCCCTTCAGAAATCGGCGTCTCTGCTACAAAGCAGAATGTGATAGGGGAGTCAGACAGTTTCTCAAGGTGGAGTGCTTAGAGGCCTCGAAATCACCGTAGAAGGAGAGTGAGAACTTGATAGGCTCAGGCCCCGAGAGGAGAGGCCTGATGTGGTAGGAAAGGAGAACTTGAGGTAGTGAGGTGATCTAGGCAAGAATTTTTGTTGATGGGATGACTTAGAGAAACCCGAGTACAGTGAATGAGCTAGCCATTCTCCAAGAGGGAGGACTTCCTTGCACGATTGACATCTTAGCTTTTTGGAGGAGGTCGCATATCCAAAGCGCCATGAAATGCTGAGAGTTTCTTCCTTCCATGTTGTAGCTAGTTCCCGAATTTGTGTCCTGCAAAATCTCGCCCAGACACCCAAATAGTCTCATGTCCAAAACTTGGCTCACAAGTTCTCCATGATCCTTGCTTTCAGCCTGCAAGAGGCATCGTCCCCTTGATAAGAGGCTTCTGTGAGTGGAAACTTGGAATGATGGATTTCTTTCAGATGATGATCCTTTCTTTTCTACTCTTTTCACCATGACCTTCCTTTTCCAAGTTTCTTGGTGAAGGTGATGAGTCAAGACTCCATTGATTTTTTTGTAGAAGAACCCCAATATAAAAACGTATTCACACATGATTAGAGAAAGATCAACAAAGTAAATAGAAAAAATCAACATAATAACTAAAAGATTTCTAAAAACTACTCCTACTCTACTCGTGACTTTGAAGAATCACCACACATGGTAGACTAATTACCCAAAAAGGGGATTTTCATCATACCAAAAAATGGCTCATCTCAACAAGTTATTGTAAATCTTGCAAGCCGCAAATGCTCACAAGAGCGTAATGAAATGAAGAACCCAAAAAATCATCATGAAAAGCTTGCGTACACGTCTCGTTCACGCCAAAAACCATCACGTAAGTGACAAGAGAACGCTCACCAGCAACGGCGCCAAAAGTTGTTGACATTGTAGCATCACAACTCATACTTGTGAATACGGGAAGCATCTCATGAGACCCAAATGTTTCCGTAGAAGCACTCAGCAGACATACTATGGCGCTTCGTCAACACACGATTAACAACGTAATTAACAAGAAGACACCACATAAGCATTACTAATGACACACATAATCGCAATCACAAGCATAATCATGACATAATTTCACATCGTGTCATAAGCGTTAGACAAGAAGAGAACAAGTACACATGCACATCATGACGACAAGAGAGCAAGAGTCTAACTACAAACTAGCATTATCTCATTACTTCTAGAAAAGCTCTCCAAAAGAAGAGGTGGAGACCTCTTTATATACAAAATGGCAAAAAAGCATGCTATGTGGGATTTCTAGACTGAAAGGAGAATGAATCCCACTTATTCTCTAGTGTGGCACTCACACACACCCATACAAGAGTGCTTTATTAACTGAATGAAAGGTAGAAAAAGGTACAAATGATGATGAAAATAGAGTGGATCCAAGAATTATATGTTGTGTCTTCAACAGCTTGCTACTTCAAGATGAAGAGAACAAAAGATATGGAAGAGAAGTTTGAAGATGTTGACATCATCATCAGGTGGAAGAAAGATGCAAAAGAAGAAAGTCCATCATTTCCAAAAGGGAAATTAAGGCTTCCTTTCCTCATATATTTTCCATATACTTTTCCTATTTATCCTCTACATCCAAAGACAAGTCTACGATAACATCTTGTGTAAAGAAGAAACAATTTCTTGTTTTGCATGTTTTAGTAAGTTTTGACAAAGAATTGCATTGAGAGAAAGAAAAGCATCTTATATGTTTTGACTCATATGTATGAGTTATATATAAGTTAAATATTTTAAGCAGGCAGCTTATATGTTCCCTCAAAGAATTCTTGGAGTGTCAATACAGAACTACTTGGTATATGACAAGTTGCAAAGAAGTAAATTTCTTCTTTATCTAACTCTTGAGGTAAACGAGTTTTTTTTGTAGCAAATGTTGAAGACTTGGGTTGAGGTTTTGTGTTTGGAAAGGTTACCTCATATTCAGTATTTTTCAGAAAACTTCAGAAAATTTAGATTTTATGATATACCAATCAGTTGGAGAATCTACTTTCTATGATTGTCTAGATTTTTGGATACATGCTTGTATTCAAAAAGGTTTTCCATCAAATCCTAGCACTTGATTGAGAAGTGGAATTAGCCAAAAGAAAGTCAAGCAGGTACTATCACATTTCACCCAGATAGAATATGAAGATATGAAGTATCAACTTGCACCTTTTGGAGTTCTCAAGGTGAGAGTTTTTCCACTTATGTTTCAAGTAGGAGTTGCAGATTCTTGGAAAGGATTTTGTTGAAGAAAAGTTTTACAACTTTGTGAGAAGCATGGACACTTAAAAACATTCAGATAACAAATCAAACATTCAGTCATGAAGGTTTGATGAGAGCAGATTCTACATAGGTATTTTGTTGGAAAGATCTTGATAAATCTTGAATAATCTTGAATGATCATGAAAGATCTTGAGTATTTATGAGTTAGTTTTCTATCCTTTGTTTGAGAAGGTTCTTAGCATTTGAGAAAGTAAGTCAAAGATTCAGGTTCTATCATATTTGTATTGCAGAGAGATAGAAGAAGGTACTTGTTATGTTGCAAAAGGTTATGAATCCTAAAATGCTTTCAGCAAGGTTTTTATGATAGATCAGCTAACGTTATTCTAGATTTTGGAAAGCTGAGAAATGACAGGGAAAGCTATTGGCATATGTACAGTGCTAATAAATAGGGTTCAGAGATTTTGTTTCAGATATAAGTATTAATCACTAAAGATCAGATTTATGAAGGAAGACGTTCCAGATTTCATAAAGTTTGATATATTTGAAGAATTCTGGATACTAGTGTTAAGTCATCCAGGGGGGTGATGAAACATTAAGATTTATTTTTAGCCATATGTGAAAGAATGCAAAGTCATACCTACAGTTTTTCGTATTCCTATATTTCCTTTGTCAGGTTCTCTTTATGTTCCAGCTTTGTAAGAAGAAGCAAGAAGGAGAATGTCTGGAGAAAGTTCCTGTTAGGGTGTTCCTATTCAAGAGAAGGTTCTAGAGTTCTATTGAAGAGAAGCTTGATATTTCGGAGAGGTATGTTTTAGAAGTGCGCACATTTATGTTTATACCAAGTTTTGAAGGAAAGAGGTATGAAAGATTTACAGATTGAACAAGGACGATGAAACGATGACATCATAGATTCTTTGATGAGACTCATGAGTTGATTTTAGTTGATTTCAGTTGAGTTGAGTTGACTTGATTGAAGTACAGTTAGAGATGAACCAGTAGTGTTCATAATACACTAAGTTGTGAGTTATCAGTCACAGGTACCAGGATTGAGTTCTTGATTTTGTTTAGTGTATTTACATGACATAGCAGAAGTACGTTGAGAAACTTTTCGTAAGGTAAATGCAAATATGTGGATCCTAGTGTATATTTTCAGGTTTGTGGAGACAGGAGATAGTAGGTTCAGAGTCAATACATGCTACATTTGTTGTCAAGCAGTGATTGCTTGATGTGTACACTATTGGACATCTACTTTGCATATTTTCTCAGGTATTATGGTTCATATTCAGCAAGTTCAAGTTTGAAGGAAAGTCAAATTCAATTTTGAAGAAGACTTTTGAAGAAAAGGTTTGAAGGTGAGTTCAAGAGTACAAGCTTGAAGCTTGTGATAGTTTGGAGATTGTGATTATGAAGTTTGTATATCCAGTTCAGTTTGTACCAATATGACATTGCAGGGGGGATTGTTGGAAAACAATGTCCTATTAGTTCAAAAACTCTAAGTAACTCCAACATGTATAAAGATTCTGTTTAGTCCTTGTACAAACAACTGCTCTGAGTGACGTGGTTAAAACGAATTCCTCCTAGCCTGCCCACATGGGTTCAAACCCCGTTTGCCACGATTCCATGAAGGACTATTTTTTAGAACAGTTTTTTTGGAAAAAAAATGGACAACGACGGGTAGTTTTCACGTATGATGTTTTTTTAATACGATCGCTATTCGATCATGTGCTTTATGTGATCAAGTGATTTATTATATGATTTTGAGGAGCTTTTGGAGAGATATACAAGGCTATATAACATGAGCTTGTCTCATTATCTAATCATCCATCACCTATTACAACACAAGCTTTCAACCTTGGTACCTCTTTGAGGTAGTGCTTTTAGCACATGGGGCAGCCATGGTGCTTTGTTGGAGCATGTTGAGGAGCGGCTATGGAGTTCTTCTTGGAGAAGAAGAGTGTGCTCACACTCTTGCTTATGGAGAGGATTTACCCCGAAGCAGCTTGATGGTGTGGATTGTCCATTCACATGATGTATTTGAAGATTGTCTTATACATGAAGATTTCGGGTTACTTCAAAGACATTGGATGGTGGTTAACATAAGATTTGCATCTTATGTTAAGAATTCAGGTACATATTCTCTTTATGCACATAGGTACTACTTGAAGTTTATGGAGGCAATAACATCCATATCAGGAGGAGTCATATTCGGCTTAGGTACAAGAGAATCAGTACATGTATGCTTTATGCATATATGGATGAGGTGTTCAAAACGGTATGGTCATATGAGTTTGAAGATTTCTGGTAGCAAACTTGTTAGCATTGTTTGCTAATTTTGTAAGTATGTGATCTTTTCACACACGTGTCTAACTTAGGGTCTTCCATAGCCTAAGGTTAGATGAGGGTTTGTTGATTATCAGTTTTAGACTGATCCTTCCTCATTCTGTCACTCATATTCACTCTTCTAAACCTATCAGGTCACACATCTCATATATATTCAGATTCCTGTCCATACATCTGAATATGTTTGTTACATTTGTACATTCACTCTTCCATCTATTTCTGTTCACATAGAGTGGTTGAGAGTTTTGCTCCCACATTGTACATTGAACATTGGTATATATGATAGTGTGAGTAAGCAGTGGCTTACGTAACACTTTACACATGTTGTCTAATCTCTCTCTATCTTTGTCTCATCATCTGTATGATTAAGTTGTGGTGTGTTCATGTTTTGTCAATATTGGAAGATTGCTAGATTTTATGTTGTATATGCTGGACCTATGGAACCTTGGACCTGTGGTTTTAGTAATGGGCCTACTACATTTCCAACATTGTATGAGAGCTCTTTTGCAATAGAAGTGATTCCATTGTCTCTCTCTATGTTCTTGCCTTGTGTGCACGTGTGTGTGTATGTGTGTGCATGTTTATGTGCTTCTCACTCACACACTTGTGCCATCACTTGGTCGAGGTCTTCATACCATCCTCACGTCTTCCCGGATTGACATTAAAGGAGGTGCTACTCATCACTGAGCTATAGAAAGCTTCTTCAAATGTCTGCATATATGGAATCGGTAGAAACATTAATCTCAAGTATATTTCCATAATGTTTAGTCGACTTGGAGTAGTAGATAAATAAAAAATGATGGCATCTGCACCCTGATTAATGCCGATAAAATTCAAAAATGTATACTGCATGTGTTGGAATACCTTTAGAACTGTAAGGAGCATACTTAATATTTTATTGGTCATCTTGATGGCTAAATTTGGTAGTGTCTCATATCTTGATAACCAAAACTCTATGGTCCGCACCATGTATTCTTCGATCGGCAGATAATTGCATGGCAGACTAGGTAGTAGTGGATAGTTTAGTCATTGATTATTTAAATTACCCTAGCACTATGCTTCCCAAAATTGCATCCAGGTGCATCTTTGAGGTACTAGGCAAAAGGATGGATAAACCTATAGCACATATGGATCTGGCTCCTAGTGTATCCTTAAGTTTGGATTCTTCTCTAAAAACTTCCATCTCCATATCGGATCTGCCTTGTCAAACTCTTCTTGCGTATATGTAAACGTGTTCATATTGAACTGCAGATCATGATGAGGTTCTTTATTTGTTGCTTTCTTGATGTATTGTCGAGTCTCCTCTTTTAGCAATCCATAAGGTATGTTGAATGGATTCAAAATGTGTTCTAAGCTCTTGCTTTCAATCTTTTCCTCTTTCATGACCTTCACTACCTGATCTTCAACTTGCTCTGTAAGCTGGGACACCAATAGTGCCTTCTCATGTCAACTTAGTTTTGCAATAGCCCGATTATATCATTCAGTGCTCGACTCTGCTTCCTCCCTTATAGGTGAATGATGCATGGGGGGAGAAAGAGGACGTACCTCAGTCTCCACAGTAGCCGCTTGGGAGCCTGCAACTACTTGGTGTCCCCGCTGTAACTTGCTGTGCTATTTGAGCCTTTAAAATTTTTTAATGATTTCATCCTTGTCCTTGATCTCACTGGCCACTTTTGTAAGTCTTTCCTTGGTGTTCAGGAGTTCTTGTCCTATAGTAGCAATTTGATCAGAATCTTCATTACATAGCATGAGAAGTTTTCTTCTGCCGTCTTCCACCACTTGCTGAGTTCATTTATGTCATACATGTACTTCTTTTCCCATTCTTCTCGTATGGTTTACTCTTGTTTTAGCTGGTCTTCATACTTTGCAATTTGTGTTTCCAATGCTTGTGTATTGTTTGTTGATGCTTCGGGTGCCTCTATCGATTGGTTGCATAGAATGGCGGTCATACATTCTTTATTCCTGTTTATTAAGTTGTCAGCTTCCTCCATGTATACCTTTGTTTGTGATTCTAGTAGTTTGCTTCTTGTGTTCATCCATGCTTTCTCAGCTTCACTACCTTCGTACTTAATTTGCATCTCTTTAAGCTGATCTTGTAGTTTTTGATTGTTAGCCATTAGTACATTGCATCTTTTCATGGCTTCATTAGCTTCTTTCTCCTTGACAGTAAGTGCCTATTGAACTTCTATCACTTGTGTAGAGAACCTTTCTTTTATTACTAGAAATTGGTTGCGCTCCCTTAGAGCCTTGTCATAATCGAAGTCTGCTTCTATCAGTTGTTGTTGAGTGTGCATGGCTGTCTGTACCATCTGCTTCACTACAAGCTTGAGTTGAGCCACGTCCACATTCAGCCATGTTTTGGGAATACTCAGTGTTTCCCCTATGAGTATGTCTTTACCCTTATCCATGTGTATTGTCTCATTATGTGGTCGAATTTGAAGATGTAACTGATTTTCTTTTTCTTCTTCTTCCTGTGTTGGAGACTTCGTAGCACTTCCCTGAAATGTAACATCTAGTGGAGAAGGCTCTGGTACAACCCTGATTGGTGTGAATGGTTCTTGTTCCTCCATATCTTCCTGGTCTTTCTCTTTCTTTGGCATCTTTAATGTAGTCTCTCCATCCAAGTGAGTTTCTGTAATTTGGATCTTTTTTTCTTCATTCATTCTTAATGTGCGGATTTCTCCTTGTGACGACCTTTTCTTCACTGTGTCCATGATTGTGTTGTCAGGAGTCTTATTCATATTTGTACGTTGCTCTTCAAAGGATTCCATGACTTGATTCAATTCATCCCATTTTCCATCATCATTCGATTCACTTTTGAAGTCCGCATTCATCAGGGATGGTTCTTGATCTTTTTGGGTATCTGAAGATGAACTAGAGTTAATCAGTCCTAGTTCTCTGTATCTATGTACTTTAGTTAACCTCTTTCCCTGCAAATTTTCTTTATGAGACGGATGATAGTGATGCCCTTGTACTAGCATCTCTTTAAGTTGATCTTGTAGTTTCTGATTGTTAGCCATTAGTACATTGCATCTTTTCATGGCTTCATTAGCTTCTTTCTCCTTGGCAGTAAGTGCCTATTGAACTTCTATCACTTAATTTGCAGCTCTTTAAGCTGATCTTGTAGTTTCTGATTGTTAGCCATTAGTACATTGCATCTTTTCATGGCTTCATCAGCTTCTTTCTCCTTGGCAGTAAGTGCCTATTGAACTTCTATCACTTGTGTAGAGAGCTTTTATTTTATTACTTGAAATTGGTTGCGCTCCCTTAGAGCCTTGTCATAATCGATGTCTGCTTCTATCAGTTGTTGTTGTTGAGTGTCCATGGTTGTCTGTACCATCTGCTTCACTAGAAGCTTGAGTTGAGCCATGTCCACATTCAGCCATGTTTTGGGAATACTCAGTGTTTCCCCTGTGAGTATGTATTTACCCTTATCCACGTGTATTGTCTCATTATGTGGTTGTCGAATTTGAAGATGTATCTGATTTTCTTTTTCTTCTTCTTCCTGTGTTGTAGACTTCATAGCACTTCCCTGAAATGTAACGTCTAGTGGAGAAGGCTCTACTACAACCCTGATTGGTGTGAATGGTTCTTGTTCCTCCATATCTTCTTGGTCTTTCTCTTTCTTTGGCATCTTTAATGTAGTCTCTCCATCCAAGTGAGTTTCTGTAATTTGGATCTTTTTTTCTTCATTCATTCTTAATGTGTGGATTTCTCCTTGTGGCGACCTTTTCTTCGCCGTGTCCATGATTGTGTTGTCAGGAGTCTTATTCATCTTTGTACCTTGCTCTTCAAAGGATTCCATGACTTGATTCAACTCATCCTATTTGCCATCATCATTCGATTCACTTTTGAAGTCCGCATTCATCAGGGATGGTTCTTGATCTTTTTGGGTATCCGAAGATGAACTAGAGTTAATCAGTCCTAGTTCTCTGTATCTATGTACTTTAGTTAACCTCTTTCCCTGTAAATTTTCTTTATGAGACGGATGATAGTGATGCCCTTGCACTAGCAAATTCACTTTTCCTTCCATGTATTGCTGAGTAGCTTCTGTAGCTTTGGTCCATCCAAGATTTTGGTTAGCATATCAGCTATCTGATCTTTTGTTGAAGTATGTATAACTTCAATCTCTTTATCCATCACCTTCTCTCTTAGAAAATGATACTGAATCTCAATGTGTTTAGTCCTCGCATGAAAAATAGGATTAGTAGCTAAATACAATGAACTCATGTTATCTCAATGAATAGTGGGTGTACTCTGGATGATGTCAAAACTCTTCATAAGAGTCTTAAGCCATATCACTTCCTTTGCAGCTTCAACCATACCTTTGTACTCACCCTCTGTGGATGATAAAGAAACTGTGTGTTGCTTCTTTGAACACCATGAAATTAACTTATCTCCCACATAACACAAGTATCCATAAGTTGATCTTCTATCATCAGGATTACCTGCCCAATTTGTATCACTATAAATCTTGATGTTTGTATATGATGTAAAACCATAATACAAAGCTTCTTTGAGTGTACCCTTAATGTACCTCAACATTCTTTGTCCTGCAACCCAATGTTCTTTCCTAGGACAATGCAAGAATTGAGACAATACTCCAACTGCATATGACAAATCAGGCCTAGTTAATTTAGCATAGATCAGACTACCAACCAAACTTTGATATAGCTTCATGTCCTTGAACTCTTCTCCTCCATATCTGCTCAATTTGTGATTCACCTCCATTGGAGTAGGTGCTACCCTGCAATCATCCATTTTAAACTTGATCAACAAGTTTTTCAAATACCTTTCTTGAGTTACATACACTCCATGTTGAGTGTATGAGATCTCCATGCCCAAGAAATATGACAAGTCTCCCAAGTCACTAATCTTGAACTCTTTCTGCATTTGCTTCTTTAGGTTTTGAATGCCTTTCTCATCTATACCTGTAAGAATTATATCATCAACATATATGCACATATAAATGAACCCATCGTCACTTGCTTTGACAAGCAAGCTACTATCTACTTTAGATACTTGAAAACCAAGTTCCTTCAAGAACTTCACAAGTCTATAATTCCATGCCCTTGGGGTGTGCTTCAAGCCATACAAAGATCTCTTGAGCTTACATACATGATCTGGATATCTTTCATCTCTGAATCCTCGTGGTTGCTCCATGAGAACATCATCTGAAATATAACCATTTAGAAAAGCATTCTTCACATCTAATTGACATAATTTCCAACCTTTACATGCACCAATGGCTATGAGTGTTCTGATGGTTGTCATCTTTGCCACAGGACTATAAGTCTCATCATAATCTATACCATATGTCTGAGCAAACCCTTTCACAACAAGTCTAGCTTTATATCTAGACACACTTCCATTTGCAAACCTCTTTGTCTTGTAGACCCATTTGCATCCAATGATCTTCTGACTATTTGGTTTAGGAACCAAATCCCATGTCTCATTCTCCATCAATGCATCATACTCTTCCTGCATAGCTTTCTCCCAATTTTCCTTACCTTTTGCCTCTTCATATGTAGAAGGGTCTTCATCTGCCTTTATCATATAAGCATAATCTTTGGTAGTCAAAAAAGAAGTGTCATAGCTATACCTTCTAGGTTGCCATTTGTGTCTTGATGACCTTCTGAGTTCTCCACTTTTTGAGGTTTCTGGTTGATCACACTCTGGATCAAACCTTGGCACTTCTTCAACTTCAACCTCTACTTCATTGTTCTCCTCTTCATCAAATATCTGAACCTTTGATTTACCTCTCTTTTGGTTCACAACTTCTTCATCACCTGCATAAATATTGATTGTTCCTGCATACCAAGTACCTTGCTCATCAAATGTTACATCCTTCGATACAAGGAATTATTTTGTGGATGGACTCCACAACCTATATCCCATCTGCTTATCATCATATCCAATGAACACATAGTTTTCAGCTTTAGGTTCCAATTTGTGCCTTAATTGAGATGCCACATATGCATATGCCAAACATCCAAATACTTTGCAATGATCTAGAGTAGGTCTCTTACCCCACCATGTCTCATATGATGTCATACCCTGCAAAGCTTTACATGGTAATCTATTGACCAAATATGTGGTTGTATTTACAGCCTCAACCCACAAATAATTTGGGCAATTTTTCTCCTTCATCATGGATCTTGCAAACTCAACAAGAGTTCTATTCCTCCTTTCTGCTACACCATTTTGTTGAGGAGAGTACCTGCAAGTAATTTCCCTTTTTATACCTGCATTCCACAAGTAATCACTGAACTCATTTGAGAAATACTCTCCCCCTCCATCTGACCTTAGTCTCTTCAATTTTTGACTTGTAATTCTCTCTGCATACACATGATAATGTTTGAATGTATTGAATACCTCTGACTTATCTTTGATCACATAGATAGTGATCCATCTGGTAGCATCAAGCAAAAATTTTAGTTTTTTGGTCATATCACCATACCCATACCATTCCCCTCATTTCACTTGTGAGAGAGAGGGAGAGAGCATTTGCATGCTTGTGCTATTATGTGTTTTCTGAGATTTTCTACAGGAACTGGCATCCCCAGTAGCTGTACCAGCTCTAGCAGGTAAAATTTTTTACTATGCAGGTCTCGAGGCGTTGACCTCTGTCAATCGCAACAGACAAAAAAATCGACCAAATTGCTAAACTAAGTGCATAAATAGGATGTGTAGGCCTAGAGCATTCCATAAGTGTGTTTAAAATTTTAAAATTCCTCAGTTTTCTATCAATCATGATCAACACGTCAATGGCGATCGACAAACGATGACAGACACTTGCCGATGGACTTGTCCATCGCGATTGACCCATCAATCACAACTGACAACCATGACGGACCCATCAATCGTGACGGACAGAGTCAATGATGCTTTGAACACGACTGACAGAGCCTTCGTGTGACATGTGTCAATCGCGACCGCCCCATCGATCGCGACTGACCTGTCAATCGCGACCGACAGAGTCAACGACCCTTTGACCATGACTGACTAGCATTTATGCCACATGTCAATCGTGATTGACCCATCAATTGTGACTGATAGCCACGACGGACCTGTCAATTACGACTGACACATCGATCGCGACTAACACATCAATCACGATTGACAGACCACTCGATTGCGATTGACAAGAAAATTTGGCATATTTTTAGGGTGAAAAAAAATTAAAGATGTCCTTGGCCAAAATTGGGAAAATCTA
The DNA here is from genome assembly GCA_020310875.1 of Ceratopteris richardii. Classification (NCBI taxonomy): domain Eukaryota; kingdom Viridiplantae; phylum Streptophyta; class Polypodiopsida; order Polypodiales; family Pteridaceae; genus Ceratopteris; species Ceratopteris richardii. The sequence continues at coordinate 152,857,282 of CM035416.1, read as the reverse complement.
GAGCATAAAAAGGCCTCAGAAAACACTGTGAGCTATTATTGAGTGCCTGTTTCACTTGTTTTGACTCCCAAGTGCCTGGTTGGCCATAACTTCTTCATACAAACTTCGATTGCTATAATTTTTGTTCCATTGGAAAGCTCGTTGAGAATCCTATGTGGACATTAATTGGTTTTTTCTAAAAGTAATACGTGGAGTTCTAGTATAGATACATTTGTGTGGACCATTATTTGCTACTAGGGAGTGAGAATACTTTTTAGGGAAAAAAGGGGAGCAGGGGTCTATACTTTTTAGTGCATGTTGAAGAGTTTTTGTCGATATAGTGTGGTCAAGACCATTGCTAATTGGTAACATTTCACAGGTCTGAGGTGTGCAAGCAAGGAGTTCAAGCAACTGTAGCAAGGTGATCATTGGGCTTGGGCAAGTGTGTCGGGGGCTCAACTAGCACTCAAAAGGCAAAGAGCTTGAGGTTGGAAATTCTCTTAACTCCCTCAATCAATTCCTAGCTTAGGCTAAGAACGCAGAGTGTTGGAAGTACTTTAGGGCGATGATAGACACGAGACAAGTTAAAGACTATCTAAGAAATCAAGTGCCCACAAGAAGTTCAGGCGTGTCATACTTACAAAGGGCCAAAGGCCCTTACAAGACGCAACTCGAATACCTTAGGATCAACCAATTAGGTGCTTGCATCTATGAGGACAGCCTAGGAAGATGCGTGATCTAGATTAATAACCCAGATCAACCCATTGGACTAGAACATCCAGCAATCAAGTTTGAAAATGGAGCATACCTAGACAAAGAAGGAACCATATATGTAGTCAGCAGTCACCCAGATAGGACAGACGAGTTTGGTAAAGTGATCCCAGAAATGGACATATGTGACCTAGAGCAAGGGAACATAGGTGGAGAGCCTAAAACCCCTCGAGGCCAATCAATTCTCACTAGAATTATCACACCAGAGTGGGTTCTCCAGGACAATAAGAGCATAGATCTACTCTTAAATCGAGAGACCGATGAAGCCTTTTGAAGGTATAAGCCTGATCAACCAAATGAGGTCGGAGCGCTCAAAATCTATGAGTTCAAAGATCCTGATAGCCCAGGCAAAGTGACCTACCTAGACAATACTTCAGAGAGGATCTTTGTGGTCACAGAGCATGGTAGACATGCCTACACTTGGAAGGGTGAATTTTTTTTTCCCCAACCAAGATCTAATGTCTCTTATGTACACCAAGGAGCTGGAACATCCCAAGCTCATGGAGCTCAAAGGGACAGGAGTAGAGATAGGCGAGAAGTGAGTTTTGCCAACCTGTTGGGAAGAGAAAGAACGAGAACAGAAACGGATAGAATGGAAACTGAAAGAAATAGGGCCCCAAGAAACCAAAGAGATGCAGATGAATTTCCTCTACCAAGACCTAGAGAGCACACGAGGACTTTGAGACCTACACAACTAGTTAAGTCCATGAAGAATTACTTTGATGGCACTGGAGATCCATACAATCATGTGGCCGAGTTTAGGCAAGTCTTGAGAGCTGAACAAGTTGAGGACTTATTCATGCAGTACAATGCTTTTGGTCTAACCCTTAGGAACACAACCCTTACATGGTTTCAACCACTGAATGAGAGAAAATTCAAGAGCATAGACCAACTTCTAGAGGCTTTCATCACTGAATTCTCTAAGAGTGGTATAAGGCATAATACTTCCTCATTGATCCATAGCTTCAAGCAGACACTTCAAGAGACAGTTCGACTAGTAGGAAGGAGGTTTAGGCAATACCTAGAGAGGTGTCTTGTTTATGAGTTACCCACACTAGCCAAACAAGTGGCTTTATTTCTAGATGGACTATTGAGTACAAAGTTGAGATCATATGTGTACTTGAAGGACCCTAGAACCATAGAAGAGTGTGTCCGCATGTGCATAGACATTGAGGATAATCTAGGAGAGGAGCTGGAGCTTTCAAAAATCTACAAAGATTTAGATAGCTCTTCCAGCCTCTCTTCTAGACAATCTACGTCTATTGAGGAACTAGCAGAGAAAGTAGCTCAGAAACTAGGTGTCTCGAGCAAACAGATACCCCGATTTACCCCAGTGAGGTGATGCTATACCTGTGGAGGTGACCATTTGGTGAGTGTATGTCCTATTATGGCACAACCCCAAGTGAATCCTAGTAGCCAGTATTGCATGATAGAGTGAAGATACACCAACCACACCTCACAAGACTACCCTTATAACAAACAAGCTGTCAGACAAAATTACCCTCAACCACATCAGCAACAATGAAGATACCATAACTAGTACCCACCACAACAGTATGCCAGGCCTCAACAAACCTACCAACCACAATATCAGGCCCAACAAAGACCTCAACCAGTGCTAGCCTAAAAACCTCCTGCTCCAGCCAATGTGATTCTCGTAAAGTATGCAGGTGCAGAAGAAAATTTGAATAGAGCTATAGTCCCAGTAACTCCATTACTTTCAGAAAGTGACCCCAGTGACCATAGCTTTGATTCTACACATATTGACAGCCCCCAGGCTTACTACATGCAGTCTCCTGAACATGGTGAGTCCTACTATAGTGAAGAATTGAGTGAACTTAGTTGGGAGCCAGAGTATGCAAATGTCATGTACGCCAACCCCAACTCTAGACCTCAACCTAGGCAAGTAAGACCCCCATTTCCTAGAGGACCATGCTACAAATGTCAAGGAGATCACCTCATTCGTGATTGCCCAATGTGTGCCCCTACGGTGACAATTCAAGGCTTTTGTCAAGATTGCGGGAAGGAGCATCTCTTACGAGATTGCCCAGAGAACCCCAATAACATGCCAAAAATCACTCCCATCAATGTTATTGGGTTAGTAGTAGACTCTACAGGAAGTGTAACTTCCACTGCACCGGTGCAGGTGGTCACTAGCGCTCAGGCTTTGCAGCATAACCAAGGTTTAGGCCAAGAAAAGAGCGTCGAGGTTAGTGAAACTGAGAGCATAACCAAGAAACGGATGAGGGCCTATAAAGATAGTCGAGAAAGAATGAAAAGACAATGGTCTGAGCGAATTAGAAGAAAGCATAATAGAAACAAAAGCCAAAATTGTTGAACTCACCTCTCAAACAAAATCTCACATACCACTACCACCTCCATCCCTATCACCATCTAATCCACCATCTTTCAACCCACCTCAGACAATTCCACCATCCCCTAGAGTAGGATCAGTGTTAGCTGACCCCACTCCTGAGGACATAAACATGATGCTTAAAGCCTATCAGGCCAGAATCCAAGAAGGGCCAAATGTGATAGATCATGAAAAATGCTACCTTAGAGCTGATCTAGAGATAGAAAGAACCAAGCTTTGTGCTAAAATGGTAGCATTGGCTCAGACCATGTTTGAAGCCAGTCGCCTCTTCAACTACTCTTGCTCAGCTAAGGCAGAGTTGCACTTTTATGGACTATTGGAGAAGTTAGAGAGCATAATTGCAAGATCGGATAAGGAGGCCATCTCCCAAGGAAGAGCCAAGGCAAGCGAAAGAATAAGCATTCCTCCCCAGGAAGCTTATGTGCCTAATTCCACTGAACCATACACCTCTTCTTCTATGAATTGGTATTCACCAGAGTTCTTGCGAGAGATTCAAGAAGAGAAATGGGATAAAGAAAGTGAAGTCCCTCCTCCCATTGAACTTGTGGATGACGCGCATGATCAATTCCCACAAATAATTCCTTCTATTTATGGAGAGTAGGAGAGTACCTAATCTCATGAGAGATTAGACTTCGAGTCTAACTCCTTACAAGAACTACCCCATTTCACAGGCCCATGGGAAGCAAAGTCTACTTGTATGAGAGCACCCACTGTCATGGTAAGAAACAAAGATTCAGTCATCCCTAGGAACACAGAGGTAGTGAAAAACACTAAAGTGCAGTGCAACCTCACTTTAGAAGAGCTACTCAAGGTTAGGCCCGAACTATGGAAACATGTAGCCAATCAAGTGCCAGAAGTAGCAAAACCTCGTTCCCAGGTAGGATCTCATCGCAGAGTGCCAGAAATACCCTTGGACAAGATAAGAGACATGAGTGAAGGAGAGGAAGGGAACACATATCTTCCCATTACCCATCAGGCATACACTACCAAAGCAATTTTGGACTCGGGTGCAGGAGTTGCAATTGCTACCACTTCCCTATGGAAGCGTTGGGGCAAGCCAACACTGAGGCCAACGAGAATGAAACTGCAGATGGCCGATGGTCACATTGAGAGACCCTTGGGACTGTTAGAAGGAATAACTCTCACCACATGTGGTGTGGAGTTTGAGCATACTTTTGCTATATGTGACTTTAGCAAGAATCATGCCCATGAGATGATTCTAGGAAGACCATTTATGCGGCAGTTGCAAGTGGTACAGGATTGGGGAACCAATTCCTTGTACTTGCAGCATTTAGGTGTCACGACCAAAGTTAATTCAAGGATTACGCTCATAGAGATGTCCCTCCCCTCCAATGGAATTCTATCCATAGAGCTAGAGATGAAACTGAGTCAGTGCATTCCATAGGATCAAGATCCTCATGGATGCATGAAGACACTCACTTATGGATGTGTAAAGTAGCAGTAGAAGAAGAGAAGAGAGAAAAAGCTAGAGAGATAGGTGCGAAGGAAACCCCATAGATCAATTCAAGACCCAGCCTATGCACCTGTAGTATTTCTTAATGAAGAATTTGAACCTCACGACTGGGCGGAAATTTAGCAACAATGGATGTAGCCATCAATGAAGAACAATGGACACCCCACTTGTTGGTGTAATTCACAAGCCTACACATTTGACTTGATGGATACATTGAAGTCCATACACATATGGAAAAGCATAGGAACTATTGCTAGTGCTTTACCTCTTTGTAAAAGTCAAATTGACTTGGAATCTTTGTAAACACCTACCAAAAGGGATTCGTGGAAAAATGGTTAGCTTTGATTAATGGAATATCTCCTAGGATATAGGAGCTTGATCATAGGGAGCCAAAATTTTGAATTTGAATTCAAACTTTTACTCAATCACTATAAAAGTGTTCATGGAAAAGTCGCAGGTAAGACTCATCATTCCCAAGCTCATTATTGTTAATTCTGAGTGTGTGTGAGGCCTACACTCTAGCCCGTACCTATCTACGCCATTAGGCAATGATCTTCATGCCAATGGATTTGTATACAGGTGTTCATTAATACATATATCTTCATTGTTCATTTCTGAGTTCTCTGTTATAGTACTTGAAAGTCTGTCAAATTGTGGAGTGCATATCTCAGTCATTTCTCCACCAAATTCAAAGCTCTAAAGCTTGTTGGAACCAGCTCAAAGTTATCTACATGCTGTCAAAATTTGAAGAGATTCTATTCAGCCATTTCAGAAAAAAGCTCATCGAGGTGATCACTGGTCATTGTCTGTAACAGTCCTAAAAAATCGGGGGTAAAGGTTTACTTGCTAAATTGATTTCTCTTAGCATAGTTTATCTTTTAACATCATTCCACTTGGAATAGTTATCTTACTAATCTAATTAGATACCCCTAAAATTAATTTTTCCAGTTCCTACTATGCTGGTCATACTGAGAAAAAGATCCAGCAGGTGTCAAGACAAAAATAGAAGGTTTTCTTGAGATCTTCAACTCCAAAGTTATTTGTTTTGATTCAATCTTTACACACATCATTTCCAAAGTACATAGACCATTTTATGGTGTCATTGGAAAGCTAAGGAGGTCCACTTATCAACTCTGAAGCATCAAAGGGCTGGTACAAAGCAGGATTTAGCAGTACCTACTCAATCTCTTGGAGTGTCCATCCATCTTTCCCAACAGTGGTATCAGAGCAAACTAAGGTAAAATGGGAGATGGTTTTCCTTCATTTATTGATAAATTGGATAGGAACAACTATCAGGCATGGTCTCTAAGGATGAAGACCTATCTACAAGGAAGGAGTCTCTATGGATACATCTCAGGAGATGAGGAATTGCCCTCATTCAAAACAAGAGGATTGCCAACAAAGGAAGAACATGAAAAGCTCAACACATGGTGTGCTAAGGATGCATTGGCAAGGTGTTATTTACTCAACTCCATCTCTGATTTTCTTTTGCCACATATTAGGAACTGTAAGACATCCCAAGGGACTTGGGAAACCTTGTCATCTTATTTCTCTTCCAACACAAGGGCTAGAAAAAATCAGTTGTGGATTGAATTCACCACATTAAGGAAGCAACCTAAGCAAGCTGTTTCAGAGTTTGTAACCAAGATTAAAGATGTAGCTGATCAGTTAGCAAGCATAGGAGAAGAGATTGAAGAAGAGCAGATTGTAAGGCAAGTGATTAGTGGGATCAAAGCTGATGACAAATGGGAAAGCTTCACCAACATGTATGCATTAATTTGAAGAAAGTTAATGCAGCCACTATCCAAGATAACTATCCGCTTCCTATCACTGAACATCTCTTAGAAAGAGTAGAAGACAAGGAAGTGTACAACTTCCTTGATGGATTTTCTGGTTACAATCAGGTAGCCATTGCTCCAGAAGATCAACATAAGACGGCTTTTGCCACAGAATGGGGCATATTTGCCTTTTGAGTAATGCCATTTGGTCTTACTAATGTGACTACAACCTTCCAAAGATTGATGTGTCATGTATTTAAAGAATTTCAGAGGAAGAATTTAGAAGTCTATGTTGATGATTTCTGTGCTCATTCCAACATTAGACAGACACATATACCTGAACTCAGGCAAATCTTTGACAAATGTAGAGAATATCAAGTCTGCTTGAGCCTAGAAAAGTGTGTTTTCATGGTCAGGCAAGGCAAGATTCTAGGACACATAGTGTCAAAGAATGGCATATCCACGGATGAGGAGAAAGTGAGAGTTATTGTAGAGCTACCTAGACCAAAAAATGTTAAGGAAGTGCAAGCTTTCATGGGGCATTGTGGTTATTACCGATGCTTTATACACATGTATGCCATCATTGCAAAGCCCCTGTATGGACTTTTGACCAATTTTGAGTGGACTGATGAATGTGAGAATTCCTTTAATGAACTTAAACGGAGATTATGTTTAGCACCAATCTTGACTACATCAAATTGGAATAAGCCCTTTCATGTTCACATGGATGCATCCAATTATGCCACTGGGTGTGTGCTTGCACAACCTACTGGTGAAGGTGATAGGGATCTTCCAATTGCCTATGCTAGTAGACAGTTGAATGCAGCTGAACGAAACTATACGACCACCAAACGAGAAGGATTAGGCATGGTATATGCAGTTAAAAAGTTTAGATACTATTTGCTTGCAAATAAGTTTAAATTTTTCACTGATCATTAAGCACTGTTGTATTTGGTAAACAAGCCATGCAATACGGGTAGGTTAGTAAGATGGTTTCTCTTACTAATGGAATATGACTTTGAGGTTGTGGTGAGGAAAGGCAAGACTCATTTGAGAGCAGACCATCTCTCTAGGCTCACGTCTAGAGAGGCCCCACAAGGAGTATCAAATGACCTTCCGGATGCTTACTTGTTTAATTTGGAAGTCATGCCGCAGTGGGCCAAAACATTAGTGCCAATATTGACATATGAACCCAAACACCCAGTAATAAACACTCAAGATAGGGAGGTAGTTAAAACCCAGAAGTACCATATCATGGCAGGGAGTATGTACAAGCATACGGATTAGGGAATATTAGCTTGTTGTGTGGAAGAGGATGAGTACACAAAATGGTTGCAATTAGCACATGTGGGTGCATTAGAGCAACAATACTCAAGGAAAAGAACCTTACAGACATTAAGGAGCCTTGGAGTGCACTGGCCGACTATGGAAGCAGATGTTTATAAGTTGTGTATGGAATGCCCAGTCTGTCGTATTAGCCCACATGTGGAGCACGCTATGCTATACCAAGTGTCTCTAATACCAGACTGGAGTGAACCATTAGTGGCCTTCCTGAGGACAAAAACATTCCCTCAAGATATGACATTGGCCAAGCAAAGAAGTTTAGAACAAGAAGCCCTAGACTACTCACTCATTGGAGATAACTTATATAGGCGTGGTAAAGATGGTTACCTAAGATTATGTGTTCATGAGAGCGAATATCTTAAGATCTTGGAAACTGTTCACCAAGGTGTAGCAAGAGGACACTTTCGTCCCGATCGGGTGATCAAGGCAATACTATTTGCAGGTCTGTGGTGGCCCATGCTTCACATGGATGCACATACCTATGTGAAGAGGTGTGATGTGTGCCACCGAACTGAGTATCCTATACGTAAAGATGAGATGCCTTTGAAACCTATGATGGGTGGACGTGCATTCTCTAAGTCCGGAATAGACTTTGTAGGTCCTATTAATCCCCCAGCTAAGAGTTCACATGCGGAATACATCATTGTAGCCACAGACTATCTAACCAAATGGGTAGAGGTAAAAGCTACGACAAAGAATGATGCTCAGACGACTGCTAAGTTCTTATTTGAGAATGTGTTCACAAGATACGGGCTACCTATAGAGCTAGTAAGTGATAGAGGCACTCACTTCTTGAATGAAGTCATTGAAAATCTTCTTCAAGAGTTCTTAGTGATACACAAGAAGTCTTCCCCTTATCATCCACAAGCTAATGGGCAAGCCGAGAGCACCAATAAGATTCTATGCAATGTGCTGACCAAATTAGTGAATAATAAACGCTCTGATTGGGACAAACAGCTACACTATGCTGTTTGGGCATATCGAGTTGCCTATAAAACGGTACTCCAAGCAACACCCTTTCAGATGGTATTTGGCCAAAACGGAGTGCTTCCATTAGATTTCTTGATACCTACATTGAAAGTAGCACAGGAGCATAAGTGGACAAGTCATGAACTCTCGTCAAGAATTTTTTATCTTGAACGACTAGGTGAAACAAGATTGAGAGCTGCCGTAGGGATTTATGCAGCTAAGAAAAGACAAAAGGCTTACTTTGATGCCCATGTGAAGAATAAAGGCTTAAAGGCCAACGACCTAGTTTTGGTGTACACGCTGAAATAACATGCAAGAAAACTAGAAAAGCATGGTTATGGACCTATGATAATAAATAGGATCTCAACTAGTGGAGCGATTCAATTAGCCACACTAGAAGGTGATGTTCTCCCTAGTTACATTAGGGGATGTAGAGTCAAACTATATCAAGAACCCCTCACAGACGAAATGCTCACTCAACTCAACACTGCCAAGAAACGTAAGGAAGAAGAGAAATAAATCTGAGAAGAAGCACATGCAGAAGCTTTAGAACACATCCGAAGAATGAAGATGAGGAGACACTGTAGAGATCAGCCCAAGTCAGATGCCTATGAACCTCCAGGATATCATATGGCTATGTGTGAAGTCCCTGGTGTAAGTTCTCATATAATAATTGACCGACGTCCTTTTGTGACCTTAGAGGTAGCACAAGGAAATAGTGCAAGGACTGTACGAGCCTTGATTGACTCAGGCGCAGCCACTAGTGTGGTTAGACTTTCTTACTATCAAGAGTTGAATTTAAGTGTCAATCCTATAGAAGCATATCTCATAGGATTGGGAGGTGTGGAAACCTCTTGCATGGGTGAGGTGGCACTTCCCCTCTACCTCCAAGATGTTCTTATGACAATTAAGGTGTTAGTGTGTCAAGATGAGGACCTCACCAAGCCTCTTATCTTGGGTCAAGACTGGATCTATGATCATGCAGTCAACCTAAACCTAAGAAGTGGACTTCTTCAGGTCTAGGTAAATCAGAATTGCATTACACGAGTTAGAAAATGAAGCACTCAAGGAACTAGGAAAGGCACACACTCCTGGTCCTTCCAAGAGTACACATGAATATGATGATGCTATTCTTGTCCAAAACTATGTGATGCAGAGGGATGTTTTTCTCAACAAAGAAGTCAAGGATACGACGGAACTTCCTTCTTTTTCAAAAGTGGTAGAGACACGGCAACCAAAGGAGTACCAAATGCAGAGGAAGTAGATGATCGATGCTAGAAGCCAAAGTCTCAGCCACCGAAACAAGTGTGGGTACAGAAAGGAGAGCATCTTCTTGTGGTCAAGCCACAACCACTGGCTCAACTTCCTATTAGTGGTCAACGACAGGACACTAATAAGAAGTCTTTCAAATATTCTTGTACGAAAGTGAACTCTATCTGGGTACCCAAGAAGTCAATGAAGGCCGACCCACAATCAAGACAAATTTGGGTGCCTAAGGCTTGCTTGTGGGTGCAAATAGCCATACAGAGACCACCCCATGTCCAACATGGTTCCCTTACTCGAATAGCTAATACCCACTCTTATCTGACATCCACAAACACATATTCGCCCATGAGCACAAGCAAAATCACTTGTAAATGGGTCCCTAAAAAGCCTCAATTTTAAGGAGACACCCTCATAAAGCCCTCCAGAGTCTCCACAAAACCAAAACCAAAAGCCATCCACTATGTTTGGCAGCCCAAAGCTTGCAATAAACCCCCCCCCCCACCCCCATTTGTAAATTCATCTCCACCTACTAACCGCATCATTCTCACACTTCATCTTTCCATTTAGCTCATAGGACTATTCATTCGCTAGCTACACCCACAATCACCGAGCACTCACTGACCGGCTAACTGTTAAATGCTGTACTAACCGTCAGAGATGCGTTTAGACAATTAGTGGGTTCTTGGGAGTGGAAGGGGTCTGCTAGGCAGAGGCCCTATGCTTGGTTCCCCAAACTAACCACTTCACACACAGCAATACATTGATGCTCAAAACTCCATCAAGACTCCGTTACACTTACAATCTTACAGTACTCAACCAAACTCTCCCAAAGTTGACCAAACACATTGCACCAGACTATGCAGTATCGTGATACAGAGTTACTTGATGAACTCAAGAACTATTCCGAATACAAAATACTGTAACACTAGAGACAATAGCAGTAATTCAACCTTCACCAAAGAGGTACAAACAATCAGACAAACCGAAGACACAGAAGAACTCAACAGTCTCAGACAAACAGTACTGGGGGGGGTTCAGTATGCAACTTAAGACGACCCTTACTATAGCTTAACCTTTATCGTATGAGGACAGACCTCAACACCGAAGACAACACAATACGACTCAGAGTTCTCAGAACACTACTGCAATTACACCGACTTCATCCAACAAGTTACAGCACCTTACAAGAAAGAGCGACACCACGATACGTGTAATCAACAGACCAATCGCAACTGAAACCCCGTAGAACAACTCGCTCAGACAAACAGTCTAACGATCAACTGAACGTCTATGTAACTCACGAACAGAAACAGGTATCAATAGACAACCAGACAGAACAAGAGTAGTATACTCAGAATTGCTCAACAGACACTACAGCAACGTTCAGCTCAATCACCTAGACAGATAGTCTGGTGATCCCAACGAACGTCACTCCAGCATCTCTTTTTCATTACTTTATATAAAGATTACAAAGTATCGGTGTAACAACCTTTCGTTCGTGCGAACAAGATTCAGTTTTTACAATCGCCAATCCAGTGGCCGACTAACACTCTAAAGCGACTCGCGCATCTTCTTTATCCTGTAGCTCTTGCTTCAACTGAATGATTTTGGTATTTGCATCATTTAATAATTCTTCCTTCTTTCTGAGCTCAGCCAGTGCCTCATCTCTTTGACCGGAAACTGCTATCTGTTCCTCAATTCTTGCCTATAACTCCTTAAGTTGTTCATGTAATGCTTGATTTTTTGCTTTGGCCACTACTAATTCTTCCTAGAGAGGACTAATGTCTGCCTCCAGCACGTCCGTTTTGTGTTGAAATTCGTCTCGGATATTCTCTGTTACTTGCTTTATTTGTACAGGTAATTGCTGTGATAGTTGGATCAGCATTTGACCCATAGATGCTAATTGAGAAAATACGGGAATCGAAGGAATTGGAGCTTGAGAATGAGGTTGGGATGAAGATGCGGTAAGAAGTTGTTGGGAATTTGGTGGGGAGTAGTTTGGTGATGAGGATGAAGAAGCAGAGGGTTCGTCGGGGACAATGGGCCGTCAAGGGATAATGGGTTCGGCTGGAGGTTCGGGTGGATGAATAGGAAGGATAGTACTTTCGTTGATTACCTTTTCGGTGGGTTGTGTAGTGTCAGCGGTATCGGCGACTGTGGTCTCGACTGCTTTAAGGAGTTCTTCGAAAACCTCTTTGATGATATGTTCTCCCTCCTCTTGCCGTTCTTGCTCAGATTGCTGCTGAGATGCTTCTTTTGACGAGCTTGTGCCAGATTCGGTGGGAGCCTCCTGTTCTTGTTGCTGCTCTGAAGAGGAGTGCGCTGATGACTCGTGATGCATGGAGGTTGTGGTGTCGTGAAAGGTTTCGTCTTCGTTTGCTTCTTCTTCTTTGTCGTTTGCCTTATCATTTGCGGTTGAACCCTGTACTTCGCTATCGGATGAACTTATCCTGATTCTTTTCCCGTGGAGAAGGTGGAATATCTCTTCATCTTCTTCTTCATCGTCCTCTAATATTTGTGCGGATTCCTGATGTCGTAGAATGGGTCCTCGGGGTGGTGGCTGTGCTGCTAGAATAGTCGGAAATAGAAAGGATATGATGTGCGGTAGTCTGGACCTTGGCATATCACCCTTATTAACCTGCTTGATAATTGATACGCATTCCTTGTAAATGCGGCGGAAGAAATAGGATGCAAAATTTACAGGCTCTCTCGTAGCCAAATCTATTGCCGAATAGAAAGGCCGAGAGATGCCATAGGTTTGTTTCTACAGATTAAGAATGGCTACTAAGAACTGTAGCGCGGATCTCTCAAGCTCAGGGCGGCAGAGTATTGCGTATTCGTTGGATGAGCTCCTAGGGAATAATTGATTCATGGTGGCAATCGGTAGATTTGGGCCATTTTCCCGACCTTGCCGAGGGAGTCGAAACGCATCAGCAAAGGCTTGGAACGTGATTACAGTTCGGGAGGGTAGGGATGTGATAGCCCAACTTTGCTCGGTGGCCGGTGTGTTAGCGATGGTGGCGATTATCTGGGCATAGAACGGGTGGCAATCCACTGAATGCCACGGCAGTTCAGCGAAATTGGCCAACCCATGGGTGCGCACGAACTCTCCTACATCAGCAGGGAGTCCGTCACGGAAAGCGGCGAAGTTTGCCAGAGCTTCCATGGCGCACATAGTAAAAGCAAGCACAAGACACAAACGCACAGGGTATACACAATCACACAAATCACGCAAACACAATAGCCATTTTCGGCGAAACGGAGAAGGTTAAGTAGATGCGTCGCAGTGGAGAGCAATCAAAATCACTAATCATCATGCGATGTTGAGATGCTAACTTCATAACTTCGGTGTGCATGCATGAGCAGAACGATAATGTCGAGCGGCTGTTGAGCATAATTAGGTATTAAAACGGGGATATTTACAGACTTATTTTATTAAGCGTGCAAAAACAAAAGAAAAGAAAAGAAAATGCAAAAGACGTGGCCAATCCGCGGAACTTTTCAGTGTAGATCGGATGCTTGTTGGTACGGCCGCAGCTTTGAACCATTTATCACCTTTGGAAGAGGAATTCCGATCAAAGTAGTCAACCGAAAAGTGGCTGGGCCCACCTGTTCAAAAATCCGGTAGGGACCAAACCATCGTATCTTGAATTTGCCAGCAGAGCAATTTGACTTTGCATTGTAAAAGAGTACAAGTTGCCCCACCGTAAAAACTGGAGGTTTTTAGATATCGATCATGTGTTCGAGCTTGTCTTAACTGAACTTCCTGGATAGTCAGAAAACTTGTCCATCGATGCTCATCCAGTTCTCTGAGTGTATCTAGCCGAAATGATAAAGAATCTTCTAGTATCAATTTCTGAGTGAGAGCTACACGTAAACTTGGCACAACAATCTCCATTGGTGCTATGGCTTCCAATCCATAAGCTAGTTTGAAAGGGGTTAATCCTGTTGCTACCTTGTATGTAGTCCGGTATGCCCATAATACTGCAGGTAATAATTGATCCCATCTTTCCGGTGATTCCCGATTTAATTTTCAAAGCATATTCAACAAGGTTTTGTTTGTACTTTCAGCCAAACCATTAGCATGAGGATAATATGGTGAGCTGAATTTGTGCATAATCTGAAAAGAATGTGTGAGTACTTTCATTAAATTGTTAACAAAATGCGTGCCTTGATCTATAACGAGTTCCAGCAGTAAGCCAAATCGTGGAAAAACATCCTTCATTAGACACTTTGCCACCGAAACAGCTGTGGCAGACCTTAAAGTCCATGCTTTTGCCCATCTGGTAGCATAATCTGTACATGTTAGAATATAACGATTATTACTGAGTATGGCTGGAGGTGTAATAGGTCCAACAAAATCTAGGCCCCACTTCTGAAAAGGCTCTAACGGCAAGACTGGTTGGAGAGGGAAAAAATGGCATTGTAGAGGCTGTCCAGACCGTTGACAAGTATCACATTGTTTGACAAACTGAGATACATCCCTGTACATAGTAGGCCACCAAAGTCCACTTTGCAGAATTTTCCGGTGCGTTAAATCTGCTGCAAAGTGTCCACCGGAAAGAATTGAGTGAGCCAGAGTAATGACTGAGTTAACTTCGTGTGGAGGAATACAACGAAGTAAAACTCCAGTGTGATCCATGTAGTATAATTCTCCAGCAATTAGCCGAAATTTGCGACTGTACACTGCAATCTTCTTACGCATTGCAGGAGATGTTGTAGAAGGAAGACATCCATCAGTCAAAAAAGTTAACAACCAATCATAGTAATTAGTTGTTGTAGGAGGATTTGCTTCTTCATCGTTAGTCGGTTCAGTACTGTAAATCGTTGGTGTGGTGTCATCAACACCGACCGGAGCTTCACCGGAATCTAAGCGAGAAAGAAAATCTGCTAAGGCATGTGAGTTGCCGGGCCGATGGATTACTTCAAAATCAAATTCTTGTAAAAGTAGAACCCAACGCGCTAATCGACCACCTAAATGTTGTTGTCGTACCAGATAGACAAGTGCAGCATGATCTAAATGAAAAGTAAATATGCGGCCAAGTAAATAGTGTCTGAATTTCTTTACCGAATACACTAAACCCAGACATTCTCTTTCGGTTATAGAGTAATTCTTTTCTGCAGGAGCAAGTCTTCTACTCGCATAGTAAACAGGCCGGAACCACTTATCGGTTTGTTGCATCAGGACACTGCCAATGGCAATATCTGATGCATCTACGAAGACATGGAATGGGCGATCCCAGTCAGGAGGCTGTAAAATTGGTACCTGTGTTAATAAACACTTTAGACGATCAAATGCTATTTGACATTCCGGAGTCCAATCAAACTGTTTAAGAGTCTTCGTGATTAATCGATTGAGTGGAATGGCTAAATGAGCGAGCCATCGTAAATGACGACCATGCCATCTCACTTGACCCATGAAACGCATTACTTCCTTTGGTGTAGTAGGTACAGGTGCTTCTAACACAGCTGCTACCTTATCTGGGTCGACTTGTATGCCTTGTGCAGATACAATATGGCCAAGCAACTTTCCACATGAAACTGCAAACACAGATTTGTTCGGGTTCAGATAGAGTCTGTATTCTCTGCATTTCTCAAAGCAGCACCGTAAATGGAACAAGTGTGCTACCATCCTACCGAACACAGAGAAATCATCAAGATATACTTGCATGAAAGAGGTAAGATAGGGGGAGAATATTTCCTGCATACACCTTTGGAAAGTACTGGGGGCATTTCTTAATCCAAACCACATAACAGTACAAGCAAAGACACCCCAATTGGTGATGAACGTTGTTTTTGGTATATCTTCCTCCGCCATTCTGACCTGATTATACCCACTGTATCCATCTAAGAATGAGTACATTTCGTGTCCTGCTACTCTGTCAAGCATGGTGTCAAGAAATGGAAGGGGAAACGGATCTGACACCGTAGCTGCATTCAATTTCTGGTAATCCACACATATGCTGTTGAAGGATACAACATGTATTTCTTGGATCCACTTCATTTTCATCATCGTTTGTACCTTTTTCTACCTTTCATTTAGTTAATAAAGCACTCTTGTATAGGTGTGGGTGAGTGCCACACTAGAGAATAAGTGGGATTCATTCTCCTTTCAGTTGAGAAATCCCACATAGCATGCTTTTTTGCCATTTTGTATATAAAGAGGTCTCCACCTCTTCTTTGGGGAGAGCTCTTTTGAGAAGTAATGAGATTATGCTAGTTTGTAGATAGACTCTTGCTCTCTCATCGTCATGATGTGTGTGCATGCTTGTTCTCTTCTTGTCTAACGCTTGTGACACGTTGATGTATGATTACGTCGTTATTATACTTGTGATTACGATTAGGTGTATCATTCGCGATGCTTATGTTGTATCTTCTTGTTGATGACGTTGTTAATCATATGTTGACGAAGCGCCATTACGTCTGCTGAGTGCTTCTACGCAAACATTTGGGTCTCATGAGATGCTTCCTGGTTTGACAAGTATGAGTTGTGATGCTACAACGTCAACAACTTTTGGCGCCGTTGCCGGGGAGCGTTCTCTTGTCACTTACGTGATGGTTTATGACGTGAAGAGACGTGTATGCAAGCTTTTCATGATGATTTTTTTTAGTTCTTCATTTCATTACGCTCTTGTGAGCACTTGCGGCTTGCAAGATTTACAAAAACTTGTTGAGATGAGCCTTTTTTGGTGTGATGAAGATCCCCTTTTTGGGTGACTAATCCACCATGTGTGGCGATTCTTCAAGACACGAGCAGAATAGGCATAGTTTTAGAAATCTTTTAGTTATTTCTTCTCTTAACTTTGTCGATTTTTTGTTAGTCATGTGTAAATAATTTTATTGTGGGGTTCTTCTACAAAAATCAATGGAGTTTTGGCTCATCATCTTCATCAACAAACTGGGGAATGGTATTCTCTTCAACCACTTGACAGGACAAGCCGTACATCACACTTTCTGATCGCCCGGCTGCTAGCTATGAAGGGCATTCTTCCATATGAAGGACACACTGCATGAAGGCTATCAGAGGACGGCTTTGAAGGTCGATGATGCCACGGAGAGCGCGAAGGACACTCTACAGGATGCATACGGACAGGGCAAGCGTGGAACTCAAGAAAAAGCAAAAGAAGTAAAGCAGGGGGCTCAAGAAAGAGTGGACGCAATGAAGCATGGTATGCAGGAAAGCGCAAAGGGCTTCCAGGACAGAGCTGGACAGATAGAGCAGGCGACATATGAAACTGCAGAAGATATCAAACATGGTGCTCAAGAATCTCCTCAGTAGCTAACTACCATGGACGCACCACTCATTGAGTTCGAGTTTGTTGGGCCTGATCATCAGCCTGAAGCGTTCGGTCCATCATGCTCTGTAAACAGACGCAACTGCTCACTTATACAGTCATCATGGAAAGAGTGTGAACGATAGAACACAGAAAATTGCACAAAAATCAACTTCATTCATTTCTCTCACTGACTGGAGAAGGAAAGAAGATAGAAAATGAGGTTGCACTACAACAGATAAATCATCTTCGACAAAGAAGATGGAAACATTCGAGAGAGTTTTGTGCTGCAGAAGTGAAAGGGAAAAATGGGTGCTCCCTGCAGAAGTGAAAGGGAAAAATGGGTGCTCCCAAGCAGAAATGGACGTCGGCTGAAGTGGCAGCGCTCAGAGCCGGAGTAAAGGAACATGGGTTTGGAAGATCCTGCTAGCTACTCGCTCTAATGTGGATCTGAAGGACAGGAGCTTCGCTCCCGAGATGATGGTGTCTCAGATCTCACTATAAGGCGCAGATCCTAGTGCGGAGAAAGCCATGCTAGATGTCGATCATGCTCGATTCAAACTCACAACAGCACAGGAGGTTGCACGAGCAGTTGCTGTGGCCATGGCAGAAGCAGAGGCAGCTGCAGCAGCTGCAGAGAAAGTAGCTAAGAAGGCTCAAGCGCTGAAGCTATTGGATGGCTCCGTGTGCTACTCTGAAAATGCTGCGCAAGAAGCACGGCAAGTATTCCGTTCTGTGTTGTTCTCCTGCTACCTGTGACTGTGCGCACAGACAAAGACGAAGATGGACTCCTAGCTGCTCCTGAATTCACATTGATGAACGCCAAAATGATGGACGAATTGTGCGACTTGACTATAGATTCTTCGAATGGGGACCTTGTTCAGCTCATCCTCTTGGGTGGCCAAATTTCACGCATTTGGGTGGTCAAGAGAGTGCAGTTTTATGTAAGCTATGATGTCATGCAGTTTGTTCTGATCTGTATCCATTCAATGGATGTGGTGCTGAAAATGTGGCTACAACATTTATTTTAAAAAAGGTTGCATCCGATGTTCATTTGTCATTTGTGAATTGCAAATATGCTTTCACATTTTGTCTCAAGGATATGCCACATGCACGGCTCATGTAGTGCTTTGAAATGGGACTAGACACCTATGCGTGAGCATAGTAGGACCTTCCCAATGACCTTAGCTTCCAAAGCCTCTTAGTGTATATATATCTATAGCCACTTGTAAAGGGAGTATGAACAAGCAAAGCTTCTTGGTTTCAATAATTATGCAGAGGTAAGCCTGGCAATGAAAATGGCAACACTAGAGAAGGCTGAGGAACTGTTGGAAGATCTGCGCAGCACATCATGGGAGCCAGCTCTTAAAGATTTGGAAGACTTGAAGGCATATGCAAAAAGCCAAGTGACTGGCGCTGCTGGTGAACCTGAACGATATCCTGGTGCCGCCTTGCAACAGGCCGCTCTTTTTGAACGAGCAAATAACGCCTTGCCGTGATTTCTATATTTGGTTCTAAATGCACGCTGTATGAATGTATTAGGTAGATTTTGGATTCATTTGAAAGGTTTGCATGCATTAACGTTAATGAGCATACATGTGTATGAATTTCTAGCATTTTAAATCGGGCATCCCTTGGCATTCTGTATGGGCGGCAATCATTACCTCAAAATGCATTTATTGCTCAATTGGCATCAAATTTAAGGCCGTCCAAGTTCTCATGAACCTGCTATGCCTGCCCTTCGATGTTTTGCCCACTACATCTTGATTCTTTTAAAGCATCACTTGTTATGAATGATTCAAGCCATCTGCTGTCTAGCATTAATGCATTAAAAAGGATGAGTGAGAACACAAGAATACAAGCACTAGGATAGAACTTCGAGGAAAATGTTGGTATTGACACGAATTCCTGCATTTGACAATCGATTGATATCAATTTATTTCTTTCTCTTAGGTGCTTAAAGTTATGCGAAGGAACTTACACATTTGAGGCATGAATAATTTTTCATTCTAGGACTTTTCAAATTTTGTATCATAAATAGGTTAATGCTAAAGTCTCTTTTGATTCTTGCTTGAAGAACCCCATTAAAACTTATTTACACATCTTAGAAAACATTCAAAAAACACATAAAAACCCAAAACAAATTCTAAAAACTCTTAAAATACCAAATAAATATTAAAAACACTCAAAAAACCAAAAATTGTTTCAACAAAACATGGGAAAGAAAAAGGCAAAAGAGAGAAGGAAGGGGGAAAAGGTTGCACAAAATAAGGAAGAAAAAATTGAAATGCATGCAGTAATCACACATGATCAAGGTGAAAATAGAGAAAATTTACGAGGGGTAGAGGAAATTGGTGGGATTTCTAAAGGGGTGGGTTCCATAGTTGCAACTAGGGAACATAGCAACACTTTTGTAAATGTATTCATTGGTCATGACCATAGAAATATGTGTGCTTACGTTAACCCTAATTGTGAGTGGAATTTAATTCATATTGATTTAGTGACTATTATTTTGGACAACATCCAACTAACCACGCATTCCCCTATCCTCATGAAGGTGAAAATTATGATTGCATGGGTCAAGTTGTGTTGCCTATTGTGGTGAATGGTATGGAATTTTTTGAAACATTTTTTGTCATGGAAGGTATAGATGAAGACTTGGTCATAGGCACTCAAAGGTTTTTTGAACATCAAGGGTTTGAAGCGCCTTGTCCATCTATTATGTCCATCCCCACTAGTGAGTTTTTTGGAAATCCTAATGATTATCCTCATTGTATGGATTGTGGACATAATCATCTATTCAAAGATTGTGCTCTTAATTCACAAAATAGTCTTTCCACTCATGCTTTTTCATCTTTGAGTAAGTCACAGGAAACCTTGACGAATGATGAAGTGGAGGACTCCAAGTGCTTGGAGGATATGGAAGGGCCCTCCCTTCCTCTAAGTTTGGAATCTTCTCACGAATTTTGTATGAGTTCTATGGAAGATAAAGTGATATCTAGAGATTCTATGTGTAATACAGATAAATGCATCGCTGAATCTCCAGATCAATCTCAAACCACACAACCCTATGATCCATTGGATGAGCATGATGTATGTAAAAAAACTCAACCTTTGTTGAATTTCCCTTGTGAAGATGAGTTATCCCTAAAGACTCACATAGAAGACCCTATTGCCAAAAAAAAGAAGTCACCTTCCCTTTGTAATGTAAAGCAAATTTGGGTGGCCAAGAACTTACTTAGAGCCCAACCAAATCGCACTATGATATGGGTACCAAAGAAAGCTCTTATACAAACTCAACCCCCTCATCTACGGTCTAGATTCACCATGCCTTATCATCAACAACGAGCACTTCTCACCAAGGGATCCAAAGAAATCAAGCCAACACTTAGAAAAGATCCAAGGAGA
This sequence comes from Ceratopteris richardii, assembly GCA_020310875.1. Taxonomy (NCBI): domain Eukaryota; kingdom Viridiplantae; phylum Streptophyta; class Polypodiopsida; order Polypodiales; family Pteridaceae; genus Ceratopteris; species Ceratopteris richardii. The sequence goes on along the minus strand of CM035416.1, from coordinate 152,836,645 downwards.
AACCTCAAGGCTAAGACCAACAAAGCGAAGACATATTGGCGGCCTAAAACCTCTTCGTGCAGCATCCATGGGTGTCGGACCCAACCTTGCCCAATGCACAGCATATGTTTAAGATGCACACCGAGTATGCACACGAATAGGGCCTTATCCAAAGGCCAAGCATTAGGCACACTTAGTTTAACCCAGGCACAAAGAGGGCACATGTACATAGATTTGAAAAATTTTCTTTTCATTTTTCTTTTTTCAGGTTGGTGGATAAAGGTGGTATCCATTTCAAATGGTTGATAGAAAAGAAGCGGCTCTTGGAGTTGGACATTTGGAGAAAGCCTCATCATCGCCTCACCCTTGAGCACTTTGCTCAAGACCCATCCATTTTTGCACCATTTTTTTATTGTATGCATCTTTAGAGTATACATAAGATAGGGTCACATTACAAGACCGTGCATAGACACTTTTTTGTTTTCCGCCCATGCACCCTTAGTCCCCACTCATGCATTTGGACTAAGAAGAGATGAATTAATTTCATCTATTTGTATATATCATCTACATTTTTGTCGTATCATTCTCATGCATCATCCATCCATTACCACCCAAAAAAAAAAAAAAAAAAAAAAAGATAATATATATATATATATATATTTCTAGCATATTCATCCATATGAGGCAAACGAACCAAGTTAAAGCACTCGACTCCAAACAAAAAGCAAGATGAAGAAAAGCAATAACGCAAAGCACTCCAATGGTGCAAGGATCATACAAATCAAAAGGGACTCCTACACGCTCTTCCACAGAAGCTCCATACTGGCAAAAGCTTTGTCGAGGACGACAAAGTCAAGGAGGGGGGGAGTGTTGAAGGATACAACATGTATTTCTTGGATCCACTTCATTTTCATCATCGTTTGTACCTTTTTCTACCTTTCATTTAGTTAATAAAGCACTCTTGTATAGGTGTGGGTGAGTGCCACACTAGAGAATAAGTGGGATTCATTCTCCTTTCAGTTGAGAAATCCCACATAGCATGCTTTTTTGCCATTTTGTATATAAAGAGGTCTCCACCTCTTCTTTGGGGAGAGCTCTTTTGAGAAGTAATGAGATTATGCTAGTTTGTAGATAGACTCTTGCTCTCTCATCGTCATGATGTGCGTGCATGCTTGTTCTCTTCTTGTCTAACGCTTGTGACACGTTGATGTATGATTACGTCGTTATTATACTTGTGATTACGATTAGGTGTATCATTCGCGATGCTTATGTTGTATCTTCTTGTTGATGACGTTGTTAATCATATGTTGACGAAGCGCCATTACGTCTGCTGAGTGCTTCTACGCAAACATTTGGGTCTCATGAGATGCTTCCTGGTTTGACAAGTATGAGTTGTGATGCTACAACGTCAACATATGCGTAGCTGCTTATTCTTTTTAGGGACGATAACAATGGGTGATATCCATTCCGCATGCTCTACTGGTACAATGAATCCAAATTTTAATAACCTATCCAGCTCTACCTTTACCTGTGTTGCATAATTCGGATTCATTCGGTAGCTGGGTTGTTTGATTGGTTTTGCTTCCGGCTTCAGCATGACCCTATGTTGATAAATGCGGGGGTCCAAACCTTGCATATCTTTGTAATCCCATGCAAAAACATCAGCGAACTCACGAAGTAACTGGATCAGATCTACTTGAAATACTTCAGGTAAGCTTTCCTTTATCTTGACAGGACGCGGATTTTCTTCATCTCCTAAATTATAGGTGATCAACTGATCTTGTGGAACATAGAATTGTCGGAACTTCTCTGTAACATCAACTGATTTTAACAGTTGTTGTAGATCAGCGTCATATATAGTAGCAGTATCTTCTTTCTTGTCTTCTTCAGTCACAGGCATCACCGTACAAACTACCGGATTCCAATTATCTACAACAGATTGTAGATCAACAGTTCCTAGGGAGATCAAATCAATATTATTCTTCAAAAATTCTTCTTCTTCATCATCATCTGACAAACCATCTAACATATGAACTGGTTCTGCAAAATAAGATCTAGCATGTAATTCACAAGGCTGGATAGCATCTAACTTGACAACATATTTACGATTATTGTCCTTGAAAGTGAGTTCCTGTGCGGACCAATCTTGTATCACCTTGGCTTGTTTCAACCAAGGACGGCCGAAAAGCAGATTATAATCCAAGCTAGATTCTGGTAGTTCTAAGATGACAAAGGTCATCTTAAATGTTGTACCTTGCAAAGTTATGGGAACATCTCGTACTAATCCTACTGGGTGGACTCTAGACTGATCAGCCATCCTTACAAAAACTGGAGAGGCTCAATTTTTGTCCATCCTAACTTTTTACACAGTGCTGCAGTAGCAATGTTTACACCAGACCCTCCATCAATTAGTACTTGATTAATTTTATGATTTTTATACCATACCGTAATCAATGGGACCGAATGATCCACCGTAGTGTCAATTTCTGGTTGTACTATTGTTGTTGCCGGAATGCAGGCATACTCAGTACTAAACTGTTGCTGGAATTGTTGGCGGACTCCTGGTACTAGTGCAAGTAACTGTCCAAGAGGAAGAGTAATGGACGCTTTAGATAAGATTTCCCATGCTTGGTTTACTTGATTTGTACCTTTCACCGATTCTGAAGATGATGTGTCGGTTACTGGAATCGACTCTTGCTCCTGTGTAGTTTCTTTTGACAGTGGAACTTGTGTCACCGGAATAGGATCTGGGAACACTGGAGGTTCTGAGGTGGTCCACTGACTAGCCTTGTCATATGTTCTTTGCTGTTCTAGTATGCCTGGTTCAAATATTTCAGCTGCGGGTTGTAACGGCCTATTGGATCTGGTCTGAACTACTGCAGCTTGTGTTTCTATTGGTGTGATATGAACCATATTAGTCATTGGATTCTGCCGTTCTTTCTTTCTCTAATCATATTCTACTGCATCTTTACAAAATCTTCTAATGTGGCCAAATTCACCGCAAAAATGATAGCGAGGTGGTGGAAAATTAGTATTTTCCTATGCTGGTCCTTCCTGCCAACGGTTTGCATTGTAGTTATTGTTTCTCTGTCCTCTGTAATTCCGGTATCCCTATTGCTGGTTGTTTCTCATTTGAGGAGGTACATAGTGATTGGCACGCTGCCCTGGTTCTTGTATAATTACATTCACTGTTGCTGTTCCATGTACTTTAGCGTTGTATGCGCAGTTTTTGATGGAATGTCCTGTCGTGTTACAGATAGCACAAAACAACTGGTTGAGGGCACAAGTGGCACTGGTATGCCATGAATTCTTGCACGTGGTGCAGTACATTTGTCTGGTCGGATCTTCTGCAACATTTTTACTTGTTTTTAACCATTCTAGGTCTTTTGTAAATCCTCCAACCTTGTTTTCTAGCTACAAAGCCATCGCAATCACTTCATCTAGCATCATAGCTCCCACACAGCGTATGATCATAATCTGTTTAAGTTGCGGAGTCAAACCATTGATAAACCATTGAGTGATAACGTCATCCGGTAGGTTGGCATGTGCTGGGGGTAATTGCCTCAAATGCATTCTGAATAGGGTGGCATATTCCTGCACTGTCTGATTCATCTTCTGTCTATTATTTTGCAGGTAATCAAAAATTTTGGCTGGATTCTTCTTTAGCCTGAATCTCTGCAAAAATGCATCCCTTACTGCTTCATACGTGCCGAAATGGTTAATATCATATTCTGTCAGGCACCTGGCGGCTTCATTAACCAATGTTGACTGGAATACAATAGCTTTGTACGCCGGATCAGGTGGATGATTGAGCACTACGTAACTTATCTCAAATGTGCGTACATGAGCGTCTGGGTCATTACCTGGGAATCCACCGAATTTAGTGTACGTTACTCCTGTTGGAGTCGATCGGGGTGGAAATAGATGTTGTTGTTGCTGCTACTGCTGTTGTTGTTGTTGTTGTTGTTGTTGTTGTTGTTGTTGTTGTTGTTGTTGTTGTTGTCCACTCATCGTGCTCGCGGTTGTATTGTGACTATCTTCTGTATCTTGAGGTTGAATATCTGAACCGTCGGAATCTGTATCGTCAGCCTGTGCACTCTCCGGCTTGATAGTATTGTTTAGTATGTTTTGGATTTCAGCTTCGAATAAGCCACCTCCCTTCTTGATATCAAATGTAGGAAAGCTTACTCCAAATAGTGGTGACTGGACCGAAGATTCACCAAGAAATGGCAAACCGTCACCGGAAAACTGTGAGTTTTCAACAACTGGTACCGAAATAACGCCGGAAGGTGTCGAATTTTCACCAAAACAAGGTGCTTTTTCACCTTCGTAGATTTCTTTGGCCAAGACGTTTCTATCCGTAGTCAAATTTGAATCTTGACCCAATGGTGTTAAATTAACTTCAGGCTTTGTCCTGGTAGACTCTGGAGTTACTATATCTTCGACAGACTGTGCAGGATTCGCACCGGAATCTGCCAGAAATGTAGTAAGTTCCACCGGAATACTGTTGGAATCACCTCTAACGTTCTTCACTTCCTTGGCAACTGAGTTAGACCTATCTGTGCTTCTACCTCCTAGAGGCGTTCTTAGCAAATTAGGTACCCAAGGTTGTCGGTACTTCAGATATGACTCACCGGATCGAGTAACCGGCATGTATCATCTTTTGTACTACTTGCATACTAAGACTGTCGATTCACAATCTATAGTCGCCTTTCCACGATCGATTTGCAACAATCTGATCTGTTGCCACCTTCCCACAGATGGCGCCAGTGTTAAATGCTGTACTAACCGTCAAAGACGTGTTTAGACAATTAGTGGGTTCTTGGGAGTGGAAGGGGTCTACTAGGCAGAGGCCCTATGCTTGGTTCCCCAAAATAACCACTTCACACACAGCAATACATTGATGCTCAAAACTCCATCAAGACTCCGTTACACTTACAATCTTACAGTACTCAACCAAACTCTCCCAAAGTTGACCAAACACACTGCACCAGACTGTGCAGTATCATGATACAGAGTTACTTGATGAACTCAAGAACTGTTCCGAATACAAAATACTGTAACACTAGAGACAATATCAATAATTCAACCTTCACCGAAGAGGTACAAACAATCAGACAAACCAAAGACACAGAAGAAATCAACAGTCTCAGACACACAGTACTAGGGGGGGTTCAGTACGCAACTTAAGACGACCCTTACTGTAGCTTAACCTTTACCGTATGAGGACAGACCTCAACACCAAAGACAACACAATACAACTTAGAGTTCTCAGAACACTACTGCAATTACACCGACTTCATCCAACAAGTTACAGCACCTTACAAGAAAGAGCGACACCACGATACGTGTAATCAACAGACCAATCGCAACCGAAACCCCGAGAACAACTCGCTCAGACAAACAGTCTAACGTTCAACTGAACGTCTATGTAACTCACGAACAGAAACAGGTATCAATAGACAACCAGACAGAACAAGAGTAGTATACTCAGAATTGCTCAACAGACACTACAGCAGCGTTCAGCTCAATCACCCAGACAGACAGTCTGGTGATCCCAACGAACATCACTCCAACATCTCTTTTTCATTACTTTATATAAAGATTACAAAGTATCAGTGTAACAACCTTTCATTCGTGCGAACAAGATTCAGTTTTTACAATCGCCAATCTGGCGGTCGACTAACATAACCTATCACTAACCTCATGTTAATGTTGTAACGGGGACAAAAATTGTACTATCTTGTCCATTACAATGTTAACACATGCTTCTATATTCTCACAGAACCAGCAAACAAGAAGTAACATGGCAGAAGCAGCAGGAACTAGCTCCCAAGCAAGGTCAAATGCCCAGATAGTGGATATTGAAAATCTTCCCCTCGAGACCCAGTTAACTAAGAGAACCCAAGAACTCAGGGCAGTGCACGTGATCCCAATTCAGGACCCTCCGCAGGGGCATACCTCACAAGTTGGAAAGCATGCACATTGGTTCAGCAATGTTGCAGGTCCCCTCGGAGAAGGTACCTATTTCTGGGAGACCGAACTTGAATTTAATGGCAAGTGGGGAAGATACCACCTCTTTACCTATGAGTTTGAGAAGTATCAGGATGCAGAAGTAATGAGATGAGTATGGATGAAAGTGGGCTTAGATAGCTACTTTAGGGCACTCCTACCTAAGCCATATTTTTTGCCTTGTTCCTACTTGATCAGCACGATAACTCCTAGCAGAGCCAAAGGAGGAGATAGCACCTTTGTACTCCCCTCACTAACACCAGGGCATGAGCTCAAAAGGTTCAGACTCACCATCAACCTAGTGCGAGAGGCATTGGACATGAAAGGAATGCACATTCCTACAGAAAAAGAAACTCTAATTCCTGGATGGATGAAGCATAAGGATCTAAATAAACTGAAGGACATGGTAGCCATGACACCTACCATCGCTCTCCACTTACGCACGATCATGCAGCACTTCGCCTTCCTAGCTCAGGAACATTTCACCATGCCACCTAAAAATATCTGGTTTAGCTTGTACCTAGCAGAAACAGAGAATCTCACTCTCAACCTATCCCACTGGATCATTGGTAAGATCCACTTGGCACATCAACATTGGAACAAGAAAAATAAGAATGTACTTCATGGGTGTTGTGCACTTACACAAATAATCTATAGATGCCTAGCTTATGATGTGCCCATCTAGAGGGTGTTGATATGGACAAGAGCTCAAGAACTCCAGGGACGACCATCAACAACGCGTCCACCATCCAAGAAGATGAGAGGAGCAAAGAAATTCCATATGACCAAGCCAGAGGCACTACACTCACACCAGACATCACCCCACCTCAAACTTGACGCATCAGGCCATTTACAATCCATTTACCCAGGCTAAGTACAGAAGGCCCTAACCTGGTTTTCCCTCCAATTCCCTCTAATTTGGAGTTTCCCCAAGGGCTATACCTTGGATGATTTAACAGATGAGGAAGTTGCACGGATGATCAATGAAGCAAGTCTTGAGACTGAAGACACCCGGGCTCGCGAACTGCAAACTACTACACGGCAACCAGTTCCCACTCAACCTGAAGTAGTAGAGGTGAATGTCGAAGAAGAAGAGCCCGAAGATGAGGACTGAGATGAAAAGCAAGACGAAGATCAGGATGAAACCTCAGAATTAGCAAGTGCCCCCGCCTATACGGCACAAATAAAAAGATTGTATGAAACCATGAAGAGGGTTCAGGAACATCACAAGTTGTCACTAGAAACAGGGAAGATGCTAATAAGCCAAATGTTAGGAGAGGAAGGGGTAGATGAAAAATTTATTGAGTCCCTGAATCTTCATGCGGATGCGTTGGGCCTGGATGAAGCTATTCATTTGGATCTTACTTATATCCATCACTTTGAGAAACGAGTGCCTACCCATCCTATGCACTCGGGCAAGCAAATTAACATAGTTGTATCGGCACCAGGAGATACCACACAGATGGAAGAACATCAGGTGGTATCAACATCACCACACTCCTCACCTCTCACTGCACAATTCACTTCGCCCCATGACACTACCACCCCAACTTCCACAATCACCACATATGTCATGGGAATTCCTCTCTCTCCAGGCATTCAATTTGGAGGGGTTACCATGCCTACAGTCACAGCAGTATTCACAAACATCACATCCACCCCACCTTCTGTTCCCATTTACACAGTCAACACACACTTTTGACACAATGGAGACATCACCAGCCACAGCACCACTCCCTCTCCACACACAGCCACAATCTCCCATACCCCCTCCACCCACATCACCACTTGATTCCACCTTATTCATGATTCCCTTTCCCTTCCCCATCCCCCATGCATCCTCTCCTTTCCTAGCATTCTTAAGTGTAAATAATGTGTTTCTACTTTACATCAATGTGTATATCAAGTATAGAGTGAATATCAGACTCTCGAAGATCGCCATCGTCAATTAACTACGGACCACTAGCAACTACAGAGGCAGCTTGCAACTATAGAAGAAGAAAATGCTGACCTGAATCAATGATATACTATGCGTGAACACACCCACCAAACCGTGTTGGAAGCTCCCAAGCAATCCCACTCTTCCGAAGTTAAGAAATTAATAGCTTTACTTGAACTCTATCAGTCAGAGACTGTCAAAGTCCGGCGCAACTTGACGTTATTACGGAAGCACATGGCCATGGCCCTATAAGAAAATAAACGACTTCAAAGGTAGAATGAAGAAAACCTAGAAGCTGCAATGGAAGGCTCCCCCATGAGATCGACCCAAAACAGTTTAAAGCAGTCCCTTCAGTTACAATGAAAAAAATTCTGGAAAGCTATGCTGATCTGCTGGAAGCACATGATGATATGGAAAAAGAACGAGATGCACTGTGCCGCCAGCTAAGGGAGCAAAAAGAACAACCCAAGATCATAGAGTCGGCATCGATTTTAGAGGAGGTAAAGGCACTAAAAGAGCAAGTTGAAGAATTGCAAATTGCATGTCCTCTGAGGCCATGGGTAGTTCCTCTTGTGAGTCACTAGAGGTGTCCAAGTAGATCGAGTGATGGCTTGCTTGGGCTGCACTTCCTACTGATGAGATGACACTTGTCTGGCTACTTAGCACCCATCCTGATCTTAGGTTCATTTATCTGCTCCCCTCTTCCCCTTAATTATCTCCTCAATCACTTCAAATTTTACCTTCAATTAGCCTGAGTTGTTTTGGACGATAACACTTTTGGCATACCACACATGCGACACGATACCACACTTGGCATAATATGATACCAAGGGTCTATGGCGATACGATACCACTGGGTGGCACGATACGATACTAGAGTTGCAGACGACACGATACCTCTGCAACCCACGATACAATACTAAGATAAGTGGCAATACGATACCTTGGAAATCTAGGGCGATACGATACCAATTTGCATGCAATATGATGTTGCTCGATTAATGATATGATATCGTGATCGACATGATATGATACCAAGTGGACTGTGATACGATACCACCGGGGTGATCGGGATCGCAATACCAACACTTGACAATACACGATACCTTGCCAATATTGTGATACCTCAAGTGGGCATGTACGATACGATACCGGGCGAGTATCACGATACTATGGAATTTTGGTATCGCGATACCAAAACTCAACCGATCGCGATACGTCATCCAAAAATGATCAAAACTAAAAATTTTGGTGTGGAAAGTACTTGTTTCTCTCTCCCCTTCTCTCTTGACCCCCTATATCATTCAAAAACTTCTTAAAAATTCTATGTTCTACCCTGGGATACCGAATGCGACTTTAATCACGTGTGTGCATGTTTTGGTGATGTTTTTGAGATACTAAATTTGAAGAACTCACCTTCAAGGATGTCTTAACCAATCTTTGGGCTCAAAAAGTCACTTAATCGATTGCTCAGCATGATAGTAACTTGGCAACACCGGTCGCTACTCTCCCATGATACTTGTTCACACAAGTGACTAAATGAACTCAGCTTTTTTGGTTTTTATAGTCTTGTTTTGCCTAGTGCCTAAACTGAACTAAATTTGACAATTTTTTTGGGTTTTCTTGAGATGTTCTACTTCTCCCTACTCTACTTCTCTCTTCTACCTAACCCTAACTCTTCCCTTACTTCCTCACTCCTAACCCTAAACCTAAAAAACTCATTATACACACTCCAAAAGTGTGAAGTAATAAGTGTTGGAATACTTGATGACTTGCCACTGAATGACTTCACCTCTACAAGTACAATTCCTTCACTCTATAGCCATCACCAAGGCACCTTGTTTAGGTTTTTCTCCCCGACAATGGTGCCAAAAACATGTGTACCTAAGTCGTGAAGCCTTAGGGACTTGTGCCGATGAGACTGTACCTCAATCGCCCCACAAGTGCATATAGTGGTAGATTTATACATGTTTAATTATCAATCCGAGGAACCACATGAACCAAGTGTATTAAGACATGTGTACACATGATGGTAAGTGAAGTATCTAAGCTACAATACATGTGACTAGTCTCAGCTACCTCTCCAACTCACTAATCCTCTGAAAATGCATGCCACGATACCATTTACAACAATAAGCACAAATTCAATTTTTTTCATTCAAGACCAAAATCAGAATATGATCAATAGCGAGTCCATTTCGAATCTCTTGACAAGAGGCATCTATTGGTGCTATTTTCAGTCATATCTGACAAATGCACTTTAAGTTATGAGCAAAATAGTGAATGGTGGGAAACACCAACACTCGCTTCACAACACGTAATGGATCACACACACACTACAACAGTTCAAAAGCGATGGAAAGGGGTAGACAACAGTCCTAGACACACATTTCAAGCATTACACACACATGAAAGATCATGGAGAAGGAGTAAATGAGCAACAAAGAAGCAAATTCGAAAATCTTCTTCAAAGCTCACAATGGCCAAAAAGTTCTTTACAAGAGTCACAAAGTGACTTATATACATATGCCCTAAAAATGGTCTGTTCACACAAGAGACTGAGACTTTTATTGACTACTCTAATTTCCTAATATCTTACAAGAGTTATGTTACAATGATTTGGACTTATGCATCTAGAGGACTTCTTTAGTGCATTTACATAGCTTCAAGGGAGTTTCATAGGATTTTGAAGAAGAAAAATTGTGTCCATAATTTTGAAAATTTTGGGGCTCCTCTTTTGTGCTCTTTTACTCTGCAATACTCTCCCCTTCTTTGTCTCTATCGTCCCTTGACATGCTTTACTTCATGTCTTCCTAGGCTATGTTAATTCAGGTTGCCACACATGCACTCTTCGGTAGACCTTGCATCTCTTTTAGTCAGGCATTCATTTCAAAGGTCCTGTTCTTAATTCTTGTTTTACATCCTTCGGGACCTTATGCATTCTCTTTATCCTGTTTATTTCTTTCCACCGCATGCACCTAGTGGATGAGGAAGCGTTATGCAACCTCCCCTTGAAAGGTCCTGGTTGTTGTAATTCTTTGTTTCCACTCTTCGGGACCTGGTCCTTTGGTGTGATAGCCTGATGTGTGCCCCTGTGGGGCTTTGGGCAGAGGGTGGTTCTTTTTTATTGCGTTGTTTTATTCTTTGATCTTCTTCTTCTTCTATTTTTGCTCGATTCTCTCTCCACAGCTAGTGTTGGTTAGTGTGAGCTTAGAGCAAACTTGAGCTTGTAATAGTGTTATTGAGCAATAGAGTCTACTTTTCAACCTTCCATTGTGTCTTGCTTGTCTCTTTCTTGTGTGTGTGTGTGTGTGTGTGTATGTGTGTGCATCTCCATGCTTCTCACCTTCACTCTCACTACATCTTGTGTTCATGATCTTCATGTCACTCCTATCTCTTCCATGGATTGACATTAAGGAGGTGGAGCTTCTTAACATGGTGCTTACCATTGTGCTAGAGCAAAACCAAATTTGTTGTGTATGTTTTAATTTCAGGTTTGGGAGCTCCCTAGGAAGGCTCTATCAGTCCTACATAGGACTGCCCAGTGGGATGAAGGCTGGGCTGACTCCCCCCCAAGGGGATTGTGTCGCTCAACATTGAAGACTAGAAGACCTGAAGACCCGCAGGCTAGCAAATTTGAAGACTTGAAGAGCTGCCCCTGGGAAGCCTAGACCCACACCACCTTGCATGGAAGCAAGAAGGAAGGCTTCTTTCACAAATTTGTTTTTGTAGTATGCCCTTGGGAAGCCTTGACCCACACCACCTTGCATTGAAGCAAGAAGGAAGGCTCAAGAATGACTCTCCTTTCATCCACCCCAACCTCCAACATGTTCAAGCCATTGGCCACCAGCCCGCAGCTATGCCACATGCTTGAAAACATGGAGAGAAGGGAGTCAAGGATCCTAGTCACATATGTAAAATACAAGATAATTGCAACACTCTCCTTACACACATAGGAAAGACAAGCATGCACACACACCTCACTCTCTCACACTCTAAGACTACATACACATATGCACAAAGCCTTAAGAGAAAAGAGAGTTCTTCCATTAAAGAGATATACACATGAGAGCACGTCGAGCCAAAAGCTCCCTTCTTTACAAAAATGAGCCTCTATATATAGGCTAAGCACAATTTCCCATGTGCTCCTTTTGACTAGTCAAAAGGGAGCACATGCTCATATCTTTTTATATCTTTCAAAATAGTCCTTCTAACAACCGAATCCAAGAGAAATAAAGGCGTGGGAATTCTTCTACGTGGGATTTGCCATATGTGTCCAAGCAGATATTTTATTGAGGAGGCTTCAACACCATAGCCTAAGGGAAATATCAAAAAGGGCTTAGGAGAGTGTTCACACGGGCACATCTCATAAATACAAGAAAGGGTATTTCTATGAATACTAGAGGGTGCTTTTACACAAGAGGAATTGTGAGCAACCCTCATAACCCAACACTCTCCTCCCCCTAGACTTTTTTGTCCTCAACAAAGTTAAGATAAGAGAATCATACATTGCTCAACTTTTCTAAGCATGAGTCTTCAAATCTTCAAATCTGAAGCTCTTCAAGTCTTCAAATTTGCGAGTCTGCAGGTCTTTAGGTCTTCAATGTTGAGCGGCACAATCCCCTTGGGGGCAGTTAGCCCAGCCTTCATCCCACTGGGCAGTCCTATGTAGGATTGATGGAGCCTTCCTAGGGAGCCCCCAAACCTTTTCAATGTGTAGGTGTAGTTTGGGACTCCCTTGCCATGCCTACTCAACCAATATCAGTACATTAATGTGGGGTAGGTGAGAGGTGCAGTCTCCACTTCAATGACCGAAAAAATTTCCGCATCCGGTAGAGCATCATCAACTCTGTCAAGAGGTTCCCCATGATCGATGCATGAGAGAAAATCTGCAATCGCATGGCTAATTCCTGGGTGACGGACGATATAAAATTCAAATTATTGTAAAAGCAGGACCCACCAAGCAAGGCGGCCTACCAAATTCGCATGGCCTCTACAACATGTATATTATTCAAAAGCGTCATCCAAAAAACGTAATACTTCCTTTGGATTGTGGGGTTCTTGAGTTTTGAGAATGACTTTGACCTTGTCTAGATCCACTACGATACCCTTTTTCGAATAACATGGCCCAATAGTTTGCCGCATCTAACTGCAAAAATTGATTTATTCGGGTTCAGATAGAGGTGAACGTGCCGAAAAGAATCAAAGCAAGCTCAAAAATGTTCTAGATGAGTTGCCATGGTGCCCAAAACAGAGAAATCGTCCAGAAAAATATGCATAAATGAGGTAAGATACAGGGCAAAGATTTGTTGCATGCAGCGCTGGAAAGTACTTAGTGCATTCCATAATCTGAAGCACATGACAGTACATGCAAAGACTCCCTAATTCATAATAAAGGTTGTTTTTGGAATGTCTGCATCCACCATTCTAAATTTATTATAGCCACTAAATCCATCGAGGAATGAATACATTTATCTTCCTGCAACCTCGTCAAGCATAGTGTCCGAAAATGGTAAGGGAAAAGAATCTTGGACAGTGGCCGCATTGCGTTTTCTGTACACAAATACGTAACTGTTTATTTTTCTTCGGCACAATCACTAGGGGGAAATGCATTCTGGATTTTCAATCGCAACAATGTAATCGACTTTTATCAATCTGTCCAGCTCATGCTTGACATGTTCCGCAAAATTAAGGTTCATTCTATACTGTTGCTACATCACTGGAGTAGCATTTGGTTTAAGCAAACTCCAGTGATATGACTCTCACAAATAGACTACCCAAAAATTGTTATGCGGCTAGACATACTCTATGAGAGTGAACATAACAAAATGACTCAAACCAAATGAACTAGCTACAAAGGGACTTCCATGCCTTCTTCCTCTATTCTTGAGTGTCCTCCCTTGCCTCTTTTATAGCCAAATGACCAAAAATTCTCCTGATGAGTTTGAGAGCTCTTCTCCATAACTTCTCCACTACTTTGGACAGCCACTCCTCTTACAGTTCAGTTTTTGGATTTGATTCTCTTTTGATTGATTCTCTTTTGGCCTCCGCTCACCTACACTATCTATATTCCAATGTCAAATTACAATGTGTGAATATGATACAAACTCACAATATCTGAATCTAGGCAAAAATAGGAACTAGATACAAGAGATTGTGTGCCTAAGAGGTATGAAGTGTATGTGTGTGAGAATATGGAGAATATGAACAATTTTTAGAAATGTTTTATAGCAAACCCGAATTCTGAACAACCCTGATCAGAAACTAGTGAATGAATAAGTGAGAACAGGAATAGACTTGTTACTCATAGTAACTCAGCAACTGATGCTGATGGTAAGCTAACACAAATTCCTCCAACTATCTCCACATGTAGATCACACCTCCTCCAAGTGTTTAAGAAACAATCCCTCCAAGAAGACCTCCAAGATCTCCTCCAAGTGATCTTTCAATGCTAGGCTTCCTTGAAGCTTGAGCACTTAAGCTCCTTGAGGAGATGAATAAACAATGAACATGGCTCTACTTATATAAGTCTTGAGTCCATGAAAAAAGCATATCTAAAACACACTATTGTAAGCATGAAAGCTATGATCACTATGCTAAAAGAATGCCAAGAAAACAAATCTTTGCGATTACAGCTTCTTCAATTTGCATTTCCAATTTTTCTTAAAAAAAACGTCTTCTTTGTCATTGGCGCCTGATGGGATTTGATCCTTGGTGGCCCCATTGGGAGGCGAATGTTCTAGCCAATGATTAAAAACATAGTCCATTTGACCATTGTTTCCAACACATTCTTCATATCCATTTGATGCAAGCTCCATCCTTTTGTTGTAACCAATGCAACAAGTGCTTTAAGAGTAGCCATTTTAGCTACAACACTAGAAGTTTCCTCATAATCAATTCCACATACGTGTTGTTGGCAGCAATCAAGGCACCCAAGGACCCACAAGACAAGGAAGCCAAAGAAGGGAGTCGGAGCAAGGATCAAGCAGGAAAAGTAGTCAACGTAGATCTAGCAAATAGGCCCTTAAAAGTTTCCAAATATTTCCCAAATAGTGATTCTAGTCAATCCACACCATTGTAAATACCATTCCACCTTTTTGTAGCTCCATTTTGTGCAAGCCAAGGAGTCCTTGAGCTTGAGGAGCATTAGAAGCACCTACCTATCAATTTTCATAATTTTTTGAGCTCGTTTGAGCCTCCAAATTAGCCTAGGAGCCTAATTTTTAACTAGTCCGGACACTAGGTCTGGACAGGACCAAAGCTAGTAAAAAACTATAAATAGAGCTAGAGAGCTCATTTTTGAGGTTAGCTTGTTGTAGAATTGAACTTGTAAGAGCACTTTTGAGTAATCTAAAGAACTCCATGGTCTCTCTCTTTGTTCTTGCCTTGTGTGTGGATGTGTGTGTATGTGTGTGCATGTTAGTGTGCTTCTCATGCACACACTTGTGCCATCACTTGTTCGAGGTCTTCATACCATCCTCACGTCTTTCGAGATTGACATTAAAGGAGGTGCTACTCATCACTGAGCTACACCAAATTTTGGCACCGTTGCCGGGGATCGAGCTTTGAGGACAAGTGTGTGATGGTAAGAGGTAGAGTTGAGATGTTGCAGTTATAGGTATTTCCTTCACTTTTATCTACTTCCTTTATTTTCTTCACCATCATCATCATCATCATCACCATCTCCCACCTCTATCTCCATCATCAGGAAAATTTCAATTTTTTGGTCATATCACCATTCCCACACCATTTCCCATCATTTCACTTGTGAGAGAGAGCGAGAGAGCGTGGCGTGTTTGTGCTATTGTGTGCTTTTTGAGAATTTTTGCAAGAACCGGCATCCCCAACAGTTGTACCAGCTCTAGCAGGTAAAATTTTTGACTATACAGGTCCCGAGGCATTGACCTCTGTCAATCATGACGGATAATGTGATCTTTTTGCTAAACAAAGTGCATAACCATGATGTGTAGGCCTAGGGCATCCTAAATCTCTGTTTGAAATTTTGAAATTCCTCTGTTTTCTGTCAATTGCGATCGACAAATGACGACGGACAATTGCCGACAGATCTCTTAATCGTGACCGACACGTCGATCGTGATTGACAGAGTCAACGATCCACAGACCACGACTGATAGAGCCTACGCATGCCACGTGTCAATCGCGATCGACCCATCAATCGCGACTGACAGCCACAACGGACCTGTCAATCGCGACCAACTAAGTCAGCGACCCTTTGACCACGATTGACAAAGCCTACGCGTGCCATGTGTCACTCGTGATCGACCCATCAATCGTGATCGACCCATCAATCATGACTGAAAGCCACGACGGACCTCTCAATCGCGACCGACTAAGTCAACGATTGTTTGACCACGACTGCCTAAAATTTTGAGCCATGTGTCCATCGTGATTAACCCATCAATCGCGATCGACAGCCACGACGGACCTGTCAATCGTGATCAACACGTCGATCACGACTGACGGGCAATTTCGGCATTTTTTTAGCACAAAAAAATAGTTGGTCTATTTTGGGTCAAACTTTGGGAAACATTAGGGTTTTTCATTGCATTGTGAGGCCGCTATGCAAGTAATTCAAGAAATCTTGTTTGCTTGTTAGCCTGTTTTAATCCTGTTTTAGCCCGAGAACCCTGAACTGGCATATCCTTCTCATAGGAAATCCGTTTGCGGTGATTTTGGGTTTGTTGGAAAGCTCGTTGGATTATTAGATATAGTATTTTTAAGTTGACCATACCCAAGGGGGAAGAAAACTAAGGGATCTTTAGGATTGTTTTCCATAAAGCCAAAGGACAATTTGATCTTTGAATTGCATGAACGAACATGGTTTGTTGTGACAATTGAATTCAAATCTTGAGCTAACTTAGGGACTTTTACAGGTCCATTGAGAGCATCGAAGAGCATTCTAAGACAGAGTAATTGCAACCTTGGGAACACGCTTCCTAGGCACACAATGGCAACCGAGGAAGGAAACTAAAGGTTGGAAATTCTCAACACCCTCTATCAATTCCTAGCTTAGGCTAAGTACGGATAGAGGTTTTGATCAATTAGGGTTACGTTAAGCACGATCAAGTCCAAGAACTCTAATCACTCAAGTGCAAGTACAAAGAGATTACATTTACGAAACAACATAAGGGAAAAGTGAATCAAGCGACCAAAATCAAGTACGATAAAACCTACGTATTCCTCACGATGAAGATTGATTGGACAAGAAGTGACACCCTAAGAAAAATTAAAAAGAGCAAGTGACTAATACAAAAGAACTCAGCAACAAAATTGTACTTGGGAAATTTGGGATTATTCAATTGGGCATATGAACCTTAGATCAGGATGACACCTACACTAGTGAACAAAGATGTCTCAAGGTATGGAGAGACCCATAGGAAGTTCAGGCATGCCATACTTACAAAGGGTCGAAGGTCCTTACAAGACACAATGTGAATACCTTAGGACCAACTGATTAGGTGCTTGCATCTATGAGGACGGCCTAGGAAGATCTGTGTCCAAATTAAAAACCCTGACCAACCCATTGGAATTGAACATACAGCTGTCAAGTTTGAAAATGGAGCATACCTGGACAAAGAAGGAACCATATATGTAGTCACCAGCCACCTAGATAGGACAGACGAATTCGGTAATGTGATCCCAGAAACGGACATAGGTGACCTAGAGCAAGGGAACATAGGTGGAGAGCCTAAAACCCCTTGAGGAAAATCTGTTCTTACTAGAATTATCATGCCAGAGTGGATTCCCCAGGACAATAAGAGCATAGATCTGCTCTTAAACTGAGAGACCGAAGAAGTCTTTTGGAGGTATAAGCCTGATCAAGAAAATGAGGTAGGAACAATCACAATCTATGAGTTCAAAGATCCTGATAGCCCAGGCAAAGTGACCTATTTAGACAATACTTCGGAGAGGATCTTTATGGTCTCAGAACATGGTAGACATGCCTACACTTGGAAGGGTGAATTTATTTTTCCCCAACCAAGCCCCAATGTCTCTTATGGCCACCAAGGAGCTGGAACATCCCAAGCTCATGGAGCTCAAAGGGACAAAAATAGAGATAGGCCAAAGGTAAGTTTTTCCAACCCCTTGGGTAGAGAAAGGATGAGAATAGAGTGCTAGAGTGGAAACTGAGAGACCTAGAGCCCCAAGAAACCAAAGAAATGTGGATGAATTCCATCTACCAAGACGTAGAGAGCACACGAGGACTTTGAGACCTACACAACTAGTTAAATCCATGAAGAACTACTTCGATGGCACAGGAGACCCATATGATCATGTGGCCGAGTTTAGGCAAGTCTTGAGAGCTGAACAAGTTGAGGACATATTCACGCAGTACAATGCCTTTGGTCTAACCCTTAGGAACACCGCTCTGTTGGTACAAGTCAAGCCTTCACATTTGGCTTGGACATCTACTTTGAAGACTCTACATGAAGCAAGCAGCATAGGAACACTAGCTTATGAGTTATTTCTTTTTTACCCATTATAAAAGTCTATAAGACTTGGCGCATTATGTAATCACGCCTAATTGATTGAAAGTCGTGAAAAGGCGGTTGATTGATTGAGAGAATATCTCAATAAACTTTTTTAGGTGAAAGACTTTAGGAGATTGATTTGAATTCTAATTCAAGTCATCACTCAATTCCTATAAAAGCTACATGGAAAAATGTCGCGGTAGTTCTTCACTCATCGCGAGGCATTACTGTATCAATCATTGTGTGTGTGAGGTCTACTCTATAGCCTACACCTCTGAGTACCATTGAGCTATGTTTATCATGCCAATGGGAATGTACATCTACATGATCTAATACAAATATTTACATTCATCATCTCTGTTATTCTCTGAGTGTACCACTTCAACTACTGTCAACTCCAAAGAGACATATCTCAGTGCCTACTGAACCAAATCAAGTGATTCAAAGCTTGATAGATTCAGCTCAAAGCATACCACAAGCATACAAAGTTTGAAGCAACTTGGTTCAGCCAATTTCAAGAAATCGTGGTCAAAGTGCTCACTGTCGCAGTTCTTACAGTAAACGAGTAATTTCCGGTAGAAGAACGAAGTAGATCTCGCAGTGTAATGTGAAGCTTTGTATGAGAGATAGCTTACTCTATAGCTAGACATCTCTACTTTTAGTTGATCAATCTTTCCGGTGAAAAAGATATCTACACACAGTACAAAGTCTGACCGGAAAGAGGCTGTCTGAACTAGAGGAGTTTTTTTTAACTTCAGAAAGAGTTCAGTAAGTTAAGAAAGTTCACGCGTCACTTCCTTACTTCATGTATGTTCACTTGAAGTAATTATAAACAGAATTGAAGTTCATTCCGGTACAATTCCGGTACGATTACGATGACAGTCCAGTGGCAGTCCGGTGAAATTTTGGTGAAATTTTTCCAGTAAAGTTAGAGCATAATCTTATATGTTGAGCACTAGACTTTGCTAAGCTATTGATTGATTATAGAGAATTTCTGAATCACTATAACTTAGCTCTTCTTGGCGTGGCGGTTTCCGCAAGGCTCAGTCTTCGTCACGGCATCAAGGAGTAGAATCAGAGAAAAGGATCAAAGAGGGCTTGTGCAAAGCAGGATTAGCAGTACCAACTCAATCTTCTGAGTGCATTCAACTATCTCTCCCAACAGTGGTATCAGAGCAAATAAGGTAAATATGGGAGATGGTTTTCCTTCATTCATTGACAAATTGGACAGGAACAATTACCAAGCTTGGTCTCTAAGGATGAAGACCTATCTACAAGGAAGAAGTTTGTTTGGATACATATCAGGAGATGAGGAATTGCCCTCATTCAAAGCTAGAGGACTACCCACCAAGGATGAACAAGAGAGACTCAACCAATGGTGTGCAAAGGATGCTTTGGCAAGGTCTTACATTCTTAACTCTATATCTGATTTCCTTTTACCTCATGTAAGGAATTGTAAGACTTCCCAAGAGACGTGGGAAACCTTGTCAACATACTTTTCTTCCAACACAAGGGCCAGGAAGAATCAAATGTGGATTGAATTCACTACTCTTAGGAAGCAATCAAAGCAATCAGTTTCAGATTTTGTCACTAGGGTCAAAGACATTGCAGACCAACTGGCAAGTATTGGAGAGGAGATTGAAGAGGAACAAATAGTAAGGCAGGTAATCAATGGAATAAAGGCTGATGACAAATGGGAGAGCTTTACCACAGCAATGGACCTATACATGGACATCCATGCTCCTGATCTAACAACCCTGATTGGTCAACTCTTCACACATGAAGCAAAGCTTACAAAGAATGGAGAACAATCAAAAGGTAACAACTCCTCTGCTTTATACACTGATAAGAAGGTTAAAGATAAAGGTAAAAGTAAGAAGGTTGATGAAGAAGGCTCTACCACCCAAGCAAACTATGCAGGGAGAGGTAGATCTTCAAGAGGTAGAGGCAGAGGAAGTAAGCAAGGTAGGGGGAGACCCTACAACTCATTACCATGCAACATTTGTGGATTGTCTAACCATACCACAGATGAGTGCTACAGAAATTATAAGAATCAGAGAGGAAGAGGCTATCAAAGAGGTGGATACTCTCAAGGAAGAGGCAGATTCAACCAACATCAAAGCTACAATGGATACAACAATCAATACAACAACAATTACAACCACAACCACAATGGTAATTACCAAGGTGGATTCAGAAACAGAAGAGACTACAACAACTACGCAGAGGAGCAAGATGACTCCCTATTGATCATGAATATGACCTCCAAGGCAGGTACAAATGATGATCATTTATTTTATATTGACTCAGGATGTTCTAACCATGTAGCTGGCAATGTGGCACTACTTTCTGATTTGGAAGAACCCAAGGGCAAACATCAGGTACAGACAAGTGATGATACTAAACATTCTGTTATAAAAATTGGAAATGTGAAGACATGTGATGGTAACCAGAACCTATTGAGCAGGGTACTCTATGTACCAACCATCACCAAGAATCTAATGAGTGTTGGTCAGATTGTGGAGAAAGGTTTGCAGGTCAGATTCACACAACATGGAGCATATGTGGAGGACCCAAGACATGGATTCGGAAGGATAGCCAAAGGGGAGAAATCAGGTAGATTGTTTACGTTTGAGCTAGAAGACACTAAGAACATTGCTTTGTATAATTACAAGGATCAGACACTTTCAGAGTTAGAAATATGGCACAAGAGATTAGGGCACATAGGTGAAAGAACCCTAAAGCAAATGTGCAGGGATCAATGTGTGCTTGGGATACCTAATGTATCCAAGCAACACATGATTTACAAGTGTGGAGCATGTCAGTTTGGTAAGTCTCAAAGGTTGCCCTACTCAAGGAAAGGTTTCATGCATGAAGACTACCTAGACTTGGTACACACAGATGTTTGGGGACCTAGTAAGGACCCTTCCATTTCAGGATCAAGGTATTATGTGTCCTTCATTGATGACTATAGCAGGTGGACCATCTTATACTTTATGAAGCATAAAGATGAAGTGTTTAATTGTTTCAAGAGGTATCTTGCACTGGTTGAAAACCAAACAGGAAGAAGCTTGAAGAGGCTCAGGTCAGATGGAGGAGGAGAATACTTCTCCAATGAGTTTGAAGATTTCTTGCAGGAAAGAGGCATCAAAAGGGAGATTACTACAAGGTACTCACCTGAACAAAATGGAGTAGCTGAAAGAAGGAATAGACTCATTGTGGAAACAGCTAGGTCTATGCTTAATGAAAAGAAGTTGCCAAATTATCTTTGGGCAGAGAGTGTATCCACTGCCACTTATCTTATCAATAGGTTGCCATCCAAATCACTTGATGGCATGACACCATATGAAGCTTGGCATGGTAAGAGACCCTCTCTGGATCATTGTAAAATCTTTGGTTGTGTTGCATATGTGCATATTCCCTCACAGGTAAGGGGAAAGCTAGACCCCAAGGCTGAAAAATGTATCTTCATTGGTTATGATCTGAACCAAAAGGGATACAGATTCTACAACCCAACAAACAAAGGTTTCAAGGTAAGCAGAGATGTCATCTTTGATGAGAATGACTCATGGTATGAGAATGAATGCAGGAAAGTGAGTCTACCCTATGATATGGAAGAAGATTTTCCAAAGCTCACCAAGGAGGAATCAATTCAGAAAGAAGATTCAAGCTCAGATGATGATGATACAATAAACCTAGAGGAATTCAAGGCTTGGAAGTCCAAAGGAAAGATGAAGATGAAGCAACTAGAAGATAAACCAGAATCCTCAACTCAAGCAATGAGGAGATCTCAGAGAGAAAAGAAGAAGCCAATCAGATTTGGGTATGACACATCACTTGTAACTAAACATTCTGTATATCTTGCAAAGGATTTGTTGAATGAAGAACCAGGTACCTATGAAGAAGCAATTACCAAACCAGAATGGAAAGAAGCTATGGATGAAGAAATAGAAGCTCTCAAGGAGAGTGACACTTGGGACTTGGTACCCAAGAAGGATTCTATGAAGGTGATAGGATCCAGATGGATCTACAAGCTAAAGAGAAATTCAGATGGAACAATAAACAGGTACAAAGCTAGGTTGGTAGCCAAGGGTTTTGCACAAACCCAAGGCATTGATTATGAGGAGACATTTTCTCCTGTGGCTAAGATGCCAACTATCAGAATATTGGTGAGTGTAGCTGCATCCAAGAATTGGAACATGTACCAATTAGATGTCAAGAATGCTTTCTTGAATGGATGGATATCTGAAGAAGTCTACATGTCACAACCACCTGGCTATGAAGATCCCAAGAAGGTAAACTATGTTTGTAAATTGAAGAAGGCTCTATATGGTTTGAAGCAGGCACCTAGAGCATGGAATTACAGGTTGACAACCTACCTCCAAGACCAAGGATTTGTGATGAGCAAAGCTGACACTTCTCTGTTCATAAAGAGGAGTAGTACAGAGGTAATATATTTATGTGTTTATGTTGATGACATCATCATTACAGGCAATGATGTCAATGGTATTAGACACATCAAAGGACAGATGATGAAAGAGTTCAAGATCAATGATCTTGGATTATTGAAGTACTTCTTAGGTCTTGAGTTAGTCTACACCAATTCAGGTATATATATCACTCAAAAGAAGTATGTACAGGATATGGTTAAGAAGTTTGGCTTGTAGGATGCTAAAGTATCTACTACTCCAATGGAGGTCAACCTAAAGCTAAGTGCTCATGAAGGGGATGAAATACAAGACATTACAGGATATCAAAGCATGGTAGGAAGTTTGAACTATGCTACCTTGACCAAAATTGACATAGCATATGGAGTAAGTGTGCTTAGTCAATTCATGCACAAACCAAGGGTACCTCACCTAGAGGCAGCAAAGAAGATCTTGAAGTACCTCAAAGCAACTCAGAACCATGGTTTGTACTTTCCTTATACATCAGATATTGACATTAAAGTATATTCAGATGCAGATTGGGCAGGATGCAAGGATGATAGGAGGAGCACATCAGGATACATATGTTTTGCAGGTGATAAACCAATTTCTTGGTCAGCCAAGAAGCAACCTACAGTAGCATTGTCATCTATTGAAGCAGAGTATAGAGGGTTAGCAAATGCCACTCAAGAAGCTATCTGGTTGAAACTTTTGTATACAGAGTTAGGCCTATATACTAGATCTCCAATTATCTTTGGAGATAATACAAGTTCTCTTCACCTTGCAGCAAATCCAATATATCATGCTAGGACAAAACACATAGAGGTTCATTACCACTATGTGAGAGAGAAGTTGCTTAGTAAAGACATTCAGTTGACTTATGTGTCTACTAATATGCAATGTGCAGACTTACTTACAAAAGCTTTGGATGGAACTAAGTTATGCAGATTCAAATCCATGATTGGATTGCAGGATGTGATTGAAGAATGAAGCTGAAGACTTGAGCCAAAATGTTTGGCTTGAGGGGGAGCTGTTGGTACAAGTCAAGCCTTCACATTTGGCTTGGACATCTACTTTGAAGACTCTACATGAAGCAAGCAGCATAGGAACACTAGCTTATGAGTTATTTCTTTTTTACCCATTGTAAAAGTCTATAAGACTTGGCGCATTATGTAATCACGCCTAATTGATTGAAAGTCGTGAAAAGGCGGTTGATTGATTGAGAGAATATCTCAATAAACTTTTTTAGGTGAAAGATTTTAGGAGATTGATTTGAATTCTAATTCAAGTCATCACTCAATTCCTATAAAAGCTACATGGAAAAATGTCGCAGTAGTTCTTCACTCATCCCGAGGCATTACTGTATCAATCATTGTGTGTGTGAGGTCTACTCTATAGCCTACACCTCTGAGTACCATTGAGCTATGTTTATCATGCCAATGGGAATGTACATCTACATGATCTAATACAAATATTTACATTCATCATCTCTGTTATTCTCTGAGTGTACCACTTCAACTACTGTCAACTCCAAAGAGACATATCTCAGTGCCTACTGAACCAAATCAAGTGATTCAAAGCTTGATAGATTCAGCTCAAAGCATACCACAAGCATACAAAGTTTGAAGCAACTTGGTTCAGCCAATTTCAAGAAATCGTGGTCAAAGTGCTCACTGTCGCAGTTCTTACAGTAAACGAGTAATTTCCGGTAGAAGAACGAAGTAGATCTCGCAGTGTAATGCGAAGCTTTGTATGAGAGATAGCTTACTCTATAGCTAGACATCTCTACTTTTAGTTGATCAATCTTTCCGGTGAAAAAGATATCTACACACAGTACAAAGTCTGACCGGAAAGAGGCTGTCTGAACTAGAGGAGTTTTTTTGAACTTCAGAAAGAGTTCAGTAAGTTAAGAAAGTTCACGCGTCACTTCCTTACTTCATGTATGTTCACTTGAAGTAATTATAAACAGAATTGAAGTTCATTCCGGTACAATTCCGGTATGATTACGGTGACAGTCCAGTGGCAGTCCGGTGAAATTTTGGTGAAATTTTTCCAGTAAAGTTAGAGCATAATCTTATATGTTGAGCACTAGACTTTGCTAAGCTATTGATTGATTATAGAGAATTTCTGAATCACTATAACTTAGCTCTTCTTGGCGTGGCGGTTTCCGCAAGGCTCAGTCTTCGTCACGGCATCAAGGAGTAGAATCAGAGAAAAGGATCAAAGAGGGCTGGTGCAAAGCAGGATTAGCAGTACCAACTCAATCTTCTGAGTGCATTCAACCATCTCTCCCAACACGCTCTTACATGGTTTCAACCACTAAATGAGAGACACTTCAGGAACATAGACCAACTTCTAGAGGCTTTCATTATTGAATTCTCTAAGAGTGGCATAAGGGATAATACTTCGTCACTGATTCACAGCTTCAAGCAGACACCTCAAGAGACAGTGAGACTTGCAGGAAGAAGGTTTAGGCAATACTTAAAGAGGTGCCCTATTCTTGAGTTACCCACACCAGCCAAACAAGTGGCTTTATTCTTGGATGGACGGCTAAGTACCAAATTGAGATCATATGGGTATTTGAAGGATCCTAGGACCATAGAAGAGTGTGTACGCATGTGCATTGACATTGAGGATAACCTGGGAGAAGAGCTGGAGCTTTCAAAAATCTACAAGGATTCAGATAGCTCTAGTAGTCTCACTTTTGGTCAATCCACATCTATCAAGGAACTTGCAGAGAAGGTAGCTCAAAAACTAGGTGTCTCTAGCAAACAAATCCCAAGATTTGCCCCAATAAAGAGATGATATACTTGCGGTGGTGACCATATGGCGAATGTATGTCCCATTATGGCTCAACCCCAAGTGAATCCTAGTAGCCAGTACTGCACCATAGAACGGAGGTACACCAATCACATCGCGCAAGATTGCCCCTACAATAAGCAAGCAGTTAGGCAAACGTACCCACAACCATACCCTCAACAAGGAAGATACCAGAACCAGTACCCACCACAACAGTATGCTAGGCCTCAACAAACCTCCCAACCACAATATCAGGCCCAGCAGAGACCTCAACCAGTGCTAGCCCAACAACCTCCTGCTCTAGCCAATGTGATTCCTGTAAAGTATGCAATTGTAGAAGAAAATTTGAATAGAGTTATAGTCCCAGTAACTCCATTACTTTCAGAAAGTGACCCCAATGACCATAGCTTTGATTCTACACATATTGATAGCCCCCAGGCTTACTACATGCAGTCTCCTGAACATGGTGAGTCCTACTATAGTGAAGAACCGAGTGAACCTAGTTGGGATCCAGAGTATGCAAATATCATGTACACAAATCCCAACCCTAGACCTTAACCTAGGCAAGACCCCATTCCCTAGAGGACCATGCTACAGATGTCAGGGAGATCACCTCATTCGTGATTGCCCCATGCCTACACCTACACAACCCCATTCAGTAACAATCCAAGGCTTTTGTCAAGATTGCAGAAAGGAGCATCTCTTACGAGATTGCCCAAAGAATCCCAACAATATGTCAAAAATCACTCCTATTAACGTTATTGGGTTAGTCGTAGACTCTATAGGAAGTGTAACCTCCACTTCACCAGTACAGGTGGTCACTAGAGCTCAGGCTTTGCAGTAGAACCAAGGTTTAGGCCAAGAAAAGAGCGCGGAGGTTAGTGAAACCGAGAGCGTAGCCAAGAAACGAATGAGATCCTGCAAAGATAGCCGAGAAAGGATGAAAAGACAATGGTCTAAGAAGATGAGCGAATTAGAAGAGAGCATAAGAGAAACAAAGGCCAAAATTGTTGAACTCACCTCTCAAAGAAACTCTCACATGCCACCACTACCTCCATCCCTATCACCTTCTCCATCACCCTCCATCCCACCTCATCCAATTCCACTACCTCCTAGAGTAGGATTAGTATTAGCTGACCCCACTCCAGAGGACATAGACATGATGGTTAAAGCATATCAGGCCAGAATCCAAGAAGGGCCAAACGTGACAGATCATGACAAATGTTACCCTAGAGCTGATCTAGAGATAGAGAGAACCAAGCTTTGTGCTAAAATGGTAGCATTGGCTCATAGCATGTTTGAAGCCAGTCGCCTTTTCAACTACTCTTGCTCAGCGAAGGCATAGTTGCACTTTGATGGACTATTAGAGAAGTTGGAGAGCATAATTGCAAGATCTGATAAGGAAGCCATGTTGGAGACCTCTTAATCTCCAAAGATTTAATCAATACTGATCTAAGAACACTTCTATATCAGTTATAGATCAAACTTTACACAAATATTGCTTTCATTTATCAAAAGTTTCACTAGCACTCCTCTGAATGAAGAAACTCCTTCTTCAGAAAAGTCTGCTTCAGAAATTGACTTCAATACCTGCACATATCTTCAGATTTCTTCAAATCAATGATGTACAAATCTTCATACTCCATTTGCACAATCATATCAACCATTAGTTCATCAAATGATTCATTAAAACTTTAATTTGATCTTTAAGATCAAATACATGTCAAAAACTGTCTTCCAGAAATGGTGAGTTTGACATGGTCAACTTCTTAAGTTGATTTCTCACAGCACAAATCCCGTTTTCCTAAATGCTTTTAGCCATAGCTTCCTTATCTTCTAACTTAGATTTTGAGTGCTCACTTATTAAAAACTTTACACTCTGCACTGAGATCTAAGCAAAACATTGAGACGGAAAAATGTGCGACTCTCAGAAGTCTGTCTGCAGATTCTACATACAAATGTTCCTATTGATCATTCTCACAGTAGGAAAGGAATTAGTCTATGAAACTTTGAACATAGCTTCATTAACTTTTAGAATAGATGTGTACAAAAGGATTTCTGATCCACGTGATCAAACTGAGAGAACTCAGAGAAAAACCCGTCGCTATTTTTGAGAAAAAACTCTCTTCACATCTATCTTTCAAAAACTTATCTTCTAATGACTCTCATACATATTTCTTTACATCATTGACTTATATACATATGTTTCTAGGCTTATCCCGCGTCTATTACATTGCTCCTTATCATCCTAAAGATTTTCTATACTCAGATTACAAGAATTTACATTTCTAATGTACATATGTATACATACTTCACGTCTGAGATCTCTTCACTCTCTCAAGTGTCTTCTTCCACTTCAATCTGATCATAGGCTTGATTCAAGATCTTTATAATCACCAATTTGTGATTGGTTTGTTCCAACAGCTCCCCCTCAATCACTAATTGTGATTATTTCATTCTTCTTCACTCCTACCATCTCTTTGAATCTCTGTAGCTTAGGTCCATCCAAGCTTTTTGTCATCATATCTGCAACTTGTTCTTTTGTTGGAGTATACATCACTTCAATCTCTTTGTCAAGTACCTTTTCCCTCAAGAAATGATGTTGAATCTCTATATGCTTAGTCCTGGCATGAAAAACAAGGTTAGTTGCCAAATACAAAGAACTCATATTGTCTCCAAAAATAATTGGAGTACTTTGATCAGTTCCAAAACTCTTCAACAAGGTCTTTAACCATATTACTTCTTTTGCAGCCTCTACCATTCCTTTATACTCAGCTTCTGTGGATGACAAAGCAATTGTATGTTGCTTCTTTGAGCACCAAGAAACTAATTTATCTCCAATATAACAGAGATACCCATGTGTGGACCTTCTATCATCTGAATCACATGCCCAATCTGCATCACTAAACACTTTGATTCTTGTGTCAGAAGTAAAATCCATAATACAGACCTTCACTTAGGGTTCCTTTGATATATCTGAGTACTCTTTGAGCTGCAATCCAATGAGTCTTCTTTGGACAATGCATAAATTGTGATAACACACCTACTGCATATGATAGATCTGGCCTTGTCAAGGTAGCATAGATTAAACTACCTACCAAACTCTGATATTTCTTCATGTCATTGAATTCTTCACCTCCATACCTGCTCAACTTATGATTTACCTCCAATTGTGTGCTTGAAGGCTTGCAATCCTCCATGTTAAATTTGACCAGAAGATTCTTCAAGTACCTCTCTTGTGTAACATATACTCCATGTTGAGTATACACAATCTGCATTCCTAAGAAATAAGATAAGTTTCCCAAATCACTTATCTTGAACTCCTTCTCTATTTGTTTCTTAAGTTCATTGATTCCTTGAGCATCTGTACCTGTGACAATAATATCATCAACATAAATACACATGTATATGTATCCATTTTCACCTGCCTTCACTAGCAAGCTACTATCTGCCTTTGATGCTTGAAATCCACAATCATTCAAAAACTTGACAAGCCTGTAATTCCATGCTCTTGGAGCCTGCTTCAACCCATACAAAGCTCTCTTGAGCTTACACACATAATCTGATCCAATTGAATCCATGAAACCTTCTGGTTGCTCCATGTATACTTCATCTGCAATGTATCCATTCAGAAATGCATTCTTCACATCTAATTGTGATAACTTCCATCCTTTACAAGCAGCAATAGCAATCAATGATCTAATTGTAGACATCTTAGCAACAGGACTAAAGATTTCATCATAATCTACCCCATAAGTTTGGGCATAACCTTTGACCACAAGTCTAGCCTTGTATCTAGACACCTTACCATCTGCAAATCTTTTTGTTTTATACACCCACTTACATCCAATGACTTTTTGATTATTTGATCTTGGCACCAATTCCCAAGTTTCATTTTCAAGTAGAGCATCATACTCTTCTTGCATTGCCTTCTCCCAATTCTGTTTACCTTTAGCTTCTTCATATGTGATTGGATCTTCTTCTGTCTTCACAATGTAAGCATAATCTTTTGTTGTTAGAAAGGATGTATCATAACTATACCTTATAGGCTCTTTCCTTTCCCTTGAGGATCTTCTGACCTCAAGGGATCTTCTTCTGTCCCCAACAATGTAAGCATAATCTTTTGTTGTTAGAAAGGATGTATCATAACTATACCTTATAGGCTCTTTCCTTTCCCTTGAGGATCTTCTGACCTCTGTATTATCTTTGTTTTCACCTCCTCTTCCTTTACCTCTGAAATTCATCTTTCCTTTTGGAAAGTTAGCTTGGCTTGAAGATCCTTCATCATCAGTTGACTGCTTCCCTTTGCCATTCTTTTTCTTGTCCTTGGAGTACATGGCTTGACTTGCACTCCTATCATTATCTCCCTTAATGTCCTGCTCAAAAGTTAGCATGTGTCCTAGCAATTGATTAAGATCAGGAGTAAAGTGATCAAGTGACAATTCTATAGACAATATGAAAGGTTTCCACTTCTCATCTCCTCTCAGACCTGTAAGTATTTGCCTTACCAACTTATCCTCTTCAATGTCTTCATCTACTGCTCCCAAGCTATCTGTAATATCCTTCATCATTGCCACATAATCAGAAATTGATTGTGAGCTCTTCTTCTTGAAAGTTGTGAACTCAGCCCATAATGAAGACTTCCTTGACTTGGTTGTATTTTGGAAATGCTCCTCCAAAGCATTCCAAACATCTGTTGCACTTTCCAATCCTCTGATGTGAGGTAGAAGATAATCATTTACAGCCATGTAAATGATGCTCCTTGCTTGAGCATCCTTTCTCATCCAAGTCTTCAAATCTGCAAGCTCTTCCCTAGTTGGAATACTAGGATCTGTAAATTCAGGCTTTTCTTCTTCTCCTGTAATGAATGCCATCAAATCTTTGCTCATGAGGTGTGCCTCCATCCTCATGGACCAAGCTGGATAGTTCTCCCTATCTAGCTTATCAATCTGCAAGCTTTCTCCCATCCTTGATCTTTTGTGTCTGCAATTACTATGGTTTATGAAGATAAAGTGTACCTTTGATATGAAGCTTTGATTCTTCTTGATCTCTCGAACTCGTGCTTTGTACTTCTGCAGGTTATCTTCAAAAATTTTTCCTTGTCCACCTTTGATTAGAAAGAACTTCAATATCTGCAGCAGTCGCGACTTCCAATGCCTTTACTTCCATAGTATTGCACCTTCAGCTTTGATACCACTGTTGGAGACCTCTTAATCTCCAAAGATTTAATCTATACTGATCTAAGAACACTTCTATATCAGTTATAGATCAAACTTTACACAAATATTGCTTTCATTTATCAAAAGTTTCACTAGCACTCCTCTGAATGAAGAAACTCCTTCTTCAGAAAAGTCTGCTTCAGAAATTGACTTCAATACCTGCACATATCTTCAGATTTCTTCAAATCAGTGATGTACAAATCTTCATACTCCATTTGCGCAATCATATCAACCATTAGTTCATCAAATGATTCATTAAAATTTTAATTTGATCTTTAAGATCAAATACATGTCAAAAATTGTCTTCCAGAAATGGCAACTTTGACATGGTCAACTTCTTAAGTTGATTTCTCACAGCACAAATCCCTGTTTTGCTAAATGCTTTTAGCCATAGCTTCCTTATCTTCTAACTTAGATTTTGAGTGCTCACTCATTAAAAATTTTACACTATGCACTGAGATCTAAGCAAAATATTGAGACGGAAAAATGCGCGACTCTGAGAAGTCTGTCTGCAGATTCTACATACAAATGTTCCTATTGATCATTCTCACAGTAGGAAAGGAATTAGTCTATGAAACTTTGAACATAGCTTCATTAACTTTCAGAATAGATGTGTACAAAAGGATTTCTGATCCACTTGATCAAACTGAGATAACTTAGAGAAAAACCCGTCGTTATTTTTCAGAAAAAACTCTCTTCACATCTATCTTTCAAAAACGTATCTTCTAATGACTCTCATACATATTTCTTTACATCATTGACTTATATACATATGTTTCTAGGCTTATCCCGCATCTATTACATTGCTCCTTATCATCCTAAAGATTTTCTATACTCAGATTACAAGAATTTCCATTTCTAATGTACATATGTATACATACTTCACTTCTAAGATCTCTTCACTCTCTCAAGTGTCTTCTTCCACTTCAATCTGATCATAGGCTTGATTCAAGATCTTTATAATCACCAATTTGTGATTGGTTTGTTCCAACAAGCCATATCCCAAGGAGGAGCCAAGGCAAGCAAAAGAATAAGTATTCCTCCCCAGGAAGCTTATGTGCCTAATTCCACTGAACCAGACACCTCTTCTTCTATGAATAGGTATTCATCAGAGTTCTTGCGAGAGATTTAAGAAGAGAAATGGGCTAAGGAAAATGAAGTCCCTCCTCCCATTGAACTTGTGGATGATGCGCATGAGCAATTCCCACACGACATTCCTTCCATTTATGGAGAGCAGGAGAGCACCCAATCTCAAGGGAGATTAGACTTTGAGTCTAATTCCTTGCAGGAACTACCCCATTTCACATGCCCATGGGAAGCTAAGTCTACATGTATGAGAGCACCCACTGTCATGGTAAGAAATGAAGACTCAATGGTACCTTGGAACACAGAGGTTGTAAAGATCATTAAAGTGCAGTGCAATCTCACTTTAGAAGAGCTACTCAAGGTTAGGCCAGAACTGTGGAGACATGTAGCAAATCAAGTACGAGGAGTAGCAAAACCTCGTTCCCAGTTAGGGTATCATAGAATAGTGCCAGAAATACCTCTAGACAAGATAGGGAACATGAGTGAAGGAGAAGAAAAAACACCTATCTCCCCATTACCCATCAGGGGTACACAACCGAGGCAATTCTGGACTTAGGTGCAGGAGTTGCAATTGCTACCACTTCCCTATGGAAGTGTTGGGGCAAGCCAACACTCAAGCCAATGAGAATGAAATTGCATATGGCCGATGGTCACATAGAAAGACCCTTAGGGTTGCAGAAGGAATCACTCTCACTACATGTGGTGTGGAGTTTGAGCATACTTTTGCTATATGTGACTTTAGCAAAAATCAAGCCTTTGAGATGATTCTGGGAAGACCATTTATGCGGTAGTTGCAAGTAGTACAGGATTGGGGAACCAATTCCTTGTACTTGCAACACTTAGGTGTCACGACCAAAGTTAATCTCAAGGACTATTCACATAGAGATGTCCCTCCCATCCAGTGGAACCCCATCCATAGAGCCAAAGATGATACTGAGTCAGTGCATTCCATAGGATCAGGATCCTCATGGATGCATGAAGACACTCACTTATGGATGTGTAACGTAGCAGTAGAAGAAGAGAAGAGAGAAAAAGCCAGAGAGATAGGTGCGAAGGAAACCCATAGATCAATTCAAGACCCGGCCTATGCACCTGTGGATTCCCTGACGAAGAAATTGAACCTCACGGCTGGGCTGAAATTTTAGCAACAATGGATGTAGCCATCAATAAAGAACAATGGACACCCCACTGTGACAAGGATGGCTATGACATTTCAGTCTTCTCCATCGAGCCAATCATGGGAGATTCGGTTTTGGAAGAATCTGAACCTAGCACTGATGCATTCGAGGATGCAAGTGACTCCGATCTAGAGTCAATCATTATGGACCCACCTTTTGCATCAGATGAAGAATACTTCTATGAAGTAGAAGTTCACTCTCAGAGACATGAAGAGCTCACAAATGATGTAAGGTTAACCACGCAAGTGGCCACCAAGAGTGAAGTCAAGAAAAGGAAGAAGAGAGAAGTCACACAAGAAGAGGAAGAATCTTTGTGTGAGGTCCTTGAAAATTTTAAGAAGTATGAAATAGATGATAGGAGAGTCATGATAAGAATGCCTAAATGCAAGGCACAATCATGGGAGGCCTATGATAACAAAGAAACCACCAAGAAAATAGTTGTAGCCATAGAAGAAGGAGAAGAGAGATGCACTTACATAGGACATGACTTGACGGAAGAAGAAGAGCAAGAGTTGATAACCTTGCTAAGAGAATATAGAGATGTATTCGCTTGGAGCTACAAGGACTTGAAAGGTGTAGACCCTGACATATGCTCACACACTATCCCCATGACTTCAGATGTCAATCCCTCAAGACAAAAGCCATACACTTATAATGATAATTATGCTGCCAAGATCAAAGAAGAGATAGATCGCCTGGTGGAAGTTGTATTTATCTATGAAATTGAGCACACTCACTGGGTATCACCCATTGTAGTGGTGCCCAAGGAGAATTGAAAGCTACGTGTATGCATCAACTTGAAGAAGGTTAATGCAGCCACCGTTCGAGATAACTATCCGCTTCCCATCACTGAACATCTCCTAGAAAGAGTAGCAAGTAAGGAAGTGTACAGCTTCCTTGATGGATTCTCTGGTTATAATCAAGTAGTCATTGCACCAGAAGATCAGTATAAGACATCTTCTGCCACAGAGTGGAGCATATTTGCCGTTGGAGTAATGCCATTTGGGCTTACCAATGTGCCAGCCACATTTCAAAGGCTGATGTGTCATGTGTTTAAGGAATTCCTGAGAAAGAATTTAGAAGTCTATGTTGATGACCTCTATGCACATTCCAACATTAGGCAGACACATATACCCGAACTCAGGAAAATCTTTGACAAATGTAGAGAATATCAAGTCTGCCTGAACCCAGAAAAGTATGTTTTCATGGTCAGGCAAGGCAAAATTCTAGGACACATAGTGTCAAAGAATGGCATATCCACGGATGAGAAAGTGAGAGCCATCACAGAAATACCTAGGCCAAAGAATGTCAAGAAAGTACAAGCTTTCATGGGGCATCGCGATTATTATCGATGTTTTATACACATGTATGCCATCATTGCAAAGCCTCTCTACAGACTTTTGACCAATTTTGAGTGGACTGATGAATGTGAGAACTCCTTCAATGAGCTTAAACAACGATTATGTTCAGCACCAATCTTGATCACACCAGATTGGAATAAGCCCTTTCATGTGCATGTGGATGCATCCAATTATGCTATTGGATGTGTGCTAGCACAACCTACCGGCGAAGGTAATATGGATCTTCCAATTGCATATGCTAGTAGAAAGTTGAATGCGGCTGAACGAAACTATACGACCATTGAACGAGAAGGATTAGGCATGGTATATGCGGTTAAAAAGTTTAGACTCTATTTGCTTGCAAATAAGTTTAAATTTTTTACTGATCATCAAGCACTGTTGTACTTGGTAAACAAACCATGCAATACAGGTAGATTGGTGAGATGGTTCCTCTTACTAATGGAATACAACTTTGAGGTTGTGGTGAGGAAAGGCAAAACTCATTTGAGAGCTGACCATCTCTCTAGGCTCACATCTAGAGAGGCCCCACAAGGAGTATCAGATGACCTCTTGATGCTTACTTGTTTAATTTGGAAGTTGTACCTCAGTGGGCTAAAACTTTAGTGCCAGTATTGACATACGGGCCTAACCACCCAATAATAAACACTCAAGACAGAGATGTAGTGAAAGCCCAAAAGTACCACATCATGGCAGGGAGTATGTACAAGCACACAGATCAGGGGATATTAGCTTGTTGTGTGGAAGAGGATGAGTACACTAAATGGTTGCAATTAGCACATGTAGGTGCATTAGAGCAACACTACTCGAGGCAAAGAACCCTATAGACACTAAGGAGACTCGGAGTGCATTGGCCAACTATGGAAGCAGATGTCCATAAATTGTGTAAGGAATGCCCAGTCTGTCGTATTAGACCACCTATGGAGCACGCTACACTGTACTAAGTGGCTTTAGTGCCAGATTGGAGTGAACCATTAGTAGCCTTTCTAAGGATGAAAACATTCCCTCAAGAAATGACTTTGGCTAGACAAAGGAGCTTAGAACAAGAGGCACTAGAATATGCTCTCATTAGAGATAATTTATATAGACGAGGAAAAGATGGGTATCTTAGATTATGTGTCCATGAGAGCGACTATCTTAAGATCTTGGAAACTACTCACCAAGGTGTAGTAGGAGGACATTTTGGACGAGATCGGGTGATCAAGGCAATACTATTTGCAGGTTTTTGGTGGCCCACTCTTCACATGGATACACATACCTATGTGAAGGGATGTGATGTGTGCCAACGAACTCAATATCTTATACGTAAAGACGAGATGCCATTGAAACCAATGATGGGTGGACGTGCATTCTCTAAGTGGGGAATAGAATTTGTAGGTCCTATTAATCCCCTAGCTAAGGGTTCACATGCTGAATATATCATTGTGGCCACAGACTATCTAACCAAGTGGGTAGAGGTAAAAGCTACGACAAAGAATGATGCTCAGACGACCGCTAAGTTCTTATTTGAGAATGTGTTCACTAGATACGGGCGACCTATAAAGCTAGTAAGTGATAGAGGGACCAACTTCTTGAATGAACTCATTGAAAATCTTCTTCAAGAGTTCTTGGTATACACAAGAAGTCTGCCCCCTATCATCCACAAGTTAATGGGCAAGCTGAAAGCAAAAATAAGATTCTATGCAATGTGCTGACTAAACTAGTGAATAATAAATGCTCTGATTGGGACAAACAGCTACACCATGTTGTTTGGGCATACCGAGTTGCCTATAAAACGATACTCCAAGCCACACCCTTTCAGATGGTATTTGGCCAAAATGCAGTGCTACCATTGGACTTTTTGATACCTACATTGAGAGTAGCATAGGAGCACGAGTAGACATGCCATGAGCTCTCATCTAGAATCTTTGACTTGGAACGATTAGGTGAAACAAGATTAAGAGCAGCAGCAAGAATTTATGCAGCCAATAAAAGACAAAAAGCATATTTTGACGCACATGTGAAGGATAAAGGATTGAAAGCAGGAGACCTAGTCTTAGTCTACACTTTGAATCAACATGCACGAAAATTAGAGAAGAGAGGCTATGGACCTATGATCATAAATAGGATCTCCACAAGTGGAGCAGTTCAATTAGCTACACTGGAAGGTGATGTTCTCCCTAGTTACATTAGCGGATGCAGAGTCAAGTTATATCAGGAACCCCTCACGGAGGAGATGTTAAATTGACTCAATATTGCAAAGAAACATAAAGAAGAGGAAAAGCGAATTCGAGAAGAGGTACAGGCAGAAGCATTGGAACGCATCCGAAGAATGAAATTGAGAAGACAGGGCAGAGATCGGCCTAGGGTAGAGGCCTATGCAGCTCAAGGATATCATATGTCTATGTGTGAAGTCTCAAGTGTAAGTTCCCATAGAATAATTGATTGATGCCCTTTTGTAACCTTAGAGATAGGACAAGGAAATAGTGCAAGAATTGTATGGGCTTTGATTGACTCAGGTGCAGCCAGTAGTGCTCTTAAACTCTCCTACTATCAAGAATTGAACTTAAGTGTCAATCCTGTAGAAGCATATCTCGTAGGACTGGGAGGTGTGGAAACCCCTTGCATGGGCGAGGTGGAACTTCCCCTCTACCTCCAAGATGTGCTAACGACAGTTAAAGTGCTAGTGTGTCAAGACGAGGATCTCACTGAACCTCTTGTCTTGGGTCAAGACTGGATCTATGATCATGCAATCAACCTAAACCTAAGAAGTGGACTTCTTCAGGACTGCGTAAATCAGAACCGCATTACACTTGAATTAGAGAATGAAGCACTCAAGGAACTAGGAAAGGCACAAACTCCTGGTCCTTCGAGGAGTACACATGAAGATGATGATGCTACTCTTGTTCAAAACTATGTGATGTAGATGAATGATTGTCTTAACAACGAAGTCAGGGATACGATGGAACTCCCTTCTTTTCCAAAGGCGATAGGGATACGGCAACCTAAGGTGGATCAAATGTAGAAGAAGCAGATGACCTATGCTCGAAGCCACAAGAAAGTAGGAAGCACCGTGTCTCAACCACCAAAACAAATGTGGGTGTGGAAAGGCTACCAACCTATTGCGGTCCAGCCACAACCATTGGCCCAACTTCATATTAGTGAGCAACGACAGGACACTAATAAGAAGTCTTTCAAAATGTCTTCTACTAAAGCAAAGTCTATCAGGGTACCCAAGAAGTCGATTAAGGCTAACCCACAATCAAGATAAATTTGGGTGCCTAAGGCTTGCTTGCAGGCTCAAATAGCCACACAGAGACCACACTATGTACAACATGCTTCACTCACTCGAACAGCTGATACCCACTTTTATTCGACACGCATGAACATATATTGGCCCATGAGCACGAGCATAATCACTTGTAAATGGGTCCCTAAAAAGCCTCATTTCCAAGCAGACACTCTCATAAAGCCCTCTAGAGTCTCCATAAAACCAAACCAAAAGTCATTCACTGTGTTTGGCAGCCCAAAGCTTGTAATAAACCCCCCGACCCCCGTTTGTAAATTCATCTCCACCTACTAACTGCATCATCCTTAGATTGCATCTTTCCATTTAGCTCATATGACTATTCATTCACTAACTACACACACGATCACCGAACACTCACTGACCCACTAACCTATCACTAACCTCATGTTAATGTTGTAATGGGGACAAAAATTGTTCTATCCTGTCTATTACAATGTTAACACATGCTTCTATATTCTCACAGAACCAGCAAACAAGAAGTAACATGGCAGAAGCAGGAGGTACCAGTTCACACGCGGGGTCCAGTGCCCAAATTGTGGACATTGAAACTCTCCTCCTTAAACAACAACTCACCGAGAGCCCTCACGAACTCAGAGAAGTGCATGTAATTCCCATTCAAGACCCTCCGCAGGGACACACTTCTCATGTAGGTAAACATGCACATTGGTTCAGCGATGTCGCAGGTCCATTGGGTGAGGGCACCTACTTTTGGGAAGGAGAATTTGAATTTAATGGCAAATGGGGAAGATACCATTTCTTCACCTGTGAATTCAAGAAATATCAGGATGCAGAAGTAATGAGATTAGTATGGACAAAGGTCGGCTTGGAGAGCTATTTAGAGCACTCTTACCTAAGCCTGATTTTCTACGCTGCTCCTACTTGATTAGCACGCTCACCCTGAGTAGAGCCAAAGGGGGAGGTAGTACGTTTGTTCTCCCATCTCTAACACCAAGCCATGAATTGAAAAGATTTAAACTTACCCTCGACCTAGTACGGGAGGCCTTGGACATGAATGGCATGCACATTCCCACAGAGAAAGAAACTCTGATCCCTGAAAGAATGAAACACAAAGATCTTAACAAATTAAAGGATATGGTAGCGATGACGCCTACCATCGCTCTCCACTTATGCACTGTCATGCAACACTTTGCCTTTCTAGCTCAAGAGCAGTTCACCATGCCACCCAAAAGAATTTGGTTTAGCTTGTACTTGGCAGAGACAGAAAGCCTCACAATCAATCTACCCCACTGGATCATAGATCAAATCCACTTAGCACATCAACACTGGAATAAGAAACATAAGAATGTGCTTCATGGATGTTGTGCGCTAACAAGGGTCATTTACAGGTGCTTAGCTTATGATGTGCCTATTCAAAGAGCACTAGTGTGGTCTAGAGCCCAAGAATTCCAGAGACGGCTATCAACAGTAGGGCCACCATCGAAGAAAATGAGGGGTGTAGTTCAGATACCCAAAGCACAAGCAAGAGGTGCCACCCTCACACTAGAGGTGACACCACCACAAACATGACATGTCCGTCCGTTTACGATTCGCTTACCTATACAGAGTGCAGAAGGACCCAATCTAGTTTTTCCTCCGATTCCCTCTGACTTGGAGTTCCCACAAGGTTACACCTTGGAGGATCTGACAGATGAAGAAATTGCCCAAATGATTAATGAGGCTACTCTTGAGATGGCGGAAGCTCAGACCCGAGGACCACAACCAACCACCATGACTTCAGCTCCTACCCAACCTGAAGTAGTGGAAGTAGACAAAGATGAAGAAGAGACTGATGAAGAGGAGGTAGACGAGGAACATGACCAAGAGCAAGAAGAATTTACAGAACTAGCGAGTGCCCCAACATATACTGCACAAATCAAAAGATTATATGAGACTATGAAGAGAGTCCAAGAGCATCACAAGCTGTCACTGGAAACAGGAAAGATGCTAATAAGTCAGATGTTAGGAGAAGAAGGAGTGGACGAGCTGTTTATTGAATCCCTAAACCTGCACGCAGACACACTGGGCCTAGATGAAGCCATTCATTCAGCTATGGCTTATATTCATTGCTTTGAGAAACGAGTGCCTACCTGTCCCATGCACTCCGGAAAGCAAATCCACATACACCAGGAGATACCACACAGATGGAAGAACATCAGGTTGCACCATTATCACCACACTCCTCACCCATCACTGCACAATTCACTTCGCCCCATGACTACGACCACCCCAACTTCCACAATCACCACATATGTTATGGGAATCCCCCTCTCTCTAGGCATCCATCTTGGAGGAGTTACTATGCCCACCTTCACAACACTATTCACGAACATCACATCCACTCCACCCACTGTACCAATCTACACGGTCACACACACTTTTGACACCATGGAAACATCACCAACCACAGCACCACTCCCTCCCCACACACAACCACAATCTCCCATACCCCCTCCACCCACATCACCACTTGATTCCACCGCATTCAGGAGTCCCTTTCCCTTCCCCATTCCCCCTGCATCCTCTCCTTTCCCAGCATTCTTAAATGTAAATAATGTGTTTTCTACTTTACATCAATGTGTATTTCAACTACAGACTGAATATCAGACTCTCGAAGATTGCCATCGTCAATTAACTACAGATCACCAACAACTACAAAGGCAGCTTGTGACTATAGAAGAAGAAAATGCTGACTTGAATCAATGATATGCTACGCTTGAACACACCCACCAGACCTTATTGGAAGCTCCCCAGCCATCCGAGTCTTCTGAAGTTAAGAAATTAACAGCTTTACTTGAACTCTATCAATCAGAGAATGTCAAAGCCCGACGCAACCCAACATTATTAAGGAAGCACATGGCCACGGCCCTGGAAGAAAATAAACGACTTCAAAAGCAGAACGAAGAAAACCTAGAAGCTATGATGGAAGGCTCCACCCATGAGATCGACCCAGAATAGTTTAAAGCAGTCCCTTCAGACACGATGAAGACAATCCTAGAAAGCTATGTTGATCTGCTGGAAGCACATGATGATATGGAAAGAGAATGAGATGCACTGCGCCTCCAGCTAAGGGAGCAAGAAGAACAACCCAAGATCATAGAGTCTACATCGACTTCAAAGGAGGTAAAGGCACTGAAAGAGCAGGTTCAAGAGTTGCAAAAGAAGCTACTTGAGTATGAAAGACAACCCTCATGAATTATCGAACCAGAGCCAAATGAATTGGTGCCCATTGAAGTGGATGAGTTGTATAAGGAACCCTATGTTCCTATGCCTATGCCGGGCGGCCAGCAAACATCGAAAGGAATGGATACCCTGGAAGTTGAAGCACCCGAATGGCTTCAGAAACTCAAAAAGATAGCCAAAACCCATGAAGATCATGTTGCAGTCCAAATCCAATCAATGGCTAAACTAGAGGACACTATCATAAACTCTGAGTACTTTACGCACATGTCACATCACCGTTGGATATGAACAAATGATGCTCAATATGTGCCTTATTGTGTGCTCTTAGCAGATTACAATGTAGATATTCAACGAAGGTGTGGCAAAGCCCTGACTTTTGCCACTCAATTTGGTCATGAAGATCTACCTGAACGTGCGAAAAAAGGATCAACCTTCCAACCCACCTGGCAGATTCGTCTCTTGGAAACATATCCAGAAATGGTCTGCACATGGAACAACATGCCACTATTTATCAAGTATAATCCATGTTACGTTCTAGTCCTCCGAAGACACACCTGGCCAGAGTTTTCCATTGCTGTCAAGAATGTCAAAGGCTGTGCAAAGTGGTTGAATTATGTCTATCTAGCACCTCCACAAGGATAGCCCTCAGTTGCATATATGATCTCTACCATCCGTCACTGGAGTCTTAGACTACGGAACACCCCTGATGTGATGGCTCAAATGTGTATGAAGATATTTGAATTAATGTTGATCACATTCAGAACATTCAAAAACATCAAAGACCCACATTTCTCAGGAGTCAGCTTCACTGCTGGCAACCTAGACCTGGTGTATGACATGAGCATAACCCCCTCGATCAATGTAATATATGCTTGGCACGCAAGAATAAAGTACCTCCCAGCTTGCTACAAACAAACTTTCGAGGAGATATTCGCCACAGGGTTCTGGGAATACCACTCTAAAATATTTGTACCCAGACCCTCACATCTCCTCCAACTTTTTGCTATGCAGAGGACCTTACACTCAGATCAATTGCGGTTGCCACATCCGGACA
Organism: Ceratopteris richardii; assembly: GCA_020310875.1. Taxonomy (NCBI): domain Eukaryota; kingdom Viridiplantae; phylum Streptophyta; class Polypodiopsida; order Polypodiales; family Pteridaceae; genus Ceratopteris; species Ceratopteris richardii. Next base: position 152,794,633 of record CM035416.1, on the reverse strand, counting down.
TTCCAGGGCCAGTAGACTGGGATGATTTATTAACAGACCTAGCACGGGGGCTGCGACTGAAAGAACATCACCTAGCTTCAGATGTGGTTGAATACTATGTCCAACTCTCAGCCAAACAAGGGTCTGTCAGAGACGATAGACGCGAGAGAGGGGGGGTGTTGGCAGCAGTCAAGGCACCCAAGGACCCACAAGACAAGGAAGCCAAAGAAGGGAGTCAGAGCAAAGATCAAGCAGGCAAAGTAGTCAACACAGATCTGGCAAATAGGCCCTTAAATTTTTCCAAATATTTCCCAAATAGTGATTCTAGTCGCTCCACACCATTGTAAATACCATTCCACCTTTTTGAAGCTCCATTTTGTGCAAGACAAGGAGTCCTTGAGCTTGAGGAGCATTAGAAGCACCTACCTATCAATTTTCATAATTTTCAGAGCTCCTTTGAGCCTCCAAATTAGCCTACGAACCTAATTTTTAACTAGGTCGGACACTAGGTCCGGACAGGGCCAAAGCTAGTCAAAAACTATACATAGAGATAGAGAGCTCATTTTTGAGGTTAGTTTGTTGTAGAATTGAACTTGTAAGAGCACTTTTGAGTAATCTAAAGAACTCCATGGTCTCTCTCTTTGTTATTGCCTTGTGTGCACGTGTGTGTGTATGTTAGTGTGCTTCTCACTCACACACTTGTGCCATCACTTGTTCGAGGTCTTCATACCATCCTCACGTCTTCTCGGATTGACATTAAAGGAGGTGCTACTCATCACTGAGCTACACGTGTGCATATCCTTTTGCTATGAATCTTGCTTTATGCGTGCTTATGCTACCATCAACATTATGCTTTACTTTGTGAACCCACTTGCAACCTATGGATTTCTTTCTTTGTGGCAATGCAAGTAGCTTCCATGTTTCATTTTTGTAAAGTGCAATGATCTCCCCATCCATATATCTCGCCCAATCCGCATTTCTTATTGCATCTTCAAAACAAGAAGGTTCAACATCTTGTATTACCCTAGTCATGTAGGCACAATGATGAGTCATGTCACTATCATATATCAATCGTTTCATTGTATTTTGCATCCTCCCATACCTTGGTCTTAGGTCACTTCTTCTTTTTTTATCATCTCTATATGCCTTTCCTATTGGAGTCTTCTTCATAGAAGGCAATACAAGTTACTCATCAAGGCTCTTTTTTGAATTGCCTGATTGTCCATCAATGTCTTTAAAACCTGTAGATGTTTTATTACCAATAGAAAACTTTTCTTTAACTTTCTTAGCAGTAGTGAATGAATTTGATGGAATAAAAGTTCAATCTTCCACTCCATGGGTTTCAGTTGGAACTATTATTGGGTGACATATTAGGTCCACTCAAAACTTTGGATTATGCACTTGAATTTTCAACATTTTGTTTTTCATTTGTGTCAACATTAAGTCCTTTTTCATGAGCATAATATCTTGCCATTTCATCAAACATCACATCTTTGGTTACCTTCACTCAACATGTGATTGGGTTGTAGCATTTATATCCCTTTTGCTCAAGGGAGTACCCAATAGAGAGACTTCTTTTCTTTACGAAGGTGTCATCCTTAGCTCATCTGGAACATGTACATATGCAATAACAACAATGATAAGAGATCTATTCATGATGTATACAAAGTGTGTACAACTTCTACCCAATAATAATGAGACATATTTTTCTCAACCATCAAGGCTCTTGCTATTAAGTTATTGATTTTTGCATTTAGCAATGCCATTTTGTTGTGATGTGTACCAACATGAAAAATACCATTGAATTCCATGAATTTTAAAAAAAATATTGAATTCACTTGATATGTATTCATCTCCTCCATCTGATCTTAATGTCTAAATAGAATTCCCTAATTACTTTTCCACCATAGCTTGGAAATACTAAAAGTGAGTAAAGACCTCGCTCTTTTGCTTCGTGAGGTATGCCTATATTTTTTGTGTATGGTCGTTAATGAAAGTGACAGAAAACTTGGAACCTCCCATAGATGTAGTTGCAGACCCCAAACATACATGTGCACTATCTGTAGAACATTCTCACTTACATGCTTTTCATGCAAAAATAGTGCACTAGAATGCTTACCAAATTGACATGCTTGCATCTCTACAACCTTAAAATTTGGTAGTCCATTCAAAATCTCTGTTGACTATATTCACTTCAGCCTTTGTGAATTTGCATGTCCAATTTGCTTGTGCCATATCCCTATGTGAGAAACAACACATGCATCTTTTGCAAACATAATTGCATTCATTTCAAGAATTTTCACAATTAAAGTAAGCTTCTTACCCACTTTGTTCCCTTTATCGATCAACCTTCCATTGTGTGACTCTTCTACACATAAACCATCAGAGTTGATCGTAACTTGTAATCCTTGGTCAACCATTTGAACAATAGAAACTAGGTTCTTTGTTATATTGGGAACATGCAATACGTCAAAAAGATGTTTTACCTTTCCATCCTCCATCAAAAGTGCTATGTTTCCTATATGCTCAATAGGATGTGATGTATCATCACCTATTTTAGTGAATCCAAGAACTCATAATTTTTGCAAACTACTAAACCATTCTACAATGGTGGTCATGTAATTTGAAGCACTTGAATCAACATTCTAAATACCATTCAATTTTGAAAATCAACCGGCATTCTATTCATCATATGGCATTAGACCATGAACAACTTCTTTGAACCATCTACACTTGTAGATGCATAGTTGTTTTGTTGCTTTGTGATTTTTTTTATTCTTCAACCTGGAGTCACATATAAATTATTAGGTTTCATATTTCCTATTGATATACTTAGGTAGTGATGTGTGTGAACACACTAGGACTGTTGGGGCACTTTCTTCCCTCTTTAGGAGATTTTTTTCCCTCGGTTTGTATATATGCCTATTACCCTAATGGGCTACTTATCTTTATACATTCTCTTGGTAATACATTTAGTATTGTGTGTTTTGCTCCAAGCTTCTTCTTCTTCCTTGTGCTATTCTTGTGCTTCCGCACACCTCAAACTCCAACAATTGGTATCAAAGTAGGTCCTCGCTTCATCAAGGGCACCATCGACACCCCTCCAGTCACGGTCTCAAAATCGCACAAAAATTGGTGAGCATACTCAAGATGATTAAGAGATCAAAAGGGCTTTGCTTTGTGGTGTCAAAATTGCAATCTGAGCCCGTTTTGGCCTCCAAACGCACTATCGCAATGCTTGTGAAGGCAATTTTTTCTTTTTGCACCAAAGATATATACAAGTTTTCGTTCGCCAGTATAAGTACCTCGAAGTCTACTATAGATAACATGTTCTTTACCATAGTCAGAATAAAAACATTGAAAGTTGTAAAATTGTTATTGTCCCATTGGTGGAGGATGTGGGCACTCCCTTATATAATGGTCTTGTTGGAACCTAAAACATGGTCCTTTAGGGCCCTGTGGTCTTGTTTGTGTATCAATTGGGGTTGCTCGTTGGGATTGGCATACATGATGTTAGTATAGTCTAGCTCCCAACTAGGTTCTATCGGTGGATTCTCATATTGGTGTGCTTCCAAATGTTTGGGTGACTCCGTGTAGTATGATGAAGGGTTATCTACATGGGTGGAATCAGAACTGTTAGAATTAGGATCATTTTCTATGATCAATGGGGGTGAGGGTACTGTTGGAAATGAGGTAGGCCCTTAGCTCTTGGCTCATGTCACAAGTCCGTGGTTCCATAGGTCCAGCATATACAACATTAATTTAGCAATCTTCCATATTGACAAAACATGAATATATCACAACTTTAATCATACAGATGATGAGACAAAGATAGAGAAAGAATAGACGACATATGTAAGGTGTTACGTAAGCCATCGCTTACTCATAGTATCATATATACCAATGTTCAATGTACAATGTGGGAGCAAAACTCTCAACCACTCTATGTGATGAGAAATAGATGAATGAGTGAATGTACAAATGTAACAAACATATTCAGATGTATGGGCAGTAATCTGAATATACATGAGATGTGTGACCTTATAGGTTATAGAAGAGTGAATATGAGTGACTGAAAGAGGAAGGATCAATGTGAAACTGATAATCAACAAACCCTCATCTAACCTTAGGCTATGGAAGACTTTCATCTTTTGAAAGTTAAAGGCTACATCAAAACAGGTATCTAGAGGTTTTTCTAGAGAGTTTTGAGAGATCTCTTTCATGGCAAGAAGGCTCATCTAAGGAGACAAATGTGAAGATGGGATGAGTTTTTTGTTTTCAGCCAATTTTCTTTTGTAAATTCGTTGGATATCAAGGTACAAATGTGATCTAGAGAGGTAAATCTAGAAAGGTAATTCATCATTCATACGAAAGGTTGGTGAATTTAGTCGTTCAGACATTTGAAGCAGAATTTTGATTCAGAGATATGAGGAGATGATAAAACATGTTTCTATATTCACTTCCATTTGTATACCATGTTTGTTTTATCTCTTACTCTTAGCATTAGAGGAAGAGAAAAGTTCATTTGAAGAGGTCAAGAGTGTTTGCTACTTCAAGATGAAGATAACAAAAGGTATGGAAGAGAAGTTTGAAGATGTTGACATCATCAGGTGGAAGAAAGATGCAGAAAAAGAAAGTCCATCATTTCCAAAAGAAAAGTAAGACTTCCTTTTCTCTCATATACTTTCCATATACTTTTCCTATTTTATCCTCTACATCCAAAGACAAGTCTACGAGAACATCTTGTGAAGAAAGTCTAAAGAAAAAGCAATTTCTTGTTTTGCATTACACTTGGTCATAATTTAGTAGATTTGACAAAGAATTGCATTGAGAGAAAGAAAAAGTGGCAGATATATGTTTTGACTCATATGTATATGAGTTATGTTTTAGTTGAAGATTTTAAGCAGGAAGCTATATGTTCCCTCAAAGAATTCTTGGAGTGTCAACACAGAGCTACTTGGTATATGACAAGTTGCAGAGAAGTATATTTCTTCTTTATATAACTCTTAAGGTAAAAGAGTTTTTGTAGCAGATGTTGAAGACTTGGGTTGAGGTTTTATGTTTGGAAAAGGTTACCTCATATTCAATATTTTCAGAAACTTCAGTCTTGTTGATGTACAAGTCAATAGAGAATCTACTTTCTATGATTGTCTAGACTTTTGGATACATGTTTGTATTCAAAAAGGTGTTCCATCAGATCCTCACACTTGATTGAGAAGTGGAGATAACCAAAAGAAAATCAAGTAGGTACTGTCACATTTCACCCGGGTAAAATATGAAAGTTATGAAGTATCAACTTGCAGCTTTTGGAGTTCTCAAGGTGAGAAGTTTATCCACTTATATTTCGAGTAGGAGTTGCAGATTCTTGAAGGATTTGTTTGCAGAAAAAGTTTTACAACTTTTTGAAAAGCATGGACACTTGAAGACATTCAGGTAAATAAATCAAACATTCAATCATGAAGGTTTGATGATAGCAGATTCTACACAAGAGAGATCATTGATCTTGAATGATCATGAAAGTAAGTAAAAAGTAAGTAAAAAATTCAGGTTCTATCAGATTTGTCTTGCAGAAGAAGATACTTGTTATGTTACAGAAGGTTATGAATCCTAAAATGCTTTCAGAAAGGTTTTGTTATGTTAGGATCAGCTAACCTTATTCTACAATTTGGAAAGCTGAGGAATGACATGGAAAGCTATTGGCATGTGTACAGTGCTAATAAAAAGGGTTCAAAGATTTTGTTTCAGATACAGGTATTGATTACTGAAGATCAGATTTATGAAGAAGGACGCCCAAGATTTCATAAAGTCTGATATAATTTGAAGAATATTGGATACTAGTGTTAAATCATCCAGGGGGTGATGAAACATGAGGACTTATTTTCAGCCATATGTAAAAGAATGCAGAATCATACCTTAAGGTATTCCTATATTTTCTTTGTCAAGTTCTCTTTATGTTCCAGCTTTAAAAGAAGAAGGAAGAAGAAGAATGTTTGGAGAAAGTTCCTGTTAGGATGTTCCTGTTCAGGAGAAGGTTCCAAAATTCTATTGAAGAGAAGCTTGATATTTCAGAAAGGTATATGTTCAAACTCCACACCACAAGTGGTTAGAATTATCCCTTCGAGCAATCCTAGAGGTCTTTCAAAATGATCGTCGGCCATTTGAAGCTTCATTCTAGTTGGTCTTAATGTGGGTGTGCCCCATTGCTTCCACAAGGAGGTGGTCGCAATGGCAACACCAGCACCTGAATCTATGATTGCTTTGGTTGTGTAACCTTGGTAGGTGATTGGAAGATAAGTATTACCTTCTTCACCCTCACACATGTCCCCTATTTTGTCTAGAGGTATCTCTGGAATTTTTTGCTTAGAGCCTGTTTTTGGCTTATTGGAATCAAGTTCTGGAACTTGATCCTTCACATGATTCCATAGCTCAGGTTTTGCTTTGAGCAGCTCTTCTACAGTGAGATGACATTGAACCTTAGTGTTCTTCACGACATCAATGTTCCTTGGGATCACTGACTCTTCATGTCTGACCAGTATTGTGGGAGTTCTGATTTGAAGAGATTCAGATTCCCATGGGCCTAGAAATTGAGGCAGATCTTCTAAGGTATTAGATTCAAAATCTAATCTTTCGCCTTCTTGTTGTTCTACTTCATCTCCATAAATAGATGGAATTTCTTAGGGAAATTGATCATGAAGATCATCAATCTCACGAATAGGAGGGGAATTACCCTTCTCCTTGGTCCATTTCTCTTCTTGTATTTCCCGCAAGAACTCTTGAGAGTACTGTTGAATTGAAGGAGGTATTCCAGCATCCGTGGAATTAGGAACATAAGCTCCCATTGGTGGTGAGCTTCCTCTTTCAATAACTGGTTGAGCCTGTGGAGGTAAAGAAACTTGTGGTTTGTTTACCAACTGCTCTAATCTTTCTAGTAAGCCTTGGAAATGCAAATCCGGTTTGACAGAGTTTGTTTGATTGAACTTTTGACTAGTCTCGAGTATAGCTTGAGCTTGTTCTACCATTTTCATGCACATCCTCATCCGTTCAATCTCTAAATCCACTCTAGGGTAACTCTTGTCTAGATTTGCAGCTGTTGGCCCTTCTTGAAGTCGAGCCTGGTAGGCCTTGAACATCATGTCCAAACCTTCTGGGCTTGGATCTGCGAGAACAGACCCTGGTTGCGGTCTATTTACAATGGGTGGTGGGGTGGGATGAGGTGGAGTGGATGGAGTTTCGGCATGTGAGGGCTTTGAGATGCAATGTCTTGTATTTTTGTTTTCGCTTCTTTTAAGCTTTCTTCTAGTTCCGATAACTTTTTATTCCACTTGCGATTGGCCTTTTCTCTGGTATCTTGCCATGTTCTTGTTTTCCTCTTACTAGGCTCTCCTGATTCACTTGACTCTGATTGTTCTGCTGGTTTATCTTGTTTTAATGCTTGTGCCCTAGTAACTGCCTGTACAGGTGCCACATTACTGCTACTGGCACTTGAATCCGCCACTAAGCCTACCACATTAATGGGTGTAATCTTGGGTGCACTAGAGGGGTTTCTTGGACAATCTCTGGGAAGATGGTCTTTTCCACATTCAGGACAAAAAGCTTGTATTGTGATAACCTGACCTTGACTCGGAGATGGTGGGTGGGGATAGTCACGAATGAAATGGTCACCTTGACATCTGAAACAAGATCCTCTAGGGGCTTGTGGTCTCATTTGTCTCAATTGGGGCCTAGGGTTAGGATTTGTGTACATGACATTGGAGTATTCTAGCTCCCAATTTTGCTCCATAGGTGGTGCCTCATATTGATACGAGTAAATCTCACTATGCTCAGGCAACTCAGTGTAATAAGCATGTGGACTACCTTCATGGGAGTAGTCTGAACTATGAGCATGAGAGTCATTATCTGGTATCAATGGGGTTAGTGGCACCAATGCTCTATTTGGATTTTCCTCTCCCACAGCATACTTGATTGGAATCACATTGGCAGGAGCTGGTGGTTGGTTTCCCAAGACTGGTTGTGGCCTATATTGTGCCTGATATTGTTGTTGTGGTCGATAATATGGTTGTTGGTATTGGTTCTGATACCTACCTTGTTGGTAAGGTTGCCGATAAGTTTGTCTAACAACCTGCCTATTGTAAGGACAATCTTGAGCTGTGTGGTTCGTGTATTTTCTCTCAATAGTGCAATATGGAGCATTCCTTTCTCTAATGTTTTGGTTTTGCATTGGGCATACGTTAGCCATGTGGTCGCCTCCACAAGTGTAACACCAGTTCAATGGGGTGACTCTTTGTGTTTGTCTCTTTTGGACTCCCAGCTTCTTGGCAACTTGCTCAGCTATCTCATCCATTTCTGTGGAGATTTTTGAAGTATGACTAGTAGAACTATCAGAATCCTTATAGAGTTTGGACAATCCTAACTCCTCACCCAAGTTATCTTCTATGTCAATGCACGTCCGCACACACTCTTCTATAGATCTGGGCTCTTTCAAGTACACATATGATCTCAACTTTGTGCTCAGTAAGCCATCTAAGAACAAATCCACTTGTTTGGCTGGTGTGGGTAACTCGGGAGCAGGGCATCTCTCTAAATGCTGTATGAATCTTCTACCTGCTAGTCGCACTGTTTCTTGGGGTGTCTGCTTGAAGCTGTAGATCAGGGATGATGTGTTATGCCTGATACCACTCTTGGAAAATTCTACAATGAATTCGTCTAACAGTTGACCTATATCGTGATAGTTGCGACTACTCTGTGGCTGAAACCAAGCTAACGCAGTGCCCTTAAGAGTCAAACCAAATGCCTCATACTAGGTGAACAAATCCTCAACCTGTTCAGCTCTTAACACTTGTTTGAACTCGGCCACATGATCATAAGGATCTCCTGACCCGTCAAAATAATTCTTCATTGCCTTGATCATTTGAGTCGGTCTAAGGCTTCTTGTGTGCTCTCGGGGTCTAGGCAATGGAAAATCATGTTCATCTCTTTGTTGCCTATGTGCTTGATGTCTCTCTCTTTCAGGTCTTTCATTTTCAAATCCTGCTCTATTTCTGCCCACAGGGTGTGCAAAACTTACCTCAGGTCGCTCTCTAGTTCTTTCTCTCTGGGCTTCATGAGCTTGGGATGATCCTACTCCTTGGAGACCATGGGAAACATTGGATCTTGGTGGAGGGAAAATCAATTCACTCTTCCAAGTATATGCATGTCTATCATGTTCTGTTACCAAGAATATCTTCTCTGATGTGTTATCCAGGTACACAACTTTGTCTAGTATCTTAGGATCTTTGAATTCATAGATGATGACTATGCCTTGTTGGCTAGGTTGATCTGGTTTGAATCTCCAAAAGGCTTCCTCTATTTCTCTATTCAAGAATAGTTCTATGCTTTTGTTGTCTTGAGGGATCCAATCTGGAGTGATCACTCTGGTCAAAACTGACTTACCTCTAGGCGTTTGGGGTCCTTGTCCTACATTTCCTTGTTCTAGGTCTCCTATCTCATTCTCATGAATGATATTTCCAAACTCATCGGTCCTATCTGGTAGGTTGGTGACCACATACATGGTTCCTTCCTTATCAATGTATGAACCCTCTTCGAACTTGACCACCGGGTGCTCAAGTCCAAAGGGTTGTTCTGGATTTTTGAGTTGGACCACTGATCGCCTCAGGCCATCCTCATGGATGCGAGCACCTAATCGGTTGGTCCGAATATATTCCAATTGTGTCTTATAGGGACCTTCTGGTGTTTGTAGATGGGCAGTTCCTGAGCCACCTGTTGGTTTCCCCATGCTAAAAGACATTTCAGAGTCACTTGTGTCAGAGCTTAGTACATAAGGACAACCACTTAGTTGTTGTGCCCAAGACTTAGCTGTATGGTTGACACTAGACTGAGAAGATCTAATGCTTTTTCTATCCTTGCCTAGGTGTCTACCAGATCTCAGGTTCATAAGCTTTGGCTAAGAGTCCAAAATTTCCCCTTGGTATGGTTCAAAAATCCTTTGGAGCCCCCTTGGTTTCCTAGTCCCACTTGAAGCCCAACTTCAAATTATCCTAGCTATAGAGCTCAAAAAATGGACTTTGGATGAAAAAGTTATGTCAAATCAGGCTCCTGGGGGTCAAAACAGGCAAACAGGACCTTTTGGAAAAAATCAAGATTTTGTGAAATCAAGAGAATCGCGATTTTGTGAACTTCAAGAGAATTGCGATGCTGTAAATCTCCAGAGAATCGCGATTTTGTGAACTTCAAGAGAATCGCGATGCTGTAAATCTCCTGAGAATCACGATTTTGTGAACTTCAAGAGAATCGTGATGTTGTAAATCTCCAGAGAATCACGATGCTATGAATCTCAAGAGAATCGCGATGCTATGAAATCAGAGAATCGCGATTTTGTACCTTGAGAATCGTGTTTTCACAAAATCATGTTTTTGGCTGAAAATCCTGACTCTTGTGAGAAACGCGATTTTGAGCCGAGAATCGTGTTTTTGAGAATCGCGATTTTGAGCAGAGGATCGTGTTTTTGAAAATCGCGATTGCCAATAGAGAATCGTGTTTTCACAGAATCGTCTTTTCACAGAATCGTGTTTTCATAGAATCGTGTTTTTGGCTAAAAATCGTGATTTCTGAGAATCGCGATTTTGAGCACAACCACAGAATCGTGTTTTTGAGAACTTAGAGAATCGTGATTCTGAGCACAAGTAGAGAATCGCGATTCTGAGAATGACCTTAGAATCATCTTTCCTTCAGAGGGCTTTTAGGCAAGAAACAGAGAATCGTGATTTTCAAAAAATTTTGAATTTTTCACAGAATCGCGATTTTCATCACAGAATCGTGTTTTTTGGTGGGAAATTCAAATTTCTGAGTGCCGAGCAATGGCGAGCTCCGTATGTGCAGAAAACCATGAAAAAACACAAGCGCTTGCTCTCTCTTGCACTGCCTAACTCCTCCTCGCACAATAATGCATGAAAGATGGTATGAAAATGGTGAAAATGCACTAAAAAACAAGAAATTTCTATGAAGAAGAAGATGGAAGAAGATGGAGATGGTGATGATGATGAAGATGAAGAAGAAAAATCTGAAAATGAACAAAAATGATAGTTTTTTTACCTTCCAACGTCGCAAATCTACGATCTTACCATCACAACGCTCGCCCTCGAAGCTCTCTCCCCGGCAACGGTGCCAAAATTTGTTGTAGCTCAAGTGTAAGCACCACCTCCTTTACTTGTCAATCCGTGGAGACGTGAGGACCGGTATGAAGACCACGATCAAGTGAAAGCACAAGTGCGTGAGTGAAAGCACACAAACATGCACACACATACACACACATGCGCACAAGGTGAGATCAAAGAGAGGAAAAATGGAAAGCTTCGATTGCAAAAGAGTTCTCTTACAAAAGCTCTATTCTCTAAACAAGCTAAACTCAAAAATGAGCTCTCCAGCTCTTTTTATAGTTTTTGGACTAATTTTGGCCCTGTCCAGACCTAGTGTTCGGCCTAGTTAAAAATTAGGTTCCAGGGCTTATTTGAGGGCCCAAAAGAAGTCTAAAAATTATGAAAATTGGTAGGATGATACTTCTAATACTCCTCAAGCTCAAGGACTCCTCAGATTGAACAAAATGGAGTTACAAAAATAGAAAATGGTATTTACAATGGTTTTTAGTGATGGAAATCACTATTTTTGTAGGGGATTCTTCTAAAAATTTGACATGTACTTCTTGGAGATCCCTACTTGCTCCTTCTTCTTGTGTGTGACCACCTTTCTGATGTGCTTCCATGCTTGTGCTTGACCTTGAGTTCCAACAGTATATTTTAGAAGTGCGCACATATATGTTTATACCAGGTTCTGAAGGAAAGAGGTATGAAGGATTTAAAGGATGAAGACATGATGACATCATAGATTTTTTGACTCATATTTCAGTTGATTTCAGTTGATTTCAATTGAGTTGAGTTGAGTTGACTTGAAGTACAGTCAGAGATGAACCAGCAGTGTTCATAATACACTAAGTTATGAGTTGTCAGTCACAGGTTCCAAGATTCAATTCCTGATTTTGTTTAGTGTATCTACATGACACAGCAGAAGTACGTTGAGAAAATTTTTCGTAAGATAAATGCAAATATGTGGATCCTAGTGTATGTTTTCAGGTTTTTGAAAACAGGAGATAGCAGGTTCGAAGACAGTTCATGCTATATTTGTTGTCAAGCAGTGACTGCTTGATGTGTACACTATTGCATATCTAGTTTGCATATTTTCTCAAGTATTATGGTTCATATTCAGCAAGTTCACGTTTTTTTGAAGGAAAGTCAAATTCAGTTTTGAAGAAAAGGTTTGAAGGTCAGTTCAGGATTACAAGCTTGAAGCTTGTAATAGTTTGCAGCTTATGAAGTTTGAAGATCTAATCCAGATTGAACCAATATAACATTGCAGAGGGGATTGTTGGAAAGCAATGTTCTTTTGATTTCAACAATTTTCCATTGATTCATTTATTATTCTATTGGTGAAATTGTCCAACTATATTGGCATATGTATATCTTCTTTGTATTCCCTATACAAGAAGATGGCGCGCGTTGTTTAAGTAACATCTATAGCAATTTGCTCTAGTTATTGTACAGCAAGCCACGTTGGGCAGTGTGCTTAAGACATCATCCTCCCATATGAGCCTCCAGGGTTCAAGTCCCCCGATCGGCAGCGCTGAACAAAATCTTTTGAAACATGCTTTTCTCATAAAGTTCATACGGACAGCCAAACTCACGCCGATTAGCGATAAAGCTTCTTAGCGAACGACGGATTCCGACGGAGATTTTTCTTACTAAGCGATCGCTTGATTTATTAGCTTTTGGTTAAGCTTTTCAAGGTATAACAATACTATATAAGAAGGCCAAGCTCATTGTTATTTTCATCCTTCACCTAGTATTCAACATAATCTTGGAGCTTGGACCTCAATAGAGGTGGTGTTTCTTCTAGCACATGGGGCAGCCATGGTGCTAACTTGAAGCATGTTGAGGAGCAGCTATGGAGTTCTTCTTGGAGAAGATGAAGGGTGTGCTCACGCTCTAGTTCATGGAGAGGAGGTTATCTCTTGTTCATGGCAAGAAGACTTGGTCATTAGCAGCTTGATGGTGAGGATCGGCCATCTACATGTTGTATTTGAAGATTGTCTTCTACAAGAAGATATCAGGTTGAAGATTGTCTTCTACAAGAAGATATCAGGTTGAAGATTGTCTTCTACAAGAAGATGTAGGGCTACTTCAAAGACATTGGATGGTGGTTAACATAAGATTTACATCTTATGTTAAGTATTCAATTACATATTCTCTTTATGCACACAAGTACTACTTGAAGTTTATGGAAGCTGTGGCGTTCATATCAAGAGGAGTCCTATTCGGCATAGGTACAAGAGAAACAGTACGTATATGCTTTATGCATATTTGGATGAGGTGTTTGAGAAGGTGTGTTCACATGAGTTTGAGGATTTCCGGCAGCAAACTTGTTAGCATTCTTTGCTACTTTTTAAGTATGTGATCTTTTCACACACGTATTTGACTTAGGGTATAAAAGCACTCCTTGAATTTCTTCAAATCTCTTCATAACTGCTCTTCTAAGACACGACCTGCAAATGATAATCTGATAGTAGAAATTGATATCTGTGATTTGATGTCGATCTGATTCCTTCATCTTCTCTAAACCATTGTTCTTCCTTGAATTTGAAGTAGTCTTCTCTTCATCAAGTCTGGATCTTCAAATAATACTTTTGTAAAGAATTTGCATACTCTTCCAAAAATATTCAGCTGCTAACAGATCATCAACTTCATACTCCACACTGATGAATACATGTAACTGAATTGTCTAATTCTCAAATCTCTACTCATCTAGATTAAGTGTGTATGTCAAATGTCAAATGTTAGAAGATGATATGTTGTAAATCTGGAAGTCTGGGAACCTGGGATTATGGATGAGCCTTAATGCATTGATGCCAAATACCAAAAGTTCTGAAACCAAAACCTTAGTGCTCTGATACCAAATGTTGGAAATGAGGTAGGCCCTTGGCTCTTGGCTCATGTCACAGGTCCGTGGTTCCATAGGTCCAGCATATACAACATTAATTTAGCAATCTTCCATATTGACAAAACATGAACATATCACAACTTTAATCATACAGATGATGAGACAAAGATAGAGAAAGAATAGACGACATATGTAAGGTGTTACGTAAGCCATTGCTTACTCATAGTATCATATATACCAATGTTCAATGTACAATGTGGGAGAAAAACTCTCAACCACTCTATGTGATGAGAAATTGATGAATGAGTGAATGTACAAATGTAACAAACATATTCAGATGTATGGGCAGTAATCTGAATATACATGAGATGTGTGACCTTATAGGTTATAGAAGAGTGAATATGAGTCACTGAAAGAGGAAGGATCAGTGTGAAACTGATAATCAACAAATCCTCATCTAACCTTAGGCTATGGAGGACCCTAAGTCAGATACGTGTGTGAAAAGATCACATACTTAAAAAGTAGCAAAGAATGCTAACAAGTTTTCTACCGGAAATCCTCAAACTCATGTGAACACACCTTCTCAAACACCTCATCCAAATATGCATAAAGCATATACGTACTGTTTCTCTTGTACCTATGCCGAATAGGACTCCTCCAGATATGAACGCCACAACTTCCATAAACTTCAAGTAGTACCTATGTGCATAAAGAGAATATGTACCTGAATACTTAACATAAGATGTAAATCTTATGTTAACCACCATCCAATGTCTTTGAAGTAGCCTGACATCTTCTTGTAGAAGACAATCTTCAACCTGATATCTTCTTGTAGAAGACAATCTTCAAATACAACATGTAGATGGCCGATCCTCACCATCAAGCTGCTAATGACCAAGTCTTCTTGCCATGAACAAGAGATAACCTCCTCTCCATGAACTAGAGTGTGAGCACACCCTTCATCTTCTCCAAGAAGAATCCCAAGAAGAACTCCATAGCTGCTCCTCAACATGCTTCAAGTTAGCACCATGGCTGAGGTCCAAGCTCCAAGCTTGTGTTGAATACTAGGTGAAGGATGAAAATAACAATGAGCTTGGCCTTCTTATATAGTATTGTTATACCTTGAAAAGCTTAACCAAAAGCTAATAAATCAAGCGATTGCTTAGCAAGAAAAATCTCTGTCGAAATCCGTCGGTGTGAGTTTGGCTGTCCGTATGAACTTTATGAGAAAAGCATGTTTCAAAAGATTTTGTTCAGCGCTACTGATCGGGGGACTTGAACACTAGTGGCTCATATGGAAGGATGATGTTTTAACCACGCTGCCCAACGTGGCTTGCTGTACAATGAGTAGAGAAAACTGTTATACATGCTCACTTAAACAACGCGTGCCATCTTCTTGTATAGGGAATACAAAGAAGATATACATATGCCAATATAGTTGGACAATTTCACCAATAGAATAATAAATGAATCAATGGAAAATTGTTGAAATCAATAGAACATTGCTTTCCAACATGTACTAATGCCCTACCGAGATTATCTTCTAACACTGTATACTTTACAAAGATTACATTCCCTAGGGGTGGTGGTTGTTGGCCTCGCACAGGTTGCGTTCTAGGCTATGCTTGGTAGGGTACCTGGAAGTTCTATTGTGGTCAATAATAATAAGGTTGAGCATTATATTGGCCAAGATATCTATCAGGTTGTTGTTGGTGTAAATCACAAGCCTACACATTTGGCTTGAAAGATATCTTGAAGATCATACATATGTGAAGAAGCATAGGAACCATTGCTAGTGGTTAATTACCACTTTATCTCATTGTAAAAGTCAAATTGACTTGGAATCTCTTGTAATCACCTACCAAAAGGATTCGTGGAAAAATTAGTTGTTTGATTGAAAGAATATCTCCAAGCATTTAAGAGCTTGATCATAGGGAGCCAAAACTTTGAATTTGAATTCAAATTTCTACTCATTCCTTATAAAAATGGACATGAAAAGTCGCAGGCAGAGAAGAGCACTCCCGAGCCTATCATTACTGATTCTTGAGTGTGTGTGAGGTCTACACTCTAGCCCACACCACTCTACACCATTTGGCAATGAAGTTCATGCCAATGGAGTTGTATACAAGTGTTTATTAATACATACATTCACATTGTCCATCTCTGAGTTCTCTGTTACTCTACTCAAAAGTCTGTCAACTTGTCAAGGGCATATCTCGGTCAATTCTTCACCAAATTCAGTGATTGAAAGCTTTTTGGATTTAGATTGAAGTCATCTACATGCTGTCAAAATTTGAAGACATTCTATTCAGCCATTTTGGAGAAATATGTGTCGATGTGATCTATGGTCATTTTCTACTACAGTCCTAAAAAGTGGGGGGTATAACTTAACTTGCTAAATTGATTTCTCTTAGCATAGTTTATCATTTTACATCATTCCACTTGGAATAGGTAGCTTACTACGTTAATTAGATACCCGTAAAAGGAATTTTTCCAATTCCTATTTTGCTGGTCATACTGAGCAAAATACCCAGCAAGTGTCAAGACATAAATAGAAGGTTTTCTTGAGTTTGTGAAGGTCAAAGGTATCTATTTTGATTCAATCATTGCACACATCATTTCCAAAGTACATAGGACATTTTATGGTGTCATTTGAAAGCTAAGGAGGTCTAGTTATCAAGTCTGAAGCAAAAGAGGGCTAGTACCAAGCAGGTTTAGCAGTACCTACTCAGTCTCTTGGAGCATCCATCCATCTTTCCCAATAGTGGTATCAGAGCAAGTCAAGGTAAAATGGGAGATGGTTTTCCTTCATTTATTGACAAATTGGACAGCAACAATTATCAAGCATGGTCTCTAAGGATGAAGACCTACCTACAAGGAAGGAGTCTCTATGGATACATCTCACGAGATGAGGAATTACCCTCATTCAAAACAAGAGGATTACCAACAAAGGAAGAACATGAAAAGCTCAACACATGGTGTGCTAAGGATTCATTGGCAAGGTCTTATTTACTCAACTCTATATCTGACTTTCTTTTGCCACATATTAGAAATTGTAAGACATCCAAGAGACTTGGGAAACCTTGTTATCTTATTTTTCCTCCAACACAAGGGCTAGGAAAAATCAGTTGTGGATTGAATTCACAACATTAAGGAAGCGACCTAAGCAAGTTGTTTCAGAATTTGTGACCAAGATTAAAGATGTAGCAGATCAGTTAGCAAGCATAGGAGAAGAGATTGAAGAAGAACAGATTATAAGGCAAGTAATCAATGGAATCAAGGCTAATGACAAATGGGAAAGCTTCACCACTGCTATGGATCTTTACATGGACATGCACACTCCAGATCTTACAACTCTCATGGGACAATTGTTTACTCATGAAGCAAAGCTCAACAAGAATGGAGACACATCCAAAGGTAATAACTCTTCTGCCCTATACACTGATAAGAAGTCTAAAGATAAAGGCAAGAGCAAGAAGGTGGAAGATGAAGGTTCAACCTCTCAAGCCAACTATGCAGGGAGAGATAGATCATCAAGAGGAAGGGGTAGAGGAGGTAAGCAAGGTAGGGGGAGATCTTATAACTCCTCACCATGCAACATTTGTGGTTTATCAAATCATACTACAGATGAGTGTTTCAAGAATTACAAGAATCATAGAGGAAGAGGATATCAAAGAGGTGGATACTCACAGTCAAGAGGTAGATTCAACCATCACCAAGGCTACAACAATAACTACAACAACAACTACAACAATAATTACAATGGCAACTACCAAGGAGGATTCAAATCTAGGAAGGATTACAACAACTACACAGAGGAGCAAGATGACTCTCTTCTAATCATGAACATGACTTCAAAGTCAGGTACAAATGATGACCATCTATTCTACATTGACTCAGGATGCTCAAATCATGTGGCTGGCAATGTATCACTACTCTCTGATCTTGAGGAACCAAAAGGTAAGCATCAAGTTCAAATAGGTGATGACACAAAGCATTCAGTAGTTAAAGTTGAAAATGTCAAGACTTGTGATGGAAATTAGAATTTGTTGAGCAGGGTACTCTATGTACCAACCATTACAAAAAATTTAATGAGTGTTGGTCAGATTGTGGAGAAAGGTTTGCAGGTTAGATTCAATCAATATGGAGCATATGTGGAGGATCCAAGGCATGGGTTCAAGAGGATTGCTAAAGGAGAAAAATCAGGTAGACTTTTCACTTTTGAGTTAGAAGATACAAAGAATATTGCACTATACAGTTATAAAGATCAAACACCTTCAGACTTTGAGATTTGGCACAAAAGGTTAGGGCACATAGGAGAAAGAACCTTGAAACAAATGTGCAAGGACCAAAGTGTGCTTGGGATACCCAATGTATCCAAGCAACATATGATTTACAAGTGTGGTGCTTGTCAATTTGGGAAGTCTCACAGGTTACCCTTCTCAAGGAAAGGATACATGCATGAAGACTACCTAGAGCTTGTACACACAGATGTATGGGGACCAAGCAAAGACCCCTCTGTCTCAGGATCAAGGTACTATGTGTCTTTCATTGATGATTATAGCAGATGGACTTTATTGTACTTTATGAAGCACAAGGATGAGGTATTTAATTGCTTTAAAAAATATCTTGCACTAGTTGAAAATCAGACAGGAAGAAATTTGAAAAGGCTAAGGTCAGATGGAGGAGGTGAGTACTTCTCCAATGAATTTGAAGACTTCTTGCAGGACAGAGGCATCAAAAGAGAAATAACCACAAGGTATTCTCCTGAACAAAATGGGGTAGCTGAGAGAAGAAATAGATTAATTGTTGAGACAGCTAGGTCTATGTTGAATGAGAAAAAGTTACCTAACTATCTATGGGCAGAAAGTGTTTCCACTGCCACTTACCTCATAAACAGGTTACCATCTAAGTCTCTTGATGGCATGACACCCTATGAAGCATGGCATGGTAAGAGACCCTCACTTGACAATTGCAAAATATTTGGATGTGTAGCATATGTACACATTCCTTCTCAGATAAGAGGTAAGCTAGACCCAAAGGCTGAAAAATGCATCTTTATTGGGTATGATTTAAATCAAAAAGGTTACAGGTTTTATAATCCTACCAATAAGGGATTCATGGTAAGCAGAGATGTTGTCTTTGATGAAAATGATTCTTGGTATGAGAATGAATGCAGGAAGGTTAAGTTACCCTATGATTTGGAAGAGGAATTTCCAAGTCTTACAAAGGAGAAACCTACTCAGAATGAAGACTCAAGTTCAGATGATGAGACCACTATCAATCTTGAAGAAATCAAAGCATGGAAGTCCAAAGGCAAAATGAAGATGAAGAAGCTTGAAGACATACCTGAATCTTCAACTCAACCATTTAGAAGATCACAAAGAGAAAGCAAAAAGCCTATCAGATATGGGTACGATACATCTCTTGTTACTAAACATTCTGTTTATCTTGCCAAAGATATGTCAAATGAAGAACCAGGGTCATACGAAGAAGCAATTACCAAATCATAATGGAAAGAAGCTATGGATGAGGAGATTGATGCCCTCACAGAAAGTGACACATGGGAGTTAGTACCTAAGAAGGACTCAATGAAGGTAATAGGATCCAGATGGATCTATAATCTTAAAAGAAATTCTGATGGCACAATTAATAGGTACAAAGCCAGATTGGTAGCCAAGGGTTTTGCACAAACCCAAGGCATTGACTATGAGGAGACATTCTCACCTGTGGCCAAGATGCCAACCATCAGAGTGTTGGTAAGTGTGGCTGCATCAAAAAATTGGAATATGTACCAAATGGATGTCAAGAATGCTTTCTTGAATGGATGGATTTCAGAAGAGGTATATATGTCACAACCTCCTAGCTATGAGGACCCTAAGAAGGTAACATATGTTTGAAAATTAAAAAAGGCTTTATATGGATTGAAGCAGGCACCTAGGGCATGGAATTACAAGTTAACTACATACCTCCAAGACCAAGGTTTTGTCATGAGCAAGGCAGATACTTCTCTGTTCATTAAGAGAAGTAATTCAGAGGTAATATACCTTTGTGTTTATGTTGATGACATCATCATTATAGGTAATGATATCAATGGAATCAGATATATCAAAAGTCAAATGATGAAGGAGTTCAAGATCAATGATCTTGGTCTATTGAAGTATTTTTTGGGACTTGAATTAGTCTACACTAATTCAGGGATATACATCACTCAAAAAAATATATACAGAATATTTTGAAGAAGTTTCACTTGCAGGATCCTAAAGTAGCAAGCACTCCAATGGAGGTAAACCTAAAGCTAAGTGCCCATGAATGCGATGAAGTAAATGACATTACAGGCTATCAAAGTATGGTGGGTAGCTTGAACTATGCTACCTTAACAAGGATAGATATTGCATATGGAGTTAGTGTGCTAAGTCAATTTATGCACAAGCCAAGGATACCTCACTTAGAGGCTGCCAAGAGAATCTTGAAGTATCTCAAGGGTACACAGAACCATGGTTTGTATTTCCCTTACACTTCAGATATTGATATCAAAATTTATTCAGATGCAGATTGGGCAGGATGCAAGGATGATAGGAGGAGCACTTTTGGTTATATTTCTTTTGCAGGTGACAAACCAATTTCATGGTCTTCAAAGAAGCAACCTACTGTTGCTTTGTCTTCCACAGAGGCAGAGTATAAAGGACTGGCTAATTCCACACAAGAAGCAATATGGATTAAGCTTTTGTATACAGAATTGGGTTTATTTACTAGGTCTCCAATAATCTTTGGAGATAATACAAGTTCTCTTCACCTTGCAGCTAATCCTATTTATCATGCTAGGACCAAACATATAGAGGTTCATTATCATTATGTGAGAGAGAAGTTGATAAGTAAAGACATTCAACTAACCTATGTATCAACCAACATGCAATGTGCAGATTTGTTAACTAAAGCTTTGGATGGAACCAAACTTTGCAGGTTCAAATCCATGATTGGATTGCAGGATATACTTGAAGATTGAACATGAAGACTTAAGCCAAAATGTTTGGCTTGAGGGGGAGATGTTGGTGTGAATCACAAGCCTACACATTTGGCTTGAAAGATATCTTGAAGATCATACATATGTGAAGAAGCATAGGAACCATTGCTAGTGGTTAATTACCACTTTATCTCATTGTAAAAGTCAAATTGACTTGGAATCTCTTGTAATCACCTACCAAAAGGATTCGTGGAAAAATTAGTTGTTTGATTGAAAGAATATCTCCAAGCATTTAGGAGCTTGATCATAGGGAGCCAAAACTTTGAATTTGAATTCAAATTTCTACTCATTCCTTATAAAAATGGACATGAAAAGTCGCGGGCAGAGAAGAGCACTCCCGAGCCTATCATTACTGATTCTTGAGTGTGTGTGTGAGGTCTACACTCTAGCCCACATCACTCTACACCATTTGGCAATGAAGTTCATGCCAATGGAGTTGTATACAAGTGTTTATTAATACATACATTCACATTGTCCATCTTTGAGTTCTCTGTTAGTCTACTCAAAAGACTGTCAACTTGTCAAGGGCATATCTCGGTCAATTCTTCACCAAATTCAGTTATTCAAAGCTTCTTGGATTCAACTTGAACTCATCTACATGCGGTCAAAATTTGAAGACATTCTATTCAGCCATTTTGGAGAAATCGGTGTCGAGGTGATCTCTAGTCATTTTCTGCTAGAGTCCTAAAAAGTCGGGGGTATAGCTTAACTTGCTAAATTGATTTCTCTTAGCATAGTTTATCATTTTACATCATTCCACTTGGAATAGGTAGCTTACTAAGTTAATTAGATACCCCTAAAAGGAAGTTTTCCAATTCCTATTATGCTGGTCATACTGAGCAAAATACCCAGCAGATGTCAAGACATAAATAGAAGGTTTTCTTGAGTTTGTGAAGGTCAAAGGTATCTGTTTTGATTCAATCATTGCACACATCATTTCCAAAGTACATAGGAAATTTTATGGTGTCATTTGAAAGCTAAGGAGGTCTGGTTATCAAGTCTGAAGCAAAAGAGGGCTGGTACAAAGCAAGTTTAGCAGTACCTACTCAGTCTCTTGGAGCGTCCATCCATCTTTCCCAACAGTTGTTGATGTTGAAAATCAAGTCTCAATCATTCAAAAAGGCTCAACCATGAGTTTTGCAAGTGGACAAATCAAAAAGGAGGACCCAAAGTTATGGAATAGAGTTAGAAGCTCCACCAAACTCAATCAAATTCAAATCTCATCAAATTAATCACCAAAAAGTGCACCTACACTGATTGGTGGGTGGTTATCTAGATTGTAGGAAAAGTAAAACTCTATCTGAGCATCATCCCACCTTTGTTTCTTATGTTGTATGCATTCCACAAGTTTCCCACTTAGTTTAGTGAGGTCATAAACTCCTTCAAGTAGCCCCCTTTCTTGCTTACCTCATTTTCTCATGATTTTACTCCTCTCTATCTAGAGGTGTAGTTAGGCTTTTCTGAATCTGATTGTACCAAATTCTAGAGAATTGTTTGCTCTTGCATTGTACTCATTTTCATTGATTTTAGGTTTCATTTGGTCTCTCATATTGTGTCTTGAACTTTGCCAAAGTTTCAACTTATTTGGCTGAGTGAGTTGTGAGAAATTACCAACTTTGTCAAGGTATATCTTTGCACATAGACAAAGAGTGTTGCAAACAGGTAGCCTCTTTTACAGAGGGTGGTTCTCTGATCTGGAATATTCATTTGGGATGATTTAAAGCTTGTTTTGTAGCTCTTATAGTCTACTAGAAGTCTACAAAATTTCATTTTAAGTCTTTGTACTCGTGCACAGAAAATTTCAAAACAGTCAGCATATATCACTACTTGTGGACCTAGTGGAGGGCAGCCATCTTCCATTTTTGCATTGGGGTGTTAGAGTCATCCCCCATCAGTGCTATCAGAGCCATTTTGGAGGCTTGAAGACATCATTAGCATCATATTGAAGACTTGAAGGAATCAAGATGATGGAGAGTGTTAATCTCAAAAAGAACAAGCTATTCTTGATGTTAGACCATGTCTATATCAAGAATAACTTCAGACTTCAACCAATTTTGGAAGACCATCACCAAACTATCAAGAAATTAGCTAACTGTGAAGAAAGTCATTTCACAGAAAAGTTTGCTGCACATTAATCACTCATTGATTAACCATTTGTGTAAAGTTTCTGATAAAACTTTGTAGAATGTGTCGTCTAGAGTATGCGCACCTCCTCCAAGTTAAAACACTTCAAAAGCTTTAGTAGATTATGAGAAATGCTTTAAAAAATTCACCTATGTCTGAAACTACCTTCCTGTAGAATTGACTTTGACACCTGCAACTTCTAACACATAGTTCTCCCAAAGTAGAGCCCGTTTAAGCAAATGCTTTTAGCCATAGATGGCTTATCTTCCAACTTAGATTTTGACTCCTCATTTGTGTAAAACTTTACACCGTGCACTAAGAACTGATCATTTCTTTGACCATCAAATCTGCACCTATTTCAAAAGACACTCAGCACTTTCTCACACATAGATGTTCCTACACAAAATTCTCTCAGCCTGTTTGCAATTGGACTCTCAAACTTTAACCATAGATAGATTAACTATGGACTTAGATGTGTACAAAAGGATTTCTGATAAAATCAAACAGATAAGGAGAACTAGAGGAAAGATCGACACACAATTCTCTAAACATTCTTTCTATTCAACTCTTCATACATCTGATGGATGATACATCCAATACACATCATCTATTCATCTATGCTTCATCTCACTCATCTAATACGACCATCTACACGTATCTATATATACATATGAGTATTGATTCGTCATTACTTCAAGTATATTGAAGTATTTACAAAGCTAATGTACATATGTTTTAAAGAACTTTACTATCTGAATCTTCTCTTTACTCCATGAAGTTGGACTTCAATCTTTTCTTCATTTCTTCACTTCTAGGCTTTATTTAATCACCAATTGTTGATTGTCCTGCTCCAACAGCTCCCCCTCAATCATCAATTATGATTACCTGCATCTTCTTTATTCCTGCCATATCTTTAAACCTCTGCAACTTTGGTCCATCCAAGCTTTTTGTCATCATATCTGCAAGTTGATCTTTTGTAGGAGTATGCATAACTTCTATTTCTTTATCAACAACCTTCTCTCTCAGAAAATGATACTGAATCTCAATATGTTTAGTTCTAGCATGGAACACAGGATTTGCTGCCAAATATAAAGAACTCATATTGTCTCCACAAATGATAGGAGTACTTTGAACAATATCAAAACTCTTCATAAGAGTCTTTAACCATATTACTTCCTTTGCAGCTTCTACCATACCTTTGTATTCTGCTTTTGTAGATGATAAAGCAACTGTATGTTGCTTCTTGGAGCACCATGAAATTAACTTATCTCCCACATAACAAAAGTATCCATGTGTTGATCTTCTATCATCAGAATTACCTGCCCAATCTGCATCACTATCTATTTTGACTCTTGTATCCGAAGTAAATCCATAGTACAATCCTTCTTTAAGTGTGCCCTTGATGTACCTAAGTACTCTTTGTCCTGCAATCCAATGTTCCTTTCTAGGACAATGCATGAATTGAGATAGAACTCCAACTACATATGATAAGTCAGGTCTTATTAATGTAGCATAAATCAAGCTACCCACCAAACTCTGATAGAGCTTCATATCTTTGAGTTCCTCTCCTCCATATCTAGTCAATCTATGATTCACTTCCATTGGAGTTGATGCTATCCCGCAATCTTCCATTTTAAATTTGGTTAGCAAAATTTTCAGATACCTTTCTTGAGTTACATATACTCCATGCCGAGTATATGAAATCTCCATTCCCAAAAAGAATGACAAATTTCCCAAATCACTGATTTTGAATTCTTTCTCCATCTGCTTCTTAATCATGTGTATACCTTTGTCATCTGTTCCTATAAGTATTATGTCATCAACATAAATACAAACATAAATAAATTCATCCTCACTTGCTTTGACTAACAAGCTACTATCTGCCTTTGAAGCTTGAAATCCAAGTTCCTTTAAGAACTTTACAAGCCGATAATTCCATGCCCTTGGGGCCTGCTTCAACCCATACAAAGCTCTCTTGAGCTTACACACATAATTTGGATACACTTGATCTTTGAAACCATCTGGTTGTTCCATGTAGACTTCATCTGAAATAAAACCATTCAAAAATGCATTCTTCACATCTAATTGAGATAATTTCCAACCTTTGCAAGCAGCAATTGCTATGAGAGTCCTTATGGTTGTCATGTTTGCAACAGGACTATAAGTTTCATCATAGTCCACACCATATGTTTGTGCATATCCCTTTACAACAAGCCTGGCTTTGTACCTAGATATACTTCCATCTGCAAACCTTTTTGTTTTGTAGACCCATTTACATCCAATGATCTTCTGACTATTTGGTTTAGGAACCAAATCCCAAGTCTCATTTTCCATCAATGCATCATACTCCTCTTGCATAGCTTTTTCCCAATTCTTCTTTCCTTTGGCTTCATCATATGTGGATGGATCTTCATCTGCTTTTAACATGTAAGCATCATCTTTAGTAGTCAAGAATGAAGTATCATAGCTATACCTTGTACGCTGCCATTTGTGCCTAGATGACCTTTTGACTTCTCCACTTCTTGAAGTTTCTGGTTCATCACATTCTGGATCGAACCTTGGCACTTCTTCAACTTCAACCTATACTTCATTGTTCTCATCTTCATCAAATATCTGAACCTTTGATTTACCTTTCTTTTGATTCAAAAACTTCTTCAACATCTGCATGAACATTAAGTGTACCTACATACCAAGTACCTTGCTCATCAAATGTAGCATCCTTAGACACAAGGAATTGCTCTGTGGATGGACTCCACAACCTATAACCCATCTGCTTGTCATCATAACCAATGAATACATACTTCTCTGCTTTAGGTTCCAATTTATGCCTCAATTGTGATGGCACATATGCATATGCCAAGCATCCAAATATTTTACAATGATCCAAGGTAGGTCTCTTACCCCACCAAGCTTCATATGGTGTCATACCCTACAAGGCTTTACATGGTAACCTATTGACCAAATGTGTGGCTGTGTTCACAGCCTCAGCCCACAAATAATTAGGGCAATTTTTCTCCTTCATCATTGACCTTGCAAACTCAACAAGAGTTCTGTTTCTTCTTTCTGCTACCCCATTTTGTTGAGGAGAGTACCTGCAAGTAACCTCTCTCTTTATACCTGCATTCCACAAATAATCACTGAACTCATTAGAGAAATACTCTCCCCCTCCATCTGACCTTAGTCTCTTCAACTTTTGACCTATAATTCTTTCTGCATATGCATGATAGTGTTTAAATGTATTAAACACTTCTGACTTGTCTTTGATCACATAGATTGTAATCCATCTGGTAGCATCATCAACATATATGACATAATATCTTGAACCATTTATACTGAAGTCCTTTGAAGGACCCCACACATCTGTATGTACCAATTCAAGTCTTTCTAAATACATAAAACCATGCTTATTATATGATTGCTTATGAGCCTTACCTAACTGACATGCTTCACATCTGTATGTCATGTGTTGACCTGCAACATTAGGCAATCCAAGCACTGAACCATTGTTAACCATTTCTTTGATACCTCTTTCATTAAAATGTCCAAGTCTTTTATGCCAAAGATCCAATTCAGACACCTTTTGCTCTCCATATGTAAACATAGCATGTCCAACATTACCTTGTATCTTTAATGTGAAGATCCTTCCTTCCTTCTTTCCTATAACAATTTGTAATTTATACCCTTGACTAGGGTCTTCAACATAAACTCCATCATTAGTGAACCTTACCTCATATCCTTTTTCCACAATTTGTCCTACACTGATCAAGTTCTTTGGAATTGTAGGAACATATAGAACCTTACTCAAGATAGTACTTCCATCTTTGGCTTTAACTGGACCAATTGACTTTACTTTGTGCTTTGTATTGTCACCTGTTTGAACTGTGTGATTGATTGCCTTATGATCCAAATTAGTCATCAAAGCAATATTTCCACTCAGATGATTGCTACATCCTGAGTCAATATAAAATACTCTCATGTCTTCATGTGAGGCTTCACATGTTGCATTCATAATAAGAGTCGAATCTTCTTTCTGATCTGATGCATAATTGTAGTAGGTGTTATTATAGGATTGATTTTGGAAGTTTCTTCCTCCACCTCTTCCAAAAGAATTCCTACCACCTCTACCTCTGAAGTTTCCTCTCTGATATCTGCCACCTCTTCCTCTTTGATTAAAGTTCTGATTAAAATTATCATTGCTTTGATTATTATGTCAACAATCATGAGATAGATGATTGGTCTTACCACATATCCAACAAGCTCTGACATTATCTTTGTTATTTCTGCCTCTTCCACTACTTCTGCCACTTCCTCTTGCTCTTAGGAAGTTTGCTTGACTTGGAGTACCTTCATCTTCAACTGATTGTTGCTTTCCTTTGCTAGCTTTCTTCTTGTCTTTAGAATACATTGCATGACCTGCACTCTTATCAACATCTCCTTTGATATCATTCTCAAAAGTTAGCATATGTCCTAACAATTGATTCAAATCAGGAGTGAAATGATCTAATGAAAGTTTTGTAGACAAAATAAAAGGCTTCCACTTCTCATCTCCTCTTAGTCCTGTGAGAATTTGTCTTACCAACTTATCTTCTTCAATATCTTCATCAAGTGCACCTAAAGAATCAGCAATGTCTTTCATCTTTGTCACATAATCAGATATTGATTGTGAAGCCTTCTTCTTGAAGGTAGTAAACGCTGCCCATAATGAAGCTTTCCTTGATTTGGTTGTATTCTGAAAATGCTCTTCCAAAGCATTCCAAATGTCACTTGCACTTTCAAGTCCTCTGATATGAGGAAGCAAATAATCATTCACTGCCATGTAGATTATGCTCCTTGCTTGAGCATCCTTCTTCATCCAAACCTTTATATCTGCAAGCTCCTCCCTAGTTAGAACACTAGGATCTTTGAACTCTGGCTTTTCTTCCTCTCCTGTGATGCATCCCATCAGATCTTTGCTCATAAGATGAGCTTCCATTCTCATAGACCAAGCTGGATAGTTCTCTCTATCCAACTTCTCAATTTGGAGACTATCTCCCATCCTTTCTTCACCTGTACTATCAAATCTTTAATCCTTATAAGGAATGAATGTACCTTAGCTTCGAATGTTGATTCTTTTGATCCTTTTGATAACCTTTATGTGTCTTCCTTTAGTCTTTCTTCCACACTTTATCCTTTTGAACCTTCAAGATGTGAAATTTGTATATCTGCAACAGTCGGGGTCTTCCTTTCCTCAATTTTGATACTTCCTGCTCTGATACCACTGATGGAGAGTGTTAATCTCCAAAAGAACAAGCTATTCTTGATGTTAGACCACCTCTATGTCAAGAATAACTTCAGACTTCAACCAATCTTGGAAGACAATCACCAAACTATCAAGAAATTAGCTAACTATGAAGAAAGTCATTTCACAGAAACGTCTGCTGCACATTAATCACTCATTGATTAACCATTTGTGTAAAGTTTCTGATAAAACTTTGTAAAATGTGTTGCCTAGAGTATGCGCACCTCCAAATGCACAAATAGAGAAGTTAGAGAATGTCAATTATTAACCATGGAAATTTAGAGTTAGCAACTACCTTATGGGAAAAGGATTGTGGGGATTAGTGAGTGGCACGGAGCCAATACCTCATGTACACGATCTAGCACTTCAAGGGCAGGTCAAGGCACTTCATGAATGGATAGAAAGAGATAGGAGAGTCATATTCATTCTATCCCAACACATAAGCAATAGCATGATAGAGCATATACAAGACTTGGACACATCCAAGAAGTTTTGGGAGACCTTGGAGAGATTGTACTCTTCATCAACCAAGGCAAGGAAGATTCAGATCAAGAATGAGCTGAATAATCTTAGGAAATCACCAAGTACTAACATAAATGAGTACATTTTGAAGGTTAAGGAGCTTGGAGATGCTTTAGGCTCAATTGGGCATCCAATTGAAGATGATGATCTTCTTGCGCAGACTCTCAATGGATTGAGAGAGGATGAAAGGTGAAAAGCATTCACCCCATCAGTTTATGTGAGGGATTCCCTACCAGAATTTGATCAATTAGTCACATTGATGGTGACTGAGGAGATGAACCAAGGAGGTTCACAATCAAAGGTAAGCCAAGCCCAAGTTTTCTATGCAGGTAGAAGCAAAGTCAAAAGAGGTGGACAAAACTCCCAAGGCAGAGGGAGAGGAAGGTCAAGCTCAAGCTGAAGCAACCAAGAAGGCTCCAACCAAAGCTATGGATCAAGAGGATGAGGAAGGAGTAGAGGAAGAGGAGGAAGATCACATGGAAGAGAAGCATCCAATGCAGAATGCTATAATTGTGGAAAATCAGGCCATTATGCAAGAGATTGTTGGTCCAAAGGAGGAGGCAATCAAGGATACAAAAGGAACCAAGGTAATTATGCTAGTACTTCAACAAATTTAGAAAATGAGAACTTTCTTATGATATATGGTTGAAGTGAAAGAGTCAATTCAGATTTTACATGGTACATTGATAGTGGTTGTAGCAACCATATGAGTTGCAATAAAGAAGTTTTCTTTAAGCAGATGAGTGCTATAGGAACTACAAGAATCAGAGAGGAAGAGGATATCAAAGAGGTGACTACTCACAATCAAGAGGAAGATTCAACCATCCTCAAGACCACAACAACAGCTACAACAACAACTACAACAACAACAACTACCAAGGAGGTTACAAATCAAGGAAAAATCTCAACTACACGAAGGATCAAGAGGATTCCCTTCTGATTATGAACATGACTTGAAAGCAAGGTATGAATGATGAACACCTCTTCTATGTTGACTCAGGTTGTTCAAAGCATGTGGCAGGAAATGTAGCTCTTCTCTCTAACCTTGAGGAACCTAAGGGAAAGCACCAAGTACAAACAGGTGATGACACCAAGCATTCAGTGGTCAAGGTAGGAAATGTCAAAACTTTTGATGGGAATAGGAATCTGTTGAGCAGGGTTCTTTATGTACCTACAATCACCAAGAATTTGATGAGTGTTGGACAAATAGTGGAAAAGGGTTTGCACGTTAGGTTCAACAAATATGGAGCTTTTGTGGAGGATCCTCAACATGGATTCAAAAGAATTTCCAAGGGAGAAAAAATAGGTAGATTATTTACATTTAAACTTGAGGATATAAGGAATATTGCACTTTACAATTACAAGGATCAAACATTCTCATAGCTTGAGATTTGGCATAAGAGATTAGGGCACATTGGTGAAAGAACCTTGAAGCAAATATGTAGAGATCAATGTGTGCTTGGGATACCTAATGTATCCAAGAAACACACGATCTATAAATATGGTGCATGTCAGTTTGGTAAGTCACACAGGTTACCCTTCTCAAGGAAAGGCTACATGCATGATGATTACTTGGAACTTGTCCACACAGATGTGTAATGCAGAGAAGTGCATCTTCATAGGGTATGATTTAGATCAGAAATGATATAGATTTTATAATCCATCCAACAAAGGACTTATGGTGAGTAGAGATGTTGTATTTGATGAGAATGATTCTTGGTTTGAAAGTGAATGCAAGAAGGTCAAGTTGCCATATGACTTAGAAGAGTAGTTACCAATTCTCACTAAGGAGAAGCCAAGCCAAATTGAAAACATCAAATCAGATGATGAGGACATCATCAATCTAGAAGAATTCAAGGCATGAAAATCAAAGGGCAACGCAAAGATGAAGAGGTTGGAAGACTTACCTGAATCATCCAACCGAGCTCTAAGGAGATCACAAAGGGAAAGCAAGAAACCAATCAGATATGGGTATGACACTTCCTTTGTTACTAAGCACTCATTTATTTTGCTAAGCATTTATCATTTGAAGAACCTACTTCATTTGAAGAGGCAAAGACCAAGGTAGAATGGAAGGAAGCTATGGATGAAGAAATAGAAGCACTCCAAGAGAATGATACTTGGGAGCTAGTACCCAAGAAGGCATCAATGAAGGTAATTGGTTCTAGATGGATTTACAAAATCAAGAGAAACTCAGATGGATCCATAAATAGGTATGAAACTAGACTTGTGGCTAAAGGTTTTGCAAAAACCCAAGGAGTTGATTATAAAGAGACTTTCTCACCTGTGGCCAAAATGCCAACTATCAGAGTATTGGTAAGTGTGGCTGCATCAAGAAATTGGAATATGTATTAATTGGATGTGAAAAATGCTTTTCTCAATGGGTGGATTTCGGAGGAGGTTTACATGGCTCAACCTCTTGGCTATGAAGACCCAAGCAAGGTAAATTATGTGTGGAAACTAAACAAACCTCTTTATGGTTTGAAGCAGGCACCTATGGCATGGAACCATAGGTTAATTACCCATCTTCAAGATCAAGGATTTATGATGAGCAAAGCAGATACTCCTCTATTTGTCAAGAGAAGTAATTTAGAGGTGATATACCTATGTGTGTATGTTGATGATATCATACTTACAGGTAGTGATGTCAATGGCATCAAACAAATCAAGAACCTAATGATGCAGGAGTTCAAAATCAGTGACCTAGGGTTTCTGAAGTATTTTCTTGGACCTGAATTAGTCTACACAAACTTTGGAATCTATATTACTCAAAGAAAGTATGTGCAAGACATGTCGAAGAAGTTCCACTTGGAAAGTGCCAAGATATCTAGCACTCCTATGGAGGTAAACCAAAAATTGAGTGCTCATGAAGGTGATGTTCTTGGAGACATTGCATGATATCAAAGCTTAGTAGGAAGCCTAAAGTATGCAACATTGACAAGGATTGATATTGCTTATGGAGTAAGTGTCTTAAGTCAATTCATGCACAAACCTAGAGCACCTCACTTGGAAGCTGCCAAAAGGATTTTGAAGTACCTCAAGGGTACTCAAAATCAAGGTTTATACTCTCCAGACACATCAGATTTGGACATCAAACTTTATTTAGATGTAGATTGGGCACGTTGTAAGGATGACAGGAGGAGCAAATCTGGTTATCTCTCTTTTGCAGGCGATAAGCCTATTTCATGGTCTTCCAAGAAGCAACCTACTATTGCTTTATCTTCAATAGAGGCTGAATACAGGGGATTAGCCAATGCTACTCAAGAATCCATATGGATTAGATTGCGATATTCAGATTTGGGACTTCACACTCAATCACCTATGATCTTTGGTGACAACACAAGTTCTCTACATCTTGCAGCCAATCCTATCTATCATGTAAGAACCAAGCATATAGCAGTTCACTATCAGTATGTTAGGGGGAAGCTATTCAGCAAGGAGATTCAATTGGCATATATATCTACAAACATGCACTATGCAGATTTATTGACCAAAGCACTTGATGGTACTAAACTTTGCAGGTTCAAAGCTATGATTGGATTGCAAGACATTTAAGAGGATTCATGAAGAAGGCCAAGCCAAGATGTTTGGCTTGAGGGGGAGCTGTTGGTGCAAATGCCAAGCCTTCACACTTGGCTAGGCATTGAAGAAGCTATGTGCAAATGTTTGAAGGATCACATGAACCCTTGCTTGTAAAACTAGAACATTTACTTCTTGTAAAAGATAAACCTTTTGAGGGAATATTGTAAGTCCACATATCTCGTGGAGTTTGGAGAACTAAAAGCTACAAATTCACTTTGGTAGGATTTCTCCTAACTTAGAGGAGAACTTTTAGACAAAGCCAAGCTTGAATTCAAACTCAAACTTGGAGGTAAAATACCTATATAATGTACTTGTAATCTCATAGCCAAATGAGCATCATTACTGAGCCTATTGTTCATCATTTGTTGAAGTTGAGAGGCTTACACTATAGCCTACTCTTATCACCATCATTGGGAATCATATTCATGCCAATGATCATGTATAACATTGTTACATAATACATTACATTATTGATCACATCTGTCTTCATCTTTGCTATGTTCACTCAGAATGGTATACTTTGAATGCTCGTATCTCAGTCATGTCTCCATAATTTTTGAAGTTCTACGCTCGTTGGAATCAGCTCTAAGTCTACTACAAGCTAACAAAGTTTGAAGCAATTTGATGCAGCCGATCGGGAGAAATCTGCATCGAAGTGGTCACTAGTCATTCTTTGTGTAGCTTAAAAAAAGTCGGGGGTAAGGCTTCAGTTGCTAAATTGATTGCTCATTTTGTAGTTTATCATTTTAAGTGATTTCACTTGGAATCATTAGATCTCTAAGTAATTTGATTCACCCAAAAGGAATTTTCCTAATTGCTACTGTAATATGAGCATTGATGAGCAAAACATTTAGCAGATGTCAAGACCAAAATAGCAACTTTTTTGTCACAAGCTAGTTGCAAAGTTATCTGTTTTGACTTAAGCATCATCTCCAAAGTGCATAGGTAATTTATTTGTGTCATTTGCAAGCTAAGAGGACCTACAACACAACTCTAAAGTAAAATAGGGTAGGTACTAAGTAGGGTTTGGCAGTACCAACTCATTTCTTGTGGTATCCATCCATCTCTTCCAACAGACTTGCCTCTCCTTGTTCTAAGTTCACCATGTAGTTGTCCCTATTATAGGTTATCCCATTTCCATTTCAAGGATTACTATTCCAAGTTCCTATCAAGTTGATTGTAGATTATGTACATTGTTCCCTCCTTATCGATATATGCCTCTCTCTCGAATTTGACCATTAGATGCTCCAATCCCATGTGTTGATGAAGGTTTCTCAATTGAATGACACACCTTCTCAAATCGTCCTTATAGATGCGAGCACCTAATTGGTTGGTCCAAATGTATTCTTGTTGATTTTTGTATGGTCCTTTAGGTCTTTCTAAGTATGCTACCCCCGAACCACCTTCTAGCCTCTCAATGCTATAGGATATCTCTGACTCACTTGTTTTCGAGCTTAGTTCATAAGGGTAACCACTTAGTTGTTGTGACCAAGATCTTATCCTGGTTCTAATGCTAGCCTCAAATGACCTAATACTATGCCAATCGGCATTTCTTATGTGCCTTTCTGATCTAAGGTTCATTAATTGCAGCTTGTTTAGGCGCTCGACAATAATTTGAGTCGCACTAAGTCCTTTTGAGTCAATTACTTGGTTCGTTTGATTTTCCCTTAAGTTATTTTTTCTTAAGTAATCAACCATCAGGTATCATTTTTTTTCCATGGGTATTTGAATGGTCGTAACATTGAAATTAGATTTTTTCCCTTGGGGTCCATGTCTTGGGACATCAGGTCGTAACGTAATCATCACGTATCATTTTTTTTCCTTGGGGTCCTTGTCCTGGTGCACTTACAATACCAACACTTAAGACTCCTTCCTTTAAAAGCATCTTCTAGAACTTAAATCCCTCTCGTACCTATCTCTTCTAGGGTTTCTCCTTGCAATCAATTGAATTGAGAAGGGCAGCTAGATCACTTACTATCTTCGCTTTGACTCCTAAGGGTCCTTGAATAGCCTAGGTTTTGGTGTCACCATAGAACCGAGCTTCTTTTCTTCTATTGTCCATTACCGGAATCTCTAAAGAAGTGTGACCTTTGCTTGCCCTATACCAAGAATACAAGCAATTCAAAATTTAGAAAAAGAGGATTACATCAAATGTTCAAAACCCTAATTTTTGCCATTTCAGTTGAATCGTCGTGATGGTCTGGCAAGATCGTGATGGTCAGATACCATAATGATGGTCTTACCCAATCACAATGATGTGTCACAATTGCAATGGTGTGGCATCATCGTGATGGCATGAGCCAATTGCGATGGTGTTAGGGGCATGATGGTCTGAAAGTGTCATGATGGTGTGTCACAATCGCGATGGCGTGGTGTCATCACGATGGCATGAGCCAATCACGATGGTCTTAGGGGAATGATGGTCTAAAAGTTTCACGATGGTGTGTCACAATCATGATGGTGTGGCATTGTCCTAATGGTGTGAGCCAATTGCGAGGGTCTTAGGGGCATGATGGTTTGAAAGCATCACGATGGTGTGTCACAATCATGATGGCATGAGCAACTGTGATGGTCTTCGGGGCACAATGGTCTAAAAGCATGGAAACAATGTGTCACAATTGCCATGGCATGAGCCAATCACGATGGTATGAAAGCATCGCAATGGTATGTCACAATCACAATGGCATGGCATCATCGCGATGGGATGAGCTAATTGTGATGGCCTTAGGGGCATGATGGTTTGAAAGCATCTGGATGGTGTGTCACAATCACGATGGCATGGCATCATCGCGGCGGTGTGAGCCAATCGTGATGGTCTTAGGGGCATGATGGTCTAAAAGCATTGCGATGATGTGTCACAATCATGATGGCATGTCATCATCACGATGGTGTGAGCCAATCATGATGGTCTCAGATGATCACGATGAACCATCCATCATGTTGGAAATTAGTAGGCCCATAACTAATACCACATGTCCAAGTTCCATAGGTTTCCAAGATCTACAACATAAATTCTAGCAATCTTCCAATATTGACAAAACATGAACATATCACATTTAATCATACAAATGATGAGACAAAGATAGAGAAACATTAGACAACATGTGTAAAGTGTTACGTAAGCCACTGCTTACTCAGACTATCATATATACAAATGTTCGAATTACAATGTGGGAGCAAAACTCTCAACCACTCTATGTGAACAAAAATAGATGGAAGAGTGAATGTACAAATGTAACAAACATATTCAGATGTATGGACAGAAATCTAAATATATATGAGATGTGTGACCTAATAGGTTGTAGAAGACTGAATATGAGTGACAGAAAGAGGAAGGATCAGTCTAAAACTGATAATCAGCAAACCCTCATCTGAACTTAGGCTATGGAAAACCCTAAGTCAGACACGTGTGTGAAAGATCACATACTTACGAAAGTAGAAAAGGATGCTAACAAGTTTGCTGTCAGAAATCCTCAAACTCATATGACCATACCTTCTGAAACACCTCATCCAAATATGCATAAAGCATATACGTACTGATTCTCTTGTACCTTATGCCGAATAGGACTCTTCCTGATATGGATGTTACTACCTCCATAAACTTCAAGTAGTACCTGTGTTCATAAAGAGAATGTGTACCTGAATTCTTAACATAAGATGCAAATCTTATGTTAACCACCATCCAATGTCTTTGAAGTAAACGGAAATCTTCATGTAGAAGACAATCTTCAAATACATCATGTGAATGGCCGATCCACATCATCAAGTTGTTGCGGGGTATATCCTCTCCATAAGCAAGAGTGTGAGCACCCTCTTCTTCTCCAAGAAGAACTCCATAGCCGCTCCTCAACATGCTCCAAGATAGCACCATGGCTGCCCCATGTGCTAAGAAGCACCACCTCTAATGAGGGACCAAAGCTCCAAAGCTTGGTGTTGAACTAGGTGAAGGATAAATAAACAATAAGCCATGCTCTTCTTATATAGTATTTATGATCCCTTAAAAACCTCTCCAAAAGCAACTTAATAAAGCACAAGCTTCTACGATCGCTAATGTAAAAAGCTACGAACAAAAAATAGTCACGAATCGCCGTCCGTCTTTTCTTTCTAGATTAAAAAAAACTTCGCGTTCATTGCGCCGTCAGGACTTGAACCGGGTGGGTTCGATAGGAGGACAATGATCTATCCAAGGCGTTCGTGTCATTTTCTTATAGAGGGACTAAGATTCAAGTCTACGTATGTTATAATACCTAAAGCTTTTGGAGCATTTTGGACATTGACTCAACCAATCCCCCCTTCAATGTCAAAATGATACAACTTGAACTAGATCTGCAACCTGTCACAAGCTTCAAGCTTGTACTCCCGAACTGACCTTCAAACCTTTTCTTCAAAAGTCTTCTTCAAAACTGAATTTGACTTTCTTCAAACTTCAAAAACCTGAACTTGCTGAATATGAACCATAATACTTGAGAAAATATGCAATCTAGATATCCAATAGTGTACTCATCAAGAAATCACTACTTGACAACAAATGGATCAAGTACTGACTCTAAACCTGTTATCTCCTATTTTCTCAAACCTGAAAAACATATACTAGGATCCACATATTTGCATTTACCTTACGAAAAAGGTTTCTCAACGTACTTCTGTTGTGTCATGTAGATACACTAAAAATAATCAAGAACTGAATCCTGGAACCTATGACTGACAACTCACAACTTAGTGTATTATGAACACTGCTAGTTCATCTCTGACAATATTTCAACTCAACTCATGAGAGTCATCAAAATATCTATGATATCATGTCTTCATTTGTAAATCCTTCATACCTCTTTCCTTCAAAATCTCGTATAAACTTATATGTGCACACTTCTCAAACATACCTCTCTGAAATATCAAGCTTCTCTTCAATAGAATTTTGGAACCTTCTCCTAAACAGGAACATCCTTACAGGAACTTTCTCTAGACATTCTCCTTCTTCCTTCTTCTTTCAAAACTGGAACATAAAGAGAACCTGACACTTTATAAAATCTGGAATGTCTTCCTTCTTTCAATAAATTTGATCTTTAGTGATCAATACCTGTATCTGAAACAAAATCTCTGAACCCTTTTTATTAGCACTGCATAGTTGCTAATAGCTTCCACGGTTTCTTCCTCAGCTTTCCTTAAAGAATAAGGTTAGCTAAAAAAAAAATCTTATTGAAAGCATTTTAGGATCCATAATCTTTTGCACCATAACAAGTATCTTCTTCTATTTCTTTGCAACACAAATTTGATAGAATCTGAATCTTTGACTTACTTCCTCCAATGGAGATTTCAGTGAGGGAGATGAAGGAAACACATGCCTCCCTATCACTTACAGAGGTTACACCACTAAAGCCATATTAGATTCGGGAGCGGGAGTAGGAATTGCTACCAAAGAAATTTGGGAAAAATGGGGAAGACCAGCTTTACGACCCACCAGGATGAAGATTCAAATGGCAGATGGACACACAGAACAACCCTTAGGATTATTAGAAAAAGTAACCTTCACCACTTGCAGAGTGGAATTCGAGCACACCTTAGCAATCTGTCAATTCGAAAAGGCTAGCAATTATGAGATGATACTTGGAAGGCCTTTCATGAGACAGCTCAAGGTAGTGCAAGACTGGGGAAAAGACGTTGTATACTTGCAGCATGAGTGAACCATGACCAGAATAAATATCCATACGTAGACATATCAAGATGTCCCCCCCTGTAATGGAATATGATACATAAGGAGGACAACAATCTATCAATTCATAGTATAGGTTCAAGTAGCCAAACATGGATGAACGAAGATACTCATCTATGGATATGCCAGGTAGCCAAAAGAGAAGAAGAAAGGAGGCAAGGATGGGAGCCAAGACAGGGAGTATCCAGATCTGTAGAAGATCCGGCGTACATTCCCCAAATATTTTTAGACGAAGAATTCGAACCTCATGGTTGGATGGAGATTCTAGCCACTCTTGACGTATGCATAAACGAAGAAGTAATAACCATGAATGAATGCATTGATGAGGAAGGATACGATGTAAGTTTCTACATGGTGGTTCTCCAAGAAGCCAATGAAGAAGAATTAATTGAAAAAGAATGGAAGGACGATTATGAGAGCATCAAAATGGAACAGGAACCAATCGAGGAAGAACATGAAAATCAAAGGGTAAGTTTCATAACTAACGAGTCAAGCCAAGGAATGACACCAAGGGAAGAAAGTGAATGAGACAAAGAAAATGGAGAGGAAGAAAACAAGCCTCGAGACCAATTCGAAGTACCTACGCACTTCAAGAAATATGAGGTGGAGGAGAGAAAGATTGCCACTCAGATGCCAAAACGGGAAGCGCAACCAGGAATGGCATACGACAATAAAGAACAAACCAAGAAAATCATAGTAGCTTTGGAGGAAGGAGAAGAGAAATGCACCTTTATAGGACAGGATGTCTCATTAGAGGAAGAACAAGAGTTATTACAACTCATAAGAGAATATAGGGACATCTTTGCATGGACATATAAGGATTTAAAAGGCGTAGATCCCTCTATATGTGCCCATAGAATCCCTATGACAACAAAAGCCAAGCCCTCCAAACAAAGGCCATACACTTATAATGATGTTTATTCAGCAAAAATTAAGGAAGAGATAGATAAGCTATTGGATGCGGGCTTCATTTATGAGATTGAACACACAGAATGGGTATCACCTTGAGTGCTTGTGCTAAAAAAGAATGGTAAGTTAAGGGTATGCATAAATCTAAAAAAAGTGAATGCAGCCACCATACGAGATAGTTACCCATTACCTATCAGAGATCATCTTTTGGAAAGGGTTGCAGGTAAGGAATTCTATAGTTTTCTGGACGGTTTTTCAGGATATAATCATGTAGCAATTGCTCCTGAACACCAACATAAGATAGTCTTTGCAACAGAATGGGGAGTTTATGCATTTAGGGTTATGCCTTTTGGTCTAACTAATGCCCCAGCTACTTTCCAAAGGTTGATGTGCCATGTGTTCAAGGAGCTCTTGAGAAAAAGTATGGAAGTATACGTGGACGATTTATGCACCTATTTTAGCTAAACGATCAGAATATATCCCTGAACTAAGAAAGATATTTGCCAAATGTCGACAGTATAGAGTCTGCCTTAATCCGGAAAAATGTGTCTTCATGGTTCGACAAGGGAAGATATTAGGACACATTGTCTCTAAAAATGGAATTTCCACGGATGAAGACAAAATAAAAGTGATTCTGGATTTGCCAAGACCAAAGACCGCTAAGGAAGTGCAAGCATTTATGGGGCATTGTGGATATTACTGTAGATTTATCCACATGTATGCCATAATTGCTAGGCCCCTTTATGCATTACTGACTCTGTTTATTTGGACGGAAGAATGTGAAAAGGATTTCAATAAATTGAAGAGTCGCTTGAGTTCAACACCAATCCTCGGAGTACCTGACTCTAATAGGCCATTTCATATTCATGTAGATGCTTCCAAGTTTTCCATAGGATACATCTTAGCACAACCAGCAAATACAGGAAAGCTAGACCACCCTATAGCCTATGCCAGGAGACAATTAAACCAAGCGGAGCGCAATTATACCACTACGGAGCGAGAAGGTTTAGGAATGGTGTATGCGGTAAAGAAATTTTGACACTACTTATTGGCAAACAAATTCAAATTCTTCATCAATCATCAAGCCCTACTGTACCTAGTCAATAAGCCTTGTAATACTGGAAGACTAGTGCGATGGTTTCTGTTGTTAATGGAATTTAATTTTGTAGTAGTCAAGAAGGGAATACGCATATCCGAGCGGATCACCTATCGAGAATGACACACTAAGAACCCCCCATAGGAGCACTAGATGATATGCCGGATACTTATCTTTTCGATCTCGAAGTATGTCCACAATGGGCAGAAAAGTTGATTCCCATCCTCACATATGGACCTCAACATAGGATCACTGAAAACAAAAGCCAGGAGCTATGGAAGACTAAGAATCTCCACATCATTGATGGAAGCTTATACCACCAAGATCCAAGTGGGCTACTTATGAGATGTGTGGAAGAGGAGGAGCAAGAGATGTGGCTTCAAAAAGCACATATAAATCAATGGAAAACTCATCCAAGTGTGAATGGAACATGGCAAACACTGAAGAGATTGGGCATATACTAGCCAACCATGTAGAGGGATACACATAACTATGTATCTACCTGCCCCACATGTCAGGAAAGGATGCCAGAAGAGAACTCTACTCTATGTTACTCTATCGTAGCACCAAGGTGGAGTATGCCTTTGGTAAAATTCTTGAAAATCGAGGAGTACCCAGAAGGAGATAATTTAGCAAGAAAACGGGCCCTCGACGAGCAAAGCAAGGATTATGTCCTTATAGGAAAACAACTTTTCAAGAGAGGAAGGGACAACCATCTACGAATGTGCATTCATGAAGACGAGTACGTTTTTGTCTTAGAAATGGCTCATACTGGAGCCACGAGAGGGCATTTTTCTGTAGATAAAACTACAAAAATGATTCTCTTCGCTAGAATGTGGTGGCCAACTCTACATCAAGATGCAGCCACTTACGTCCAAAGATGCGATACATGTCAACAAACAAAGTATCCAATTAGAAGAGATGAAATGCCACTAAAGCCGATGATGAGTTCCATAGTGTTTACCAAATGGGGAATAGATTTTGTAGGAGCTATTAGCCCACCGGCTAAAGGATCCCATGCCGAGTACATAATTGTATCAATGGACTATTTTACGAAATGGGTAGAGGCCAAGGCAACCAAGAAGAATGATGCAAGGACTACGGCTAAGTTTCTCTTTGAGAACATATTCACTAGGTTTGGATTGCCAATCGAAATCGTAAGTGACAAAGGCACACACTTTGTTAATGAAGTAATAGAAACTTTAATGAATGAATTCTTAGTGATTCATAAGAAATCCGCCCCTTATCACCTACAAGCCAATGGATAGGCTGAAAGTTTGAACAAAATATTATGCACTTTTCTCACTAAGATTGTTAACAATGGCAGATCCGATTGGGACAAGCAATTACATCATGCTTTATGGGCATTTCGAGTAGCATACAAAACAGCTATAGGAACTACTCCATTTAACATGGTGTACAGCCAGAATGCCATCTTACCAATTGATTTCCTAGTACCTACTCTCAGAGTGGCCTCAAATTATGAATGGACTGGACATGAGTTATTATTGGACCAAATCAAAAAGTTACATGAAACAAGATTACAAACAGTGGCAGGTATATATGTTGCAAAAAGGCACCAAAGGCATATTTTGATGCTCATATTAAGAATAAAAACCTGAAGGAAGGAGATTTGGTCTTGGTTTATACTTTGAGGCAACATGCAAAGAAATTACAAAAAAGAGGGTATGGCCCCTTGGTAATCAATCATATATCTACCAACAGAGCCATCAGCTTAGCAACCCTAGGTGGAGACGTATTGCCAAACTATATAAGTGGTTGTCGAGTAAAAAAGCATTTAGAGCCATTGACAAAGGAAATAATGTCACGACTTCTAACAGCAAAGAATAGGCGAGAAGAGGACGAAAAAATATGAGAAGAAGCAAGACAGGAAGCTCTAGAAC
Organism: Ceratopteris richardii; assembly: GCA_020310875.1. Classification (NCBI taxonomy): domain Eukaryota; kingdom Viridiplantae; phylum Streptophyta; class Polypodiopsida; order Polypodiales; family Pteridaceae; genus Ceratopteris; species Ceratopteris richardii. The sequence goes on along the minus strand of CM035416.1, from coordinate 152,752,522 downwards.
AAATAAGGAAACGAAAGGAATGGATAAGAGAGAGAGAGAGATGAAAGATAGCGGCAAGGAAAGGAACTCATCCCAATGGCTAATTTTAGAGCCTCTGGAAACCTAGGACATCAAACAAAGCAACCATATTTGAACTTGGGTGCTGGAACAGAAGAGTACCACTTGGTGGATGTGACACAGGAGCAACTGTTAGGTGTATCACATCTTCTTTGACTCATAAGCTCAAGGAACAATTACGTTCATCCAAAGCACATCTGCTTGAGATAGGGGGAAAGGTTACTAAATGGCAAGATTACACTGTCACTGCACCTAGGAAATAACACGATGCAACAAAAACTCTTTATGTGTCATGATCAAGATTTATTGGAAGAACTTGTGTTAGGCCAAGATTGGATATATGAATATGAAGTGACTATCCAATTAGCCTTGGGCTACATATCAGCCAAGATAGGGCACCGTGAGGTATTCAGTGTGTTAGAAGAACGAATTGTCAAAGCCAAGTGTATAGGCCCGAAAGATCAACTATCTCATGCATGATGATGATTGTACATTCATGTTGAGCCCATAAAAGTCATATTGGTCAAAGTCAACCATAGTCAAAGTCAAAAGGTCAAAGTAAAATTGGTCAAAGCCAACAAGGTCAACATCAAAGTCAACAAGGTCAAGGTCAAAGTCAACATGGGTGCAAAGTCAAAGTGCTAAAGTGCAGGTGTCAAAGTGCACAGGTAGTGCACAATTAATTGTCCACAAAGGGTAAATTGGAGAAAGTGGGTTGCAGGTTGCAAAGGTATTTCTCTAAATTCCCTAAGGTTCAAAGTGTTTTTTAAGTGTTTTGGAAGGTTCGGGTGAACCCTCTCTTATGTGCAAAAGTGAAGACTTAAAAGGGAAATGTGAAGGTATGTGAAGCGACAGCGTACACAGAAGTGAAAGTATGGTCCCCAAATTAAAATTTTTTGTTTTAGCCTAAAGTCACTACAAGACAAAACAGGGATTCCTTGGCTGCCACTTGAGGAGACAATCTTGGAACATCAAAGTGAGCACCAAGATACTCTTGCAGTTAGGAGCGTACGTGAATCGACACTCAAATCAAGGCAAGGACTATTCTTGGACTATTCTAAGTGTAAGCAAGAGGGAGCATAGTCTAAGCAAGGCAAGAGAGAGAAGTGAAAGAGACACATAGTGTGCGATGCAGAGAAGTGAAGTGCAAGGTGTGCATGAAGAGTGACCAAGGAAGTGTGAAGAGAAGTGCTAAGCTAGTCCCCCAAGGATCCCAAGGTCTTATTGAAGAGTGCGTGTGCCGAAAGAAGGTACCCATCCCTCCCCCTTTGTGGAAGCTGCAAGGTGTGCACAAGTGCGGGCTTGGAGAAGGTGGAGGTTTGGTGCAGAGGATCCCGACAGCAACAAGTCCCTTGGGTATTTGGTATTTCATAATTGAGCACTCCGTGGGATTTTGCACAGAAGCATTGGATTGTATTGTGCTTCAACATTGTATTTGTCTTATTATAATCAATTGACAGAGGCTTCTAGTGTGTATCTTTCTTCTTGTCTTTCCCTTTTCTCCTACAAACACTCAAATCCCTTCTTGTCCAAGAATCCCCCAACAAAATTTGGAACGCACGGTGGGACTCCAAGGAGATTTGAGCATAGGAGAAGACATCTTGCAGTGTGGAGAAGCACTATTCAAGTGCCGACAGTACTACTTCATTGGGCTACAAGTTACATATTCTTATCAATTGTCTCATACTAAGACGACTATGAACAACTCATGACCGCAACTCGGTCCCAAACATTGAGGGTCACTGTTGGAGACCTTTTAATCTCCAAATTCTTGATCTATACTGATCTAAGAACACCTCTATATTAGTTATAGACCAAACTTTACACAAATGTTACTTTGATTTACCAAATCATTCATGAACAATTCTCTGAGTGAGAATTTTTCTTCTTTAAGAAGTCTGCTTCAAAGATTGACTTCATTATCTACACATATCTTCATATTTCTTCAATTTAATGATATAAATACCTCCAAGCTACCTTTGTGCAATCATATCAACCATTAGTCCTTCAAAAGAATCATTAAAACTTCAATTTGATCCTTAAGATCAAAAGTATGTCAGAAACTGTCTTCCTAAATAAGCGACTTTGACATAGGTAACTTCTAAGGTTGATTTCTCACAGCACAGATCCCGTTTTGCTAAATGCTTTTAGCCATAGCTTCCTTATCCTCTAACTTAGATTTTGAATGCTCACTCATCAAAAACATTACACTATGCACTGAGATCTAAGCAAAACATTGACACAAAAAAATGTGCGACTCTGAGAGATCATCTGCAGACTTTACATATACATATTCCTATTGATCATACTCACAGCATGAAAGGAATTAGACCATGAAACTTTGAACATAGTTTCATTAACTTTCAAATTAGATGGATACAAAAGGATTTCTGATTCACATGATCAAACTGAGAGAACTCTGAGAAAAACTCGTCGCTAATTTTATGAGAAAGACTCTCTACACATCTATCACAATGACACTTGTATTTTAATGACTCTCTCATGTATATCTTTACATCATTGACTTATATACATATAGTTCTAGACTTATCCCACGTCTATTACATTACTCCTTATCATCCTAAGGATTATCTCTACTCAGATTACAAGAATTTCCACCTGTAATGTACATATGTATACAAACTTCATTTCTGAGATCTCTTCACTTTCTCAAGTGTCTTCTTCCACTTCAATCTCATCATGAGCTTGCTTCAAACTCTTTGTAATCACCAATTTGTGATTGGTTTGTTCCAACAGTTACCTGCAAGCAAACAAGAAGGAAGGCTGTTAGAAGATCATCTAGTCCACTTTCATCAACTTCATCAGTAAGGAGCATGGCGGGTTAGGTAGACTTGGAAACTCTACTATCAAGATTACATATGAAATTTCCTTCTTTTTAAGGCCTAGCTCAAGAAGATCTGGACGAGCATATTAGAAGGTTTTTAGCACTATGCAAAACTAGAGGCTTAATGGGAAGAGAGGATGCCTTTTTGATACTCTTCCCTACTACATTAGAAGGATTAGCAGATAAATGGTTCAGCCAGTTTGCTGAGAACCATTTTACAACTTGGGACTTAATGAAAGATGCATTCAAAAATCAATTTCAGCAGGGAAATACCTAGAGATCATCATAGAGGAATTAGAGAACTTGAGATTGGGTCTAGGTGAAAAGTTCCCAGAGTTTGTGACTAGGGCCAAGGCACTAATGGCTAAATTACCAGATCCTCCACATGATTTTTTTGTCAAGAAATGGTTAGCTAAGCCACTTCCACTGACCACCCAATGTAAAATCAAGGTATTAGTGTTGCCTGTAGCCTCCATAGAGGAATTCATCAACACAACTACACAATTGGAGTAGATAAGGCAACAGTATGGAGCAATTTCTCCTTAACTACCATATTCTACAAAAATGGAGGATCCAGTAATCCAGCTAAGGAAGGAGCTAGAGGCTTAAAAAGGAATAAGCCCCACAAAGAGGAGGAGAATGTTGTTACTCACTTGAGGAGGGATATTGAGGCATTAAAGCTCCAAAAGGAGGAAGAGGCCCAAGCAGAGGAATTGGCTCAACTGCGACAGGAGTTGCAGGAACTAAAAGGGGGTGGCATCAAGAGTGGACTTTGGTGTACCATGTGCAACAAGCAAGGTCATATAACAAGTGAATGTCCTCTGTTAAGTGTGACTTCTCAAATATACAACAAAGTTGGCCATGAGGCCCAGGAATGCCAATCAAGAGGAATGCCTGCAACAACATATTGGACACAAGGAGGACTCCTACCACCAGCAAATGTGATGGCGGCTGCACCCAATCAAGGTAACAATTATAACCCTAGACGTAGGGATAACTTTGGAAATGGGCCAAGGAGGCCAATTATTTGTTTTAGATGTGGAGAATGTGGGCACTATCAAAGTAGGTGCACTCTCCTAGAAAATGCCCCTCCTTGCAAGAACTGCCCAGAGGCCAGAGACCACTATACTAATTGTTGTCCTAAAAATCAAGCATCTTCATCTGGGCCCCACATTCAAATGATTTTTGTGCACAAAGAAGAAATGGTAGATTAAGTCAATGAGCCATCACCATCTACCAGGGTGGTGCAGTTAGAAGAAATTGAATCTTTTACAGTGCAGACAAGAAGCAAGGGGAAGGCTCAAGTGGAGATAGGTCAAGAATCAATGATTAATGGATTGAACAAAGACAAAGTTGCATTTGAAGACAAAGCCACCACATGTGCAGATACAAGGCAAAAAGAAAATTTCATAGGTACCAGTGATGCCATTGGACACGCATTCAACACGGCTCATGAGGAGTTTGATAAGTCAAATGGAGCCCATGCTATTAAGGAATCAGAAGCTTCCAGACTACTCAAGTCCATGAAAAAGCAGGTTAGTATTTATGATTATAAAAATGGATGGGAAATTCAGGTCAGATCTCTTGCAGCTAATTGATGAGGTGTCCATGACAAGTTTAGTGGCAAAGGCTGCTGTTATGCATAAAAATAAAATTGTAGGGGAAGCACCCCTCATAGATTATAAGAGCCCTCGGCTAACAGTCTCTATTAAAGGTCATGAGTTTCAAGGAGTTATTGTGGATGGTGGTTCTGGCATTAACTTGATGCCTGAATATACCATGAAGAAGATTGGGCTATACCCTTCAAGACCTGCCAACTTCACTGTAACCATGGCAGACCAAAGCATAGTAAGGCCTATGGGAGTGGTCCCTGGAGTCCCAGTCAAGATACAAGGTACCATCTTTAACTTGGACTTTGTTGTTTTAAGGCTACCACAGGTAGGAGGAAGTTTCCCCCTATTAATTGGGAGACCTTGGTTAAGACATGCAAATGTGTTGCATGACTGGGGCAAGGACACAATGTGAGTAAAGCAAGAGGGAAAAAGAGTTGCAGCAGATAATTTTAGAAGAAGGACCAGACAATCAGAGACATACCAGCATGATGCAGACAATTGGTATTTGTATGGAAGAAGAATTGTTGGACAACCCAGAAGCACATCTATTTGAAGAAGAAAATTTATATGAAGATGAAAACATGTTGGCTTGGCTCCATGCAGAAGACCCCTCTTCCTGCTATGGAATTTTTCCAAACTCAAGTGGAGAGGAAGCACATGAAGAAAAAGAGGATATCATTCAGGTTACTGGCTCGGGTGAGACAGTCTCAGTCAAAGGCCATAAAAGAGAGAAGAAAAGAAAAGCCCTTAAGTGCAACAATGATGAAGATACTTCAAATCATATCTCAATGGCCAATTTTTTATGGATACTGGTATGGATATCATGTGTTATGTCAATTTTTATGATAATAAGTGCAGCGCTTTACAAGGATATGGAAGGAGTACCTGCAAGTCTTTGGAAATAGAGGGTTCCATTGGATGAAGAAGCTAGAAGAGTAAAAATGAAATTTTGTAGATTAAGTTATAAAGTTGCTGAAACAAAGATACAAAAGTTGCAGTATGGAGGAGGCAATATTTTACTGAAGGATTTAGGGTACCCCTATCAGATGACCAGTGTGCCCAACAAGAAGACAAAACCAAGGAAGTGCAATACAATTGGAGTTTATGGAGGACTTTTTCTGAGTCAACATATCAAGGCTCAAGGCCTATCATCAACAAAAGTGAAGATTTATGGATCACCTGGAACCTGCAAAATTTGTCAAGGTTGTACATAGTCCTCTCATTTCATTTTGCTTAAATTTTAGTAGTTTTTACCCTTTTTCATGCTTGTTCTTTGAGTTTTTAGCAAATTTAGCAACCCTTTTAGAGACCTTTGCATAAGTACAATTTTCGGAAATTTTTGGGAATTTTTCAAGCATTTTTTTTAGATTTTTTCTACCAAATTTCTCCTTTTCAAGTGTCATTTTCTTGCCAAATAGGAGGAATAAAGGATGCTCTCTGTGGGTTTTGAGTGACAAAATTGCACTAGACCTGTAGAGAGTTTTTTTAGAAATTTTTGAGAATTTTTTTGGATTTTTTTTGCAATTTTTTGGGATTTTTTCTGGATTTTTCTCACAATTTGGGGATTTTCAAAAAAAAAAGCCCCCCCTTGGTTTTTCAGAATATTTCAAAAAAAAGATAAAAAAATAAAATCTCCCCCCCCCCTCTCTCTCTCTCTCTCTCTCTTCCCTCCCCCAAATATTTTAATTTCTTTTTTTAATTTTCTTTTTGTTTTTTGTTTTTTCTTTTTGTTTTTTTAATTTCTTGTTTTTAATTTGCTTTTATTTTTTGTTTTTTAAATTTCTTTATTTTAATTTTCTTTTTCTTTATTTTATTTTTATTTTTTATTTTATTTTAATCATGCCCAAATATGCGCGTTCAAAAACATCACAAAAAAAAAGAAAAAAAGGGGAGAATTTTATTTTATTGAAAAAATATATATATTATTTCTTTTACTTTTCTTGGTTCAACCCTTTTGGCTCTGGATCGTGCCTCGGATGGCCGTTTTTTTCAAAACTGGAGTCATTTTTATGTTTTTTGGCACATCTGAACTCATCTTTTGGTTTTATTTTTCCAAAATCCCACCTTTTCTCTGACTTTTGGTCAAAATCCACATATTTTGAGCACCTTTATCACATGTTTTTATTTCACCACATGGTCCACATTGTCTATTCTCACCCCATTTCACCATGTGTTGCACATTTTCACATATGCACCCTCCGTAGCTCTTTTGTTTGATCATATTGGCCCTCTCCAGACCCATAATCCTACTCCCTCAACCTCCCCTTAGCCTTCTACCCAGCCACATCCTTACCCCTCCCTACCTATCCATCTCAGCCCCCTCAGCCCTCCCTTCCCCCTCCTTTCTAGCCTCCCATTGCTCTCCTTTGCTTTTCCATGCAAAATCCAAACTTGGGTTATTCTTTGGTGCTTGTTCTCTCCTGCTCCTGGTGGACTTGGTTGCTGCTCGTGTCCTTTTGCAAATTTTGCAGCACAAGAATAACGGTGTCACATCTGCTCAAAGTTTTGGTTGTAGCTCTCCAGGACGGAGAGCACATTAGGTGGTGGGCAATTGTTGAGCCCATAAAAGTCATATTGGTCAAAGTCAACCGTAGTCAAAGTCAACTACAATCAAAGTTAAAAGGTAAAAAGTCAAACTGGTCAAAGTCAATAGGGTCAAGGTCAAAGTTAACAGGGTCAAGGTCAAAGTCAACATGGGTGCAAAGTCAAAGTGCTAAAGTGCAAGTGTCAAAGTGCACAAGTAGTGCACAATTAATTGTCCACAAAGGGTAAATTGGAGAAAGTGGGTTGCAGGTTGCAGAGGTATTTCTCTAAATTCCCTAAGGTTCAAAGTGTTTTTAAAGTGTTTTGGAAGGTTCAAGTGAACCCTCTCTTATGTGCAAAAGTGAAGACTTAAAAGGAAAATGTGAAGGTATGTGAAGCGGCAGCGTACGTAGAATTGAAAGTATGGTCCCCCAATTAAAATTTTTTGTTTTAGCCTAAAGTCACTACAGGACAAAACAGGGATTCGTTGGCTGCCACTTGAGGAGAAAATCTTGGAACATCAAAGTGAGCACCAAGATACTCTTGCAGTTAGGAGCGTACGTGAATCGACACTCAAATCAAGGCAAGGACTATTCTTGGACTATTCTAAGTGTAAGCAAGAGGGAGCATAGTCTAAGTAAGGCAAGAGAGAGAAGTGAAAGAGACACACAGTGTGCGACGCAGAGAAGTGAAGTGCAAGGTGTGCATGAAGAGTGACCAAGGAAGTGTGCAGAGAAGTGCTAAGCTAGTCCCCCAAGGATCCCAAGGTCTTATTGAAGAGTGTGCGTGCTGACAGAAGGTACCCATCCCTCCCCCTTAGTGGAAGCTTGGTGCAAGGTGTGCACAAGTGCAGGCTTGGAGAAGGTGGAGGTTTGGTGCAAAGGAGGCCGGCAGCAACAAGTCCCTTGGGTATTTGGTATTTCGTAATTGAGCACTTTGTGGGATTTTGCACAGAAGCATTGGATTGTATTGTGCTTCAACATTGTATTTGTCTTATTATAACCAATCGACAGAGGCTTCCAGTGTGTATCTTTCTTCTTGTCTTTCCCTTTTCTCCTACAAACACTCAAATCCCTTCTTGTCCAAGAATCCCCCAACAATTCACCTCTACTATGGAACTCCCACCACCAAGTATTTCATGTGCGAGTACACCAACATATGCACCCTCCTAGTCTAGTGCCTCCCACTACTAACATCATTTCCAAGCAAAACCCTCATGAGGAATTGAGCATAAGAGCGACTAGTCAGCATGATTATCACGAACTTTCCCGCCATTAGAATCTATCCCATTCCACACACCAGAGAGGCTTGGATCAGAAAAGATCAGGTGACAGCATATCATCAACAACGGAGCTCTTATCTATAGAGGAAACAACAACACTACAGGGACACAAGTCAAGCTGGACCCAGAGGTCCACAAAGGATTGCTCAATTGTGGATACCAAAGAAATTGATTGCTGCTCAACCTTCTAGGACATGAATATGGGTCCCCAAATCATATGCACCAATGACAATCACCAAAGGGAAAACATCAATACACAAGAAGGATCAATACAACATGAAGACGAGGAATCAAGAAAGAGGCAACTACATGAATTGGCAGAAACAAAAACACACAACAAGAACAACTCAAGTATTCGAAGGGCTAGCAAAGCAGAAGTACGACTTAAGAATTACACCAAGCACCAAAAACGATGGAGATACAATCAACCAGAAAAAATAAAACAGATCTGGATGCCCAAAATGCCGATCAATCTGCATACATCGACCAGATACTTCAGCTTGCACACATCTTGAGTTCCAAGCACCTCGAGCATGCATGATAGGACCACATTACAAGGCCACACATTCGGCACTTAGTTCTTCTTCTACTTGATAGTGAAGCACATTTCCCTCTCAAGGAATAGGAGAGCACTTGTACAATAATCCCAAGGAAAATAATTAAAGATATAATAAAAGCTTCGGCTAGGTACTAACGCTTTTGTTTTCTTTCAAAAAAGAAATAGAAAAAATATGTGTAAGAAAAAATCGCGGATGGCATCTCCAAATTCTAAGGCTACACAAGAGGAAGAGGTCTTGCTTCTTCCCTTGGAATCCATTACTAAGGCGAGAGGTCATTCGTTCCTTGAAGATCAACCTGTTTCAGGTCTCATCTTCATGGCCACCATCAAAATCATGGATATGGATCACTATTTTCCATTGATGTAACAAGAGTTCCAAACCATAATCCAAGGACTACCACACATCACAGATGTTTGGACCAAAGCAGGAATCGACTCATTTTTGCGGCTTCCAATATATTTACCGGATTTTCAAAGATGCACTCAAGTTATGAACACACTCCAGTCCGCAACAGATAAGCCTTCAATCCCGGAAGCTAAAGTGCTGAACAAAACAAGTGCATGGACAACTATTCAATTCACACATGAAATCATCAACAAAGCGTTTGGATGGAATCAGGACGGTCTCACAAATCTCAAGGATGAATGTCATGATGCCAAAAAGAAAACCTTTCTGGAAATCAACAGAATAGATATTGAAGAATCTATTCGATTGGTGCATCAGCACTTTTGTTTTCCAGGCATGAATAGATATACGGCACCCCAAAAGATCGGGGTTCAATTGCTCTCCCATGCTATGATGTGAATTGGGAATCAAGTTAACTTTACTCCACATATACAAGAACGTGTATTCGAAGCTAAGAAGAAGTGGAGTCAGAAGAAGTTTCTAAATGGAAGCTCTACATTGATTTTACTAATTTATGAAGCACTTGAAATGAAATAATTTCTACGATTGATGCCAACCTCCACCGAAATGGCAAAATATGTGAAGTCAGCTACCATTCCAAAGAAAAAGAAAACAGCCATGTCCACAAAAGAGGTGGGAACAAGTTCCAAGAAACCAATGCGAGGGGCTAAGCGAGCTAGAGACGAAGAGGTGCAAGAAACACCACAATCAAAGTGGACACATTTTTTCCCGAAGATTTCATTGATGCAACCACCTATAACAAAAAGAGATCTCTCCGCGGCATTGGAAGAAACACATACTTACATGAGAGGCCAAGTCAATATCACTGTCCAAGGACACCAATACAGGCAAGACCGACGTTTGCAACAAACGGATGACAAGGAACACCGCCCATCATTAGCCAACAGATACAAAGAATTGGGACTGGATGATTCGATTTCTAATGAGGAATCTAGTGGTGAGAAGGAAACCTTGGACACAAACATAAGAACAAAAATAAATAATGAGGAATGGACAGAGATTCACCAAGTCGAAACCACCCCCAATAATCAACAATCACAAGTACAGAACTAGGAAGCATCATCTAAACAAATACACCTTATTCAGTTGAACGAACAATCCCAGCTTAGCATAAAGGAAGCTTCAATCACACATAAAGATGCAGTGGCACCATTAAAGGAAGAAATACAAACAAGCACAGAAAAGGAAGGGCTCTTACAACAAAATATAGAAAAAATTGTGATTGAGATCCTGGATGATACGCCACAAGGTAAGACAGTAATCAAAGAGGCTGAGCCAAAGATACAACTCCATATTTGATAGCCCCACGACACAACACTGCACGTGGCACAAAGGAAGGATGTGACAACAGGAGAAGAACCTAGCATACCTACAACATGGTTAAACGTCGATATTCCTCAGTCGAAACCAATAGTGAAACAGATATACAGACAACCATGGATGCGCAACAACAAATGATGGAAACAAAAGTAGATTATGATAAGGCCATGAGGGAAAATTTAAAGTAATGAGTGAACAATTGTCTGTGCAACTAATCCAAGCTCAACTAGTCATTTCAGACAAAGAAACAAAAGTCAAGGAAATCCGAGGACTATGCACTACACTAATAGAGCAAAATCAAAAACTCCAAGAGCAACTGATGGAGCTACAAGAACAATATGAAGTAAGTGAAGCAGACAAAGAAAGAACGAAGACTAGAAGCAATCTTTTAGAAATGCAACTCAAAGTATATATGGAGGAAAATGATAATTTACACAATAGGAATAAAGAACTGATGAAGGCCTTGCTATACGACCAACCGATAGAAAAACAAGAGACAACCGCAGTCGATTCAGAGGATGTGGAAGATCAGATTGCCAAGTATGAAAATCTGCTAAAACAATAGCAAACCCTGAAAGCAGAATGGGAGTGAAAGTATACACAGGATACTAATGAGCTCAAGAAACAATGGGAAGCTGTTGAAGCCAAACTCTTGGTAGTTTATAATGAAGATGCTGACCAAATAACAGTCATCGGCAATGAGCTTTTAGCGGCCAAAGATGCACTAAACACGGCCCTTCATGAAGTTAAAGAAAAGACTGAACATATTGCACAATTGGAAGCTCAAATAGAACAAAAAGCAGACATCAGGACACCAGTAGAGCCACAATCAAGAAATCCTACTAACGAGGTAGACGTATGTCCTCTATCTCCCCCGATCTATCATTTTCCAATAAAAGAGCAGATAGCGGAATCGTGTGATGATCATCCCATGCCATATACTATAGAAATAGGTCAGAAGGAATGGGCACTATTGGTGTCCCGGTTAACAGAAAATTTTGAAAATGAAGTAGTCAAAGTCATGAAGGAAGCCAAAATTAAAGAAAAAGACCTAGATAAAATCATAAAGCCCTTCAACATTCCGTATGGGCTATTGAAAGAGCAAACATGATAGTATATAAAGCAGATCACGCAAAAAGTCTCGATGAATAGTTGCACTTCAAAGAAAACACCTTCAATTACACACAAGAAGAATTTGAAGCTACACAACCTTTATGGAGAAGAAAATTTTAGGAAAAAAAATCCTACTTTGCGGGTGCACTGACAAGCTGCACCATATTTACTACAGGTAAATCCTTCTTTTTGCCCCACACCGCATCGCCGTGAAGCACGAGAATTTTTGGACATGCAAAAGACTGGTGTGCTCAATAAATAATGGTTGAATTATCCACTACTTCCGAGTCCATCTCATAACTATTTACCAACCAAAGATTACATGGTGAAATCCATTGAATTTTGGCTACATCAGTATGCAACAGTAATGACCTAACTATCAAGATGACTAATAAAATCCTCAGCATGATACTTACAATATTGAAAGTTTTCAAACACGCAGAATATACATTTTTGAATTTCATTGGTATTAACCAAGGCACGGATATCCTTGTTTTTTATCTATCCGTTATGCCTAGCCATCCTACAATTATGGCATATTATTCAAGAGTGATGTTCTTTCCGAGTCAATGCATGAAAACTTTCGAAGAAGCCTTTTTTACCGGATTTTTTGAAATTGACTCCGAGATCTTCTTGAAGATGTCAATGAATCTGAATGCCACACTGGTGGCATATGAATTGAGTTTCTTTGCAGACCATAGACAGCCACCACATGATGGTGTAAAAGCTAAACAATGGAAGCAATTGATGATACATGAAGCTAATCTACTTAACGAAACAGAGCAAAGAGTCTATAGGACGTACTCCCATCACATTCCAAAGCCTGTCGAGGACGACAGAGTTCAGGAGGGGGTAGTGTTGAAGGAGAATCCAGCAAAAAGAAAAGAAGAAGAAAACCAAGAAGAAGCTTCACTAAAATTAATATATCTGAAGACATATCTCGGCAGGAAGCCCCGTAGGGGCACACCACACCCATCTCTGCACAGAGCCCCGCAGGGGCATACAACAGGGGGAGGTACGCAAGCGGCAAGGAAGGATCAAGGCCGACAAGTATCCATGAAGAAGTGCAAGAAGATATCCGGCAGATCCAGAGCCCCAGGAAGGTGCTTCAACCTCTTGATCTTCGGGAGGTCCAGATCGAAGGCTGAAGATCCACACTTTCATACCTTCTACTGGTGGTGTGCAGTGGAAAGAAAAAAAGAGGCCAAGACAAATGCAACAAGTCTCAAGTTATGATCAGTTCCTTGCATACTGGTCAAACTATATCATTATGACTTCCACAGGAGCTAGCAGTGGTCAACTATAAAAGATCTATCATTTAATAAGGAACCGGACCAACTACAGGCACATAACTAAAAACAAAGCAAAGGCTATCAAGGGGCGACAGAGACAGAGAGGGGAAGAGTGTTGTAGAGCAAAGAAGAGCAAAGATGCAGAGAAGAAGAAGGGCCCCAAAATTTTCTGATTTGGACACTTTATTTTTGTATTATAGCCATTTTGTAATATATTTTCCGATGTAAATGCACTAAGAGGAGTCCTCTAGATGCATACCCACAAAGATTTGTATCTTTACCCTTGTAAATTAGCAAGAAATTATTCTTCTAGTCAATAAAGTTCCGGTCTCTTGTGTGAAAGGACCATTTTTAGGGCACATGTATATAAGTCATTTTGTGACTCTTTGTAGGCACTTTTTGCCATTGTGAGAATCAAGAGCATAGAATTTAAAATTTTTGTCTTCTTCTCTCTGTATCTTCTTCCTTGTGAGCTTGCATGCATGTGTGATGCTTGGAAAGAGTGCTTAGAATTGTTGTCTATTTATGGAAGTGCTTGTTTGCTGTTGGTAAGGTGTGTGAAGTGTAGCACGTGCTGAAGTGTAGGAAGATCAATCCCGCGACTCGAACTTTCTTCTTCACTACCACTGTAGTTCTGGTTTCTGGAGGACCTTGTAATTCCTTAAAATATGCCAACAATTCCACTTCCTTTTTGACAAACACTTCTTCAGTTTCTGCAGCCATCATCTGATCATGTAGTTCTTTGTAATGCTCCACTTCTTCTTGTATCCAATCAATTGCTTTACATGAATAATTCTCCAACATCTTTTGATACTGAGCTTCATAGATTGCCCTTTTATCATTTCCTTGAGTTAATTAAGCAAACAACTATTCCTTACTAGTTTGAGGTGGATGAGGTTCCTTTGAGGACTGTACTTCCTTCTGAGCCACTTCATACTCTTCTTTTGTTGCTTCTTCCTGTTCCAATACTACTTTCCTAGGATCCAATCTTCTCTTCTTTACTGGAACAACTTCTTCTGATGCCCCTTTCCTTTTCCTTTCTGATTCCCTCATGCTTGTCAGGGCTTCTGCTTCTCTTATGTTCATTCACCTTAGAAGGACTTTTAACTCCTGACATCAAACTCCTGAAATATTGAGCTTCTGGAGCCAATTTCAGTTGATCCTCCATTCCTAAAACATGGTATATAATTTTGGTTAAAAACTGTGCTCCATTCATAAACTTCCTCTGTTCCCAATGCTTTGCTGCTTCCTTCAACTGGTCATGAATGTAAGGGGTTACATCCATTACTCCAAATGGTTTTGTCTTGTCCTTATTATTGAGCATGACCAATGTTACTGGCTTATGTGGCATTGTATATCTTGGCAACTTTGGAAAACACAAATACTGAAGAAACATTCTGATAGAAAATTCTTCATTTTCCTTTCCTTTGAAATCCACAAGCTTTGAATATCCAGCATATAGTTGCTTTGTTCCTTTTGACAAAACTGCAATCCAATTTTGTTCCCATGGAATAAAATTGAAGAGCTGCCCTGATGTGTTCTGCTTTTATAGTGATCTGTACCTCTTTGTTCTCTTTGTCCTTGATGGAACATCTGAAATATGCATCATTGCCTTTGCCAACTTCCAGCAGACTATTCATAACTTGTGATACTCTTTCAAAATCTATAAAGAAGAGAGGTTCATCCAATAGTCTGTGTAACCCCACTTCTTTCCATCTTTTATAATTGGCTGCAACTTTCTGAAATTTGTAGAATTCCTGACATAGCATTGTATACTTATGACCTCCAACTCCTACAGTAAAAATGTGATGACCGATAATATTGAGAGTTTCCTTCAGCTCCTTAGCCATCTTTTCTTCTTCTAGGATATTCTGTTCTTCATCAGATTCCAGCTCCACACTTTCCACTGTTGCTTCACTGTCTAAAAACCAATGTCCTCTTGACAAAGTTACAGAGTCAACTTTAAAATCATGAATGGGTAGTTCCTTTGGATTCACTATTCTGGAGGAAATATAAATAATACCAAAAAATACATTAGTCACAGGAAATATAAAAGAAAACACACTTTTTTTTAAGATAAAAAAATATTGAGAAAAAATAGAAGATAAAATATCAGTTAAACCATGATTTCCTTATTTGCAACATAGGTATAACAAATTTGAAGTGATCATCACATGTGTAGCAAGATGTCTAGTGCACTCCCTTTTTAACTAAGAAAATAATGAAATGAAAAAGATATAAGAAAAAGAAAAATATCCAGAAGAATAAATAATTACACAGTGACTGTTTAGTTCTGCTAAATTATAACCTAAATCTTGCTGGTGCTTTATAACTTATGAAAGAAAAAAATTTTAATGATTTTCTTCAGTTTCCAATAATTTTCTCTTTCATCTTCTCTTCTCTTCCCCTCCTATTCTTTGTCTTAGAAAAAAGAATGAGGTAAAGTACATGGAAATAATTTCAATAGTGTCTTAAATCCATCTTGGTGAAATTTTGAGAATCCAATCATTTGTTGTTTTCCCTGCTTCTGCACTATTTTTGTATCTCCATCCATGTTTTTTCTCCATTAAAGAAAGTCTGTTTTTTTTTCACCCAGAAATACTTGATTCCTGTTGACCTTATTTTTGGAGTAAAACAATCTGTTTTTTATAAACTGTGTTGGGATGTCTTCAGTTTTTCCTTCCATTTGGTGTTAATGAATCTCTGTGATGAACAGCACTTGACTTTCTTTGGTTTCCACAACCTTTCTGGATTGGTGCCTAGATTTTTCTGATTATTCCCTGCTTTCCACCTTTCTATTATCTTGTCATCATAATTGGTTTTTTTATTTTTCTCCTGTTTTTGTTTGTAGTAGGTTTGGTCATGGAGAAGTTTTGTTTGTGATTCCTTTGTAATTTCCAAAGGAAAAGTGAATCCTTCCAAATCTGAATCATAGATGTCTTGTTGAGTTTCCTGTTCTTCACAACTCAATAAAAACATTAAAAACCTTTTGTCATTTATTGTCAATTTGAGCTTCATATTTTCAAACTCCAAAATTACTTTACCTTGCTTCAGCCATGGTTGTCCTAAAATTAATTTCTCAGACATCATATGATCAGGCCATTCTTCACAATCTATTTTCATTTTTTCTTCATTGAACTCAACTTCAATAGATGGAGAAGACAAGCTTTGTATTATCTGACCATCTTGTGTTCTGATAATTGTTTTACTCTTATTCCTTTTAAATTTAAACTTATCCAACAAAACTGAACTGATCAAATTAACTTGTGCACCTGAATCTATCAAAACCTTGATTCTCTCATTATGAAGATTCATTGTTAGAACAGGCAAGTGCTCTCTCACTCTTGAAGGTGTTCCACACAAGAGGACTTCTCTAAGCTCATTGACCTTTCTTATTCTTTCCTTTGCCTCCTGTTGAGCCTCATACCTAATTTTTTCCTCTTCTTTTTTCCTGTTTTGGGCTTGATGTATTCTTCTCACACACGTAGAGAGAGACACACACACATACACACATATATATGCATACACACATACACATAAAGAGACATACACAAACATACACATACATGCATACATATGCATACATAATGCATATGCATATGCATACACACATACTTACATGCATACATAATGCACATGCATATGCATAGATACATGCTTACATGCATACACATACACACATAGACACATACGCACACATGGATACATATAACACATGTAGACACATACACACATTCACACCTACACACACATATACACACATATTTACACACACACATAGACTCACACACATACATAGACACACTTACACATGCATACACACAGACACACACACACTTACACATATAGACACACACATATACACACATAGACACATACAAACTTACACACACACATGTAGACATAGACAAATACACACTTACACACACACATACACACACACATACACATATCCACACACATTTACACACACACATACACATGCATATAGACATATATATACAGATACACATGTATATACACACATAGACACACACACATACAAACATAGACAGATACACACTTACACACACACATACGCACATAGATACACACATCCACACAAATTTACACACATACATACACATGCATCTAGACACATATATACAGATACACATGCATATACACACACACATGGACACATACACACACATATGCATAGACACACACATACAGACATACACACATATATATATGCATACACACACACATACACATACATGCATACATATGCATACATAATGAATATGCATATACATACATAATGCATATGCATACATACATACTTACATGCATACACACACATGCATACATTTGCATACATAATGCACATGCATATGCATACATACATGCTTACATGCATACACACACTCACATATACACCTACATACACATATACACACATACATATGTACACGTATATATATTGATTTCTAACCCATTTTGTTTTATATGTACAGGTATTATGGAACCTAGTAGAGAGAGAAAGGCGAAACTCACTCGCATAAAAAGTCTTATGAGAGCAAGAGTTCCGCCTGATACTCTAGGGATCATCATGCATGAGTACTCAGAGATGACTGATGATGAGTTGATTATACGATCTAGATGCTTACCCAACGATCAGAGGAGGGCTCTTCTATGGCTCCACATGCAAGAAGATAGCTATCTACTCATAGGTATATTTTTTTTTCACAAATTTTTTTAATGACATTATAAAACATATTTTTATTTATTTTTATCTATCTATTTTCAAGACACCTATACCACCTCCAGATCATGATAGCAGAGCATAGGTGCCTATGAGGACATGCATAGGCACCTTAGGGCTAGAGTGCGATATAGAGCCACAGGGGAACATTGTGTACATAGGGAATGGATTGGAGTTCAAGAGAAGAATACGAGCATTATGCGACTCTTACCTTCGCCTTCTCCACTTATAGTGGAAGTAAGTATAAATTTTACATATAAATTGAAATAAATATCTTATTTTTATTTACATGTTTTTTTTAATTTTTGTAGTGAGCATGATGAGAGGGATAAAAAATATGTACTTAGTTCACTTGAGACAGAGTTTGGGACAGGATGGTCGCATAAATGGTGTCTAAAAAAGATGTGGACACTTATGGCTCATCATCGCGATAATGCACAGTATGCATTGCTTTTATGTATATATATGTGTGGATATGAGTACATGTGTTTATGTATGTATGTATGTATATGAGAGAGAGAGAGAAAAGAGTGAGACTAGAGGTACAAATACATGCATACACACATATACATCATACATGCACATTTACACACATATGTGCATGCATATTTTTAAACACACATACACATACACATACATAATCATATGTACACACATATAGACTCACATAATCGTAATTACATACATATATACACATACATACACACACATGCATATATATATATATATATATATATATATATATATATATATATACATACATACATACATACATACATACATACATACATACATACATACATACATACATACATACATACATACATACATATATATATATATATATATATATATATATATATATATATATATATATATATATATATATATATATATATAAAGAGAGAGAGACACACACACACACAACACATGCATACGCACATATAGATACACATGCACATATATATATATATATATATATATATATATATATATATATATATATACACACACACACATATATATATATATATCATAATTCAAAAACCCTATTATAAATATTCTAATTCAGAAATCCTATTTCAAAAATCCTAATTCAGAAACACTAATTTTGATGTTAGGGTTTTAAAAACCCTAATTTAGAAACTCTAATTCAGTCTTTTAGCCATATGATTGAAGTATATGTACACATTGCATCTATTCCTCCGACATCCTATTAGAGAGATGTCTCTCCTCCCAACCTTATGCCTCTATATATAACTACTCGAATCAACGAAGATCATAATATATATAAAGATATATACACATCATGTAGATACACACACATAAATATAAAATGGAGTAGATATATTATGCATCACACATACATGCCTATATGCACATATAAACATATGTACATGCATACATATTTACATGTACACATTTACACATAGACACATATACAGATATACATGTACACATCACATATACATGCCTACATGCACACATGTATACTTATATATGCATACACAATTATAACACTTGCATATATTACATGAATACATGAATATATTACACAAATGCATATGCATATATACACGTATGCATACTAACACATGTATACATATATCACACACATGCACACACATACATATACATAAAACACATATATATGCATACTAACACATGTATACACACATATGCATACATACATGAGAAAAATTTGCTCCTCGAAGATAAAGCTATATATAAAATAATTAGGCATACCCTCGAGCTTCATGTTCTAACTTAAAAGAACATGATTTCATCTCTCTAGTAGGATTCATCGATATTCTAGTTGAATAAAGAAGAATCTATTATCTGATATCCATTCAAAAGCTTCAAGTTATTGATCGATAACTAGAGTAGAATTTACTATTTAATCTACTCATATGTTTTCATTATTGCCATCATTTTGGTGAGAAATCGATATAGTCTCATCTTCATTATCCTTATTGATTTCATTTATTTCTTCTATTGTTAAATCTGTGTTCTCATGAGTCACATCACCTATTGATGGATTAATATCCATTTCTGGTAATTCCTCTTCATCATCAGTAGAATTAGCATGTAGAGTATTATCCTCTTCATCAAAAAGATTAGTATCATTATCATGTATAATGATTCTAATTTCTCTTTCAGATGTTGATGTATTAGTATCTGATGGTGAATCATCAAGAGGACTTTCTTCGATCTTTCTAACAATAAATTGTTCAAACAATGACCTACCTCTAGGTTGAACATGAATGACTTGCCACCACGGGTGAGCATCTGGGTTTTTATAAAAAAATGCTTGTTCAATATGCCTAGGAAGAATATATGGTTCTTTAGTAGATCACATTACCTTGGAAGAATCAATTGCCCAAAACCCAGATAATTCCTTTCTTAATGTGGAATTACTACCTTTATACTCGGCTCAAAACCAATCAACCTTCAAAATGAACTATCAAACTATATAAAAAGAAAAACCCATTATTAGGTGCTTAAAAAAATAATAAACTCTATCATAAAAAATATAAACTTTTTTTTACCTGTTTGAATGTGCAAAATGATATTTCGTAGATACGAACAATAGTTCCCACGTAACCAAGTTTGCCATCTATAAGGTTCATGCCTTTTGAGCTAGCACATGATAGTTGCTTGAAAGAAGTAACAATACTAGAATCCTCTGTTTTACGTAAAGAATCAATGGCTTTGATTGTAATATGCTGTCCAAAAGCCCATATATTAGTGAACATTTGAGCCTGCAAAAGAAATTAAATTAGTAAATAGAAACTAATATACATATATGAAAAAAACAAAATATTATTAAAATAAACTTACCTTTCGTTCACAACCTATAATTAACTCTCTTTCCTCATCTGAGATTTCTTCATTATTTGTGTTGCTGCTTTACTAATGACTATATAGACAATCTGTGAAAAGATATATTTGTAATCTCATTATTATCGAGATTATGTCTATATCTTTTGTTTCTTCGCGTTTTACTTCGGAGATGTTGAAGTTCCTATTCGTACTCGCTAAGGAATGCTTGCATGCATTTGCTATTATATGCTACAAAAGTAGAAACATCATTTTTTTCTTGAAATGTAAATAAAAATGGAACTCCCTTACCTGATAATACCTCATTTGTTATTTTTGAAGAAGATTCATTGGTCCATGCACGTGGAGCTTCTTCATGAACTCTTTCAAGGTACTCACTAACATAATACATGCACTCTTCAAGCATCCAACCCTTTGCCATGGATCCTTCTAGTTTCACTCTTTGTTGAACATAACCTTTTAATATTCCCATAAATCGCTCGACCCAAAACATCCATTGAGTGTTGACAACACCTGCAATCTCTATTTCATCTACAAGATGGACTAATAAATGAACTTGAATATCAAAAAATGAAGTAGGAAGCTCTTTCTCCATCAAACATAGTAGCTCTTTGCATTCACATTTTTTTTGTGGGATCGAGTTTTTGTCAATCTCTTTTGATGTAATCCACCTATACATATGATTAAAAAAATTATAAAGAAGTTAATTAAAAAATAAAAGATATCAAATATTCATATATATTAAATATAAAAGTATCATAATTACCTTATAAGTGATCCAAGACGATAGATCACATCTCATACTTGTTTTGTTGTACATCCATCGATAACCAAAGCTAAAATATGTTTCAAAAAGTTATGCCAGTCATGGGTCTTTAACCCAAATAAGCTCTTATCATCCATAGTAATCATGGGTTTGTATCTCTTTTGTTGTAAGTACCCAAGGTGAAGGTACATAAAGTCGTTTCCTATCAATGTCTATAAAAACTGGCCGTAACTTTGGTTTTGAGTTTTTATCTTTCAAATCATTCCTTGATGCTATGGTATCTTTTAGTCCATGAAGATGCTTCCATAGTGAATATATATGCATATGATCAAGAAGATGACATACTTTTAACTCTTTCCAATACTCCAAAGTATACCATATTGATATCTTCTCTGCGAGTGCCAATTTTCCTTTACCTCTCTTCACATACTCATTATCTTCATCATCACTAAAGATTTCTGATTTTGGATGTATCAGAGGTCCATTTGTCCATTTTTAATACAATAGGCGTCATAGGTTTTGGACACTGACCTGTTTCAAGCTTTCCATTAAAATGTATCGTTCCTCTTTTAGATCTTAAGGGATGATCATCAGGCAAGAATCGTCGATGTCGAAGATAAATATTTTTGTTGAGATTCTTACTATAGATAATCATCACAATATGGACAAGCTTTATAACCCTTAGTAGATATTCATGCACCATGAAAACGATAAAAATATAATTTGATTAACTCACATTTATTTGTATGCATATTGAATAAAAAATTTACATCAATACCTAAACAAACACTATATCCTAAAAAACCGTGAATAGTCCAAGCCACAATACCACGAACCATAATATGTCTTTCATTGATGCTTTTCGATACATCAATGACATTAATACCTCTCCTTAACTCTTGGAGATTGTCAATGAGAGGAGCAAGATATATATTCTATTTTTAACTTGTAGATATGGCGGAAGATTGTAGTTTATGACTACCACTGGCCATGTTGACCATTTACTGAATTTCATGGAGAATGGATTAATCCCATCTAATGCAACTCCTAACTTTAGATTATGTGGATTTTGTGCAAATTCAGGCCATGTAGAATCAATATGCTGAAAAGCAACACTATCATGAGGAATTCTGATTATTCCATTAGTACTTTTATGATCATGTCCCCATGTCAAAAGCTTTGATAATTTGGGGCTTTGAAACTTATGTCTAATCTGTGGAGCCAATGGAAAATGTCTCAATACCTTTTTTGGGATTTTACCTTCTTTGTCCTTATATCGAGGAGATTGGCATTTTGGACATGTCAAAGAGTCTGCATATTCACCTGTATATAAAATACAATCGTAGGACATGCATGTATACATTGATAATCTATGCCAAGATCGTTGATTATCTTCTTCATTTCATCATGTGAGGTAGGAAGAATATTCTGACTTGGTAAAAACTTTTCAGATAATAACATGTAAGTTCATAAAAAAAAGACATATTAATAAAAATAAATAAATAAATATACATATATATATATATATATATATATATATATATATATATATATATATATATATATATATGCATATAATTTTATATATGTGTATGTGTGTATATATGTGTATGTATGTATGAATGTGTATGTATGTATGTATGCATGTGTAGCTGTGTATTTTGATTTCGTTTTTAATTTTCTTTTTGTATATTGTGGTTTGCAGACTTTCATATCTAGACCATTGAATCGTTTGGCTGTCTCCCATTTTATACTCAATCTATTACCTGCCTTGCTAACTAAGACTTACATATTTGTTTACAAGGATTAAGTATCAGTTAACTATGGAGGTATTAGGTTGTTTGAAAATAAGACAATCAAATTTCTCTCGACGATTTTGGAAAATGGATGAATAACTCTAAAGTGCTCATTCAGTGCAAGTTCTTGTTCTTACTGTAGCTAAGGTAAAAACAAAAACCTGCATTGAATGGACGCTTTGTGTCCGCCCATCCTTTAAAATTATTCTTCCATCCTTCAAATTCTTTGAGGTAAATTTACTTCTCCTATTTTTCAAACAACTTAATACCTCCATAGCTAACTCATACTTAATATTTGTATGCAAAGTTCATAAAAGATTTACCAGTGCAGGTCTTATGTCAACTAGAATAGGAGAAGCAGATGTGTCAGGAAGATTCTAGAGGTTGGGTGGACAATTCCAAAAGTTAGATGGACAAAATATCTTCATTCGATATAGGTATGTATAAATTGACTTTACTCTCATAACATGTGTATATGTATGTTTATGTGTATATATATATGTATGTATGTATGTGTATGTATGCATGTGTAGCTGTGTATATTTGATTTCATTTCTAATTTTCTTTTTGTTTATTGTGGTTTGTAGACTTGCATATAGATATCTAGACCACTGAATTGTCTGGTTGTCTCCCATTTTATAGTCAATCTATTACCTGCCTTGCTAAATAAGGCTTACACATTTGTTTACAAATATAAAATATCCGTTAGCTATGGAGGTATTAGGTCATTTGGAAAATAGGAGGACGAAATTTATCTTGAAGATTTTGAAAGATGCATGAATAGCTTTAAAGGATGGGCGGACATAAAGTGCCCATTCAATGCAAGTTCTTGTTCTTACCTTAGCTAAAGTAAGAATAAAAACCTGCATTGATGGATATTTTCTTTCTGCCCATCCTTAGAAATTATTTTTCCATCCTTCAAAATCTTCAAGATAAATTTCATCCTCCCATTTTCCTAACAACCTAATACCTCCATAGCTAACTGATACTTAATATTTGTACGCAAAGTTCTTAAAAGAGTTAGCAGCACATGTATTAGGTCGACTAGAATAGGATAAACAGATGTGTCAGGAAGATTCTAAAGGTTGGGTGGACGATTCTAAAGGCTAGATGGACAAAACATCTTCATTTGATACATGTATGTATAATTTGACCTTACTCTCATAACATGTGTATGTGTGTATATGTGTGTGTATGTTTATATGTTTGTATGCATTCATGTATAATTATGTGTATGTCTATATATGCATGTATTTATATGTATATATTTATGCATGTATATATAAATAGATAGAAAATTGAAAATTATACCTTAATAGTGCCAAAATAGATACATTACTCCATCCAAAACAATTTTGAAGATTGAGAATAAGTAAGCTTGTACTTAGTCATGTCAAACGACTTCCTTCATATACATGCTTTAGACATTCCTCTCGAAGATATTTCTCATTTTTAGAAATATCAATGCTCTCACTATCATTTTGATACCAATCCTCAATAAAATCTGCCATGCCATCATCCTCATCATTGTAGCACAAATCTTGTACTTTATTTTCTTTTGAATATAGATCTTTCAACCTTGCATATTCCATAATATCACTTTTGCGTAGCCTCCTCATAGAAGCTTCTGATAAATGAGGTTTTATTGGCAATTGTGAATGGTGTGGAGGAATATCATCAACATCATACGTTGGAATCTACACACATGAATAAAAATCATTAGTATTCCATAAACGAATAAAAAGTAAACCTTAAACATAAAATTAAATATATAAGTTAATAAATATGGATAGAAAATTTTTATTCTCTCTCTAGCTAAAAGGTGCTCTTGGAGGTCTACGCCATCCATAATTCACTAATAATTCATCACCAGCATGTAATGTAGTAATAGCATTGACAACTATGTATCTTGATACATCTCTACTCATGTATGGTGATTCATGACTATTTTCACGCTTCTCAAATGTGCAATTAGTCCTTGAACTATTATGTAACCCTCAACTACTATTTATTAAACCTGCTATATTTCCATGCATGTAAGGTCTTCCATCAATATATAATCTTTCATTTTTTGCATGTGAAATCCTTCTACTACTAAGGGATGCTGCATTCAAGCATATTACATAAGTACTCATGCTTTGAACATAACGGGCAAGTTGATCCCAATCTCCCCATCCATATATAGGACCACAAAATGAAATAAGAGTGACTTCAGAGTTCGGAGGCACATACAAATCCTCTACAATAAAGAGACCACGACCAACATTAGTAATAGTGAATGGAGCAATCATATAGCGATTACCCCAAAAGTTGAAAACCTCTCCATCTAAAGGAAGTGGTCCTCTATTCCATCCACCATATCTTCTTCTATCATATGTTTGTACTAGAGAACGATCAGGAGATGGCAATGGATAATCTCGAGCCATTTCAACCTCTAAACTAGGAGGTAGAGGATTTCTAGAAACCTTTGCTTGTAATTGATGAACAACAAGTCCATGACGTGTACAAGGTATATTAACATTATGAGAATCATTATTATCATCATCATCATCGAGCAAGTATTCCAATATATCAACAAGAATTTGATTTTGTATATGGTTTTTAAATAAAATAATAACATTAATTTATAGAAAAAATACATGCCCAAGCATTATCACGTTGACCAGGTGATGGTGCACGCTCAAAAGTACCATACTCTACCTCATGTTCAATACATTCCAATCGTGGTCTTCGATACGTGCCATAACAAGACTTACACCAACATATAATATGCTCTTGATAGTAAAATTCATCATAATTCTTATTAGAGGACACATGTGAAGTCGTTGCATGAGTAGGAGGTGGTGGAGTGCCCTCTGATTGATCAAAATCTGATTATAACGAAACAAAAAAATATATCAGTTATGTATCTATCAAATATATTGAAAATTAAAAGTTTGATATACTTACAATATATAGTCCTTGCACGATTAGGAGACGATGGTGGAGTTCCATCTGATTGACCAGAATCTACAAATAATGGTATTTGGTATTAATAATCTGATTATTTACATACATAAACATTCACATATACATATTTACACATACACACATATTCACATATACACATTTACACATACACACATATTCACATATACACATTATTGTGGGATAAATGCATGTATTTTGTATGAATGAGTGTATATGCATGCATGTGTATGTGTGTACATATATATGTGGATATGTATGTGTGTGTTTATGTTATATGTATGTATATGTGTATATGTATGCATATATGTATGTGTATATGTTTGCATGTATATGTGTATGTGCATGTGTATGTGTGTGTATATATGTGTATGTATTTTGATTCTTTTTTTTTGTTTGAGATTAAATTAACAGGAGATATTGTATCGTGGAAAAAAATAAGAGGCGACCTCACATACCACTTGAGACGTGGTAGTTTTTTCGTAGACAACTACGTCTTTAAGACTCATTTCCTCAACAGAAGGTATACAAATTAATAGTTTATATTTATAATTTTCATATATTTTAGTGATTTTTTACATTTAATTTATGTATTTCTTTTTTCTTTAAATAAACAGGCTGCTGCAAAGAAGAGAGTTGAGTTTGGCCACACATCGCACCTAGGCCAAATGGGCCATCATGGTTTTGTAGCTACATTTGTAAGTATATGTGGTATTGTGAGTATATTTTTTATTTTAGTTAAAATGCAAGAAACTAATCTTTTTTATTTGTTTCAATGTAGCGAAAGGATTATGGCCGATATCCTACAAAACATGAGATTGAGTATGCTACACATTTTGGATATCGGTGTTTGAGTGAATATATGAGAGATAATCTGGATGCCTTTGTGAGTATTATTAAATTTTATACAATTATTTTATTTTTATGTATGTTTTAATTCTTTTACTTATTTATGTTTGTTATATGTAATATAGGAGTATTATGGAGAGGCAAATATGGATGAGGTGGAGAGACAAACACAGGAGGGACTATCTCGATCATCAGAGGGTGCTCACACAGATACATCAGATCATGCGAATGATCGTGATGATGATGATGAGGATGAGGATGATCATGATGCTGATGATGATCATGATGATCATGATGATCATGATGATCATGATTAGGATTCTTGGTTATGACATTGGATATGTATTTACATTGATGTGTGTGTGTGTATATATATATATATATATATATATATATATATATATATATATATATATATATTGTTCATTTCAGTTATGTTTTGAATTGTGTGTATGGTATTAAGTAATGAAAAGTTTTGTTCTATTGATTGTTATTATTGTTTATATTAAGCATGTGTTTTAGTACTTTAATTATATAATTCATTCATATTTATGTGTGCTTGTGGGTATATAAAATGTATATGTGCACATGTAGGTATATATATCTTGCAATAAAGTAAGTCTATGATCTAAGGGTCCGACCGGTTCAGACAGATCTGAAATTGGACACCGTTTGGTCACCCGTGTGTATGACCAAAGATCTCGAGTCTAGAATTACTAGAAGGTCATTTACTCTTATAACCAAGTGATCCACTTGGCCTAGTGGTTAAGTCTCATGGGTGTGAAGGAGGAGGTCTTGGGTTCAATCCCCATGGGGTACATGGGGAGAGTATTTTGCCCAAAGGGATCTAAAGCCTTCTAGAAGCATCCACTTGAGTTAACTCTGGTTAACTAGGACACTTGGCGTACATGCAGTTACATGTCTGACACATGGATGGTTAGTATCCACCTATCCAAGAAGGCAGTCCCCTGGAGAGAGCTATATATAGAGGCATTTGGTTGGGAGGAGAGTCATCTCTTTAGTACCTGGTGGTCATAATCCTAGTAATCTTGCATATCTATATGTGTAAGTATGTCTATATGCATGTATATGTATGTATCTATGTATATATGCACATGTATGTATGTGCATATGTATATGTGTATATGCATGTATCTGCATGTGCATGTGTAAGTGTATATGCGTATGTATGTGTATGTGCATGTGCATGTGTATGTGTGTATATGTATGTATGTGCATGTATATATATGTGTGTGTACGTATGTGCATGTATATATATGTGTGTGTACGTATGTGCATGTATGTGTGTAATATGTGTGTGTATATGAATGTATGTACATATGTATATGTGTATATGCATGTGCATGTGCATGTGTAAGTGTATATGTGTATGTGTATGTGCATGTGTATGTGTGTGTATATGTATGTATGTGCATGTGCATGTGTAAGTGTATATGTGTGTATATGTGTATGTGCATGTGCATGTGTATGTGTGTGTATATGTGTATGTGTATATGTGTAAGTGTAAGTGTATATGTGTGTATGTGCATGTATATGTGTATATGTATGTATGTACATGTGTGTGTGTGTGTATATGTGTGTGTACGTATGTGCATAAATATGTGTATATATGTGTATGTGTGTGTATATATACATATGTGCATATGTATGTGTATGTGTATAAACATATACAAGTGTATGTATATGCATGTGTATATGTATGAAACATGCATGTGCATGTGGATGCATTTCCATCTGCATCCATTCGCATACATGTGAATGTGCATGCATGTGGATGTGCATATAGATGCATTTAAGTATATGTTAATGTGTGTATGTGTATGTATATATGCAATAATGCATGCATGGAAGTCTTTTTATGTGGTTGTAGAAATGTTTGTGCATATGCATGTGTATGTGTAAGTGTATGTGCACATGTATGTGTGTATATATATGTGTGTGTATGTGCATGTGTATATGTGTATATGTGTGAACGTGCATCTTCATCATGTATAAGTGTATATGTGCATATCAATAAGTGTGAGTATGCTAACTAATGAAAATAATACAAAGAATGGAAATTGTACTTACAATAGTTAGCTTCTTGAATAACCTGCAATAAAGAGAGAGAGAGAGAGAGAGAGAGAGAGAGAGAGAATTCAAAGAGGTAGAAAGAGAGAAACAAATATAGAGAGAGACAATAAGATAGAGATTAGACAAAAAAACAATAATTCTACAAGCGATTGTTTTAGCTCGTAAGGGCAACGCAATTGCGAATGTTGGAGAGCTCCTCGATCAGATGCGTGAAGATGCTGATCGAAGAGCCTCCAACGTTTTAATTTTTTTCGTCAAAGAGCCGTCGTGTAAGCGATGATAAGGCATCATAAAAAGTACTGCAATTGGCATCGCATAAGCGACGTTATTTACCATTGCTTATGCGATGCAAAAAGTTTGTATATACACCTATAACCCTGACGGGTCACTTATCTTTGTACATTCACTTGGTAATACATTCATTACTGTGTGTTGTGCTCCAAGCTTCCTCTTCTTCCTTGTATTGTTCACGTGCTTCCACATATGTCAAACTCCAACAACTGGATAGAGTGGAGAAATGCACTCAAGACAAGAAGATTGATATTTACTCAGTAGGTGCTAATATGTTCCATTATTTTAAGAAGAATTCCACACCTTTCAACTCTATTGTTGACAAACTTAATAAAGGATGGATAGTTCAGTGGACTTCACATTGGTGGAAATACAGATTCAAATGTATTTGGGCTTTCCCTTTATTCATTAAACAACCAACTCTCCTGTGGTTGATACTTCGTAAAGGTTTTTGGGCTAGAAACAAAGCAAAAGAGCTGAATATTAATATAGGTAGCTGTGATTTTTGTGGAAGAGAGGAGGATCTTGCCTCTTTATTCATTAATTTCGAACATGCTTAGAGGTATTGGATGCTTTTCAAAAACTTCTACATGATGATTAGCATTCCTAAGCTTGGATATAAGGAGATATTTTTGGGTGAATGTAATAGAATGGATGTGATCCTTTGGAAATTATGGGGATCCGAGATCATTTGGAGTAGTTTGAATGGTAGGAATCACATAATATTTAGCTTTGTTCAAAAAAATTTATTTGATACTTGTATCACTGAGTTGAAAAGAATTTAAAGGCTGTGTATTAGGTCTATTTCTGATGCTCGTGTAGAGGATAATAGCTTTAAGGATATGATTTGTAAAAATAAGCTTTACAATTCGAGAGCTAAGCTCGTATCCATGTATTCTGATGTAAGATTCACCATGTATTATTCCCTATTTTAAGTGTATCTTTGATGGGGCTTGCCCTCTTAATCTGTAACTCATTGTACTAATTTTAACTTTGTTGTCTTAAAAAAAAAGCATTTACGACACATTCAGTTAAGCAACATCATAAGGTAGCACCGATTGTTGAAGATATTGGACATGCATCAACATCTAACAACAACTTTAACATCATTTATAGCGCAATCAACAACATCTACATAAAAAGTCAGTGTGTGCTAGTATGGGGATTGGACGTTTTTCCTCTTAGATTGGGGTTTAAGATTCAGCCCTTATCGATGGTTACAGACACCCCTTTGCTATGTACAAGGATGAAACCTATTGTGCTTTTGGGCTGTTCATTGCGATCATCAACCTTTGGACCTATCCAAACCAATTGGTCCGTTTGGCTGTCCTTCCCGAGTTTTACCTTATAGGCCATTCGAGTTTTGTACCCTAGTGGTGCTTGGCATCTAACCCATGCTTTGTGAGATGTGGGGGTTCCCATGGCTACTATGCATGTCTTCACTTGAACCTTCATTTCGTTTCAAGCTTAACCGAAAGAATAGATCTCAACGATCAAAGTTCGTTAAATTACATAACAATTGTACAAGTGCAAGTGGACATAGGGACCCCCTGTATTCGACAAAGCAAGGGTTAAGACTTAGTGGGTTGCTTGAATGTAATAAAATTGATAGCCCGAAGTAGACATGGAAACTAGTTTGAAAATCTGGCTGGCGAAAAGGCCAATAGATATCCATTACTGATGGCAGGAGTTGAACCCATGCCTCTGCCTCTACCTCAAGAAGCAAGAGTTCTAGCCAATTGAACCCACATGCGTGGACTCTATTTTTTGTGTTATATAAGGATCGTGCACTATCATTGATGTGATGTCTATACACTTATGCCATGTAAAAATCGTGAGGTGCGAAGGTGAAAGTGTTCTTCATTAGGAGATTTGCCATACCATGCATGCAATTGGAAAGGTAGAAGTGGATGTAAGCCCCTTTAAGAAAGGGCATAACGATAGCTTACTATTCATATCAATTGGTCATATGGTTCATATCAATTAGTATGATTGTGCTATCTCATCCGGATTTGGATGCCCCATTGGACTTTCAAAAAGTACTTTTGGTATGGCATAGTCACCATTCTTCGTCTTATTATAAGAGAAATACAACAAGAGATAAAGAAAAGCCCACCACTTATAAAATGTGAGCTTGTGGTCTAGAGCTGAGGATCCGATATCAACTCATGTATCCAAAATCCCCTCTATTAGCACTCATGTGAAACTCATGTATCCAAAATCCCCTCTATTAGCACTCATGTGAAGACAAGAGGGTAGAACAATTAGAACCAACGAATGCAATTTTCATTTGTCTCAACATGATCTAAGGTCCAATCCAAGCTACTGGGACAACATCAATGCATAGTTTGCTCACTTTCCCTTTTCACCTTTGCAGTGTGGTGGAGCACTTTTGCCCATCACATTGGAAGGAAATATCTACCTAGTTAATTAGTCTGCAAAATGGCTTTAAAGCATAAATCATGTTCTTGCATCCCTAGATTCCTTGTAGTGAATCATTACAAGTCTTACATTATTTGGCCATTTTGGTAGTCATTATTGCTATCGAGGAATAGAAATGTTGTTGTGTGAAGTCTATTGTGCATGGATTCACCTCTTCTAGGGACACATGTGCCTCATCCTCCACATAACTTGCACATTTTCTGGTGTGGAAAGAAATCTATGTATTGGATGGAAGAGCGATCCCCCCCCCAATTATCAAGAAAAACAATGATTTAAATATGGAAGTCTAATGTGAGTACGCTTCTGCCGATCCACCTTGAGTGAGATTCTTTGCAGTTCACATAGAGCAATAGCTCCACACTGAAAGTAAACGTGATTTCTTTTGTTTATTGGCTGAAAATTTTTTTTGACCAATCATACGAAACTCTCAAAATGGTACAACTTTGTTTCGAAGAGGGTAGTTCATCCCAAAACGTGGTGGACCCAGAACAAACACTCTTTTCCAAAAACTAATGATATTTATCCAAGTGATAGCATAAGTGTGTCGCCAATCTATGTGAACACAGTGTTAATTTTTTTTTTTTTTTTTAAATATTGTGAACCCAGTGTTAATTTATTTAACTTTTTTATATTGTTTAAATGAATACTTCGCCAGAAAATGAGCATGGGACACATGCTTCATCTCGTGAGAGAGAGAGAGAGAGGGAGGGAGTTGGAAGAAACGCATTTGAGTTTGTGTCCTTCGTATGTTCTGTAGTAGAGGAAAAATAAATGGCCTGTAATCAATCTTTCGTTCGGAGAAAATGAACTGAGTCGATTTCACATTGAGATGTGTGACGGACAAAGGTCTCACCATGGCCACAACACCCATCATCATCGACATCATGTCTCATCTTTCTCTCCTGCCTCCACTTTCCTGATCCAAGCTTTTCATTTCCCATCTCTGCGTCAAGTTAGGGTTTAACTCACGCCTCCCCGCTTCGCAGACTGGCGTAGCGTGTTCCTCGTTCTGTTCGTGTTCTTTTTTGTGGCACCGTTGCGCAGACGATTGTCGCCGTCGGTTATTACAACGCCTTTTTCCCGCATCTGCCTTTCGAACTTCTCTCCTGCCGTTCGGACTGCACGCCATGGGTGCCTCGAAGGACCTTCACTGCTTCTCCAGACGTTCTGATTCTGACCGGCGTACTTTGAAGAAACAGATGGATTTAGCGGGGCATATATTCCTTTGCAGTAGCTCTACCATGCCAGATCTAGAGCGCGGGATCTTTGGTTTGTATTGATTTTCGTCAGTATTTTATGTTTCGCAAATAGTCTTTTGGATTGGTACGCAAACGGATGTCTTTATTCTCTGTGTATATGGGGGAGGAGCCGTATGTATGCAATCAATTCGTGGCGTACGCAATGCAATCCTCGCGGGTGATAGGAAGTTCATGATAACTAGTGTCTCATATGCCTGATTTTTGTTTCGTATATGTAAGAAAAACGGAAAATGCTATATAACTGTATAATGAGTCACAATCCAATTCATTTTTAATACGTTTGTTTGCCACTATCACTCGATGTATATAATCATTCATACTTTTTACAATTCTTGTCTATGACTGTAGTATTTCTTTTCCTATTGCATAATTTTTCACATAAGTGATTACGACAGGTCTATTACCAGTATGCAGTTTATGTCATTGTGTGTCTAATCATTTTGTTACGTAGTATGAAGAAACCACGCTCTCCAATCGTGTATTGTCTCTTGAATTTAGACTGATTGAAGCGATTGATCGTGGGATAATGTGACCAGAACAAAGTATGAGTGGATCGTTTTTACTGTTCTCCTTCCTGTTACAGGTCTACCTAAACAACATGAGGATACTGTATTATGCATTCGCAAAGGGATGCCGTTATTTCTATTCAATTACACTAAGCGGCTTTTGTATGGAATATTTGAGGTTTGGATGCTTCCTATACAATATTGCACTAAATTTTTTGCTTTGCACAGGGCAATACTTCCATTTCGTCTGAAGATCTTAACAGATCTTTCAATAGCTAGTTATTTCTGTTTAATTTGCAACTACTTCTGCTCTTATATTTTGAGTCTGAGGTCTCATGCATTAATTTTAGGCCGCTAGTGATGGTGGATTCAATATTGATCCCTATGCTTGGGAGAACACAGAAATACAAAGAGGAAGATATTACAAAGGCCCAGTTTCACGCTACCCTGCTCAGGTTGTGATTTGCTTTCATTTACTTATCTGTTCAACTCTAATGTTAAAACATATAATATCTTGGGCATTACAGGTGAGAGTGCGGATTTGTGAGCAACGACCTCCACTTGATGAGATCACTTTTTCTCCTTTCCTTGATTATGTTAATCGGTCAAAATTTAGGCTCGATCTCACTGCTTTGCAGGTATTTTCTACATGTTATGATATCCTATCTTATGTCATAGGTGGACTTGATTAAACTTTTTGTATGGATTAGGTGAACTATCTTCTTCACTTGTTTGCAACTGCACAATTACCGGAACATGAACATTCTGCTGGTGACAGTGAATGTAGTTTTCATATTCGAACAATGCATTCTCCTGATCCTGAATCACCCAGATCAGCTCCCAAATCTGACATTGACTACTACAGTGATTGTTCTAGCAGAGGCATCAATTCTGTTGAAGATGATTGGTCTGATGAAACGTTAGTTAGTAAAGGCCATTACCATGAGGATGATGAAGAAGCTGTTATCAGAGAGGGATTGAACCGTGTTGATTTGAATGAGCCTGCAACATATGATAATGGCAATTTTAACAGCCCTGCAGCACTGGAGGATCAGTTAAGTGGCTGCTGGTACAGTGCTGAAGATGTGGCATGGAAGGAGTCATTCCAAGTAGGTCCGGACTGTGTTTCATCTGATTATGACAATCCTGTCATGTCTAGGTTTCTTGAGAATGATCCTATTCACAATAGCAACTCTGTCGTTTGCATGCAAAATGATGTGAACTCTCAAATTCAAGTGGATGGCCAAGAAAATGGTGTCATGCGTCCTGTGAGGCCTCATCAGTTGCAATTTACTTTGTCTGGCAGTGAAAATAGAGTTCTAATGTCTTTACAGACAGTGCATTGTCAACAAGCAGAAGGTGCACCATATGTTCGATATACACAAACAGGTAAGAGATCATCTGGGGCAAATCCTTGTAAGCAGGGTTTCAGCCAGCAGAGCAGTAATTCAGTTGAACAGACCTCAGATAATCAAAATGCACATATGCAACAACAGAAAATGAAGGTATTGGCTCCTTTATGTGCACAAGTTCCTGGTCAAATGGGAGACCAAGCACAGTTGGCAACTCTGTTCTCTCCCATGCTGGTGACTACAGATGGACCTCTTACATTTGCAGAGCTGCAGACTGGTGCTAATGTCGATGAATCTAGTCAAAGTTTGAAACTACCAAATGATATTCGGATACTTCCTGAAAGGTTGGAACAGTTTCTGCAAAGTGGCCAGCGGCAAATAATCTTAATGCCTTCTATCATTAGATCACCTGCATTACAACCCCCAGTGCCTGTAAAAGTTGGTCTTGTTGAGGCCCTACATCTTGAAATCTTGCGCTTTGCAAGATGGACGAGACCATCTCCGGAAATTCAGCGTCATGTAGAGGCTGCTATAGATTGTGTCCGTAGAGGGGTGAGAGATGTTTGGCCCAATGCAGATGTGGAGGTGTGTTTCAATTTATCACCGTACAACACATGAAAAGTATGTGTTATTTACTTAGGTTATCTGAATTCTTTGCAGGTTTTCGGCTCCTTTGCCACAGGCTTGTGCCTACAACATAGTGATGTTGACCTGGCAGTTATTGATGCCCCTCGAATACCATCTTCAGAAAATCTCTCTTTTGCCCAAGTATCAGCAATGCTGATTCGTGAGCTTGCTGCAGGGCTAAGAAATCACAGCTGGTGTGAGAGTATCAACCCACTCGAGACAGCATCTATGCCTGTACTCAAGTGCTTCTGTCGACCTTTTAGCCCATTTTCAACTTCAACCCCTGCGATTGCTGTTGATATCACCATTGGAGGTACCAGAAATATATCTGCTTCAGCTGATAGAACTCCGGGGCCAGGTAAACTTATCACCCGTCACACTGGCGGTACAGCTCGAGAGTACGTGTTACAGAAGATAAACGAGTTACCTGCGCTGGCACCCTTGGTATGTATGCTGTTATGGTTTGATTATTCTCTTTATACCTTGTGTCCACTAAGCTAAGGTGGCTTAATTTCCCTCCAAGCTGAGGTGGCTAAAGGTTCCTTGGATTTTTTGATTGTATATGGTAATGACGGTTTGCATTGTAAACAGGTATTGCTATTGAAGTCCTTTTTACATCACAAAGGCTTGAGTAATGTTTATTCTGGTGGTTTGGGTTCATTCTCTCTGACATTACTTGTTGCATTCTTTCTAGAGGTATGTTATATCTCCTCTATGTATTTTTTGACCGTGTTCTTAATCTTATGAGCTCATTATTTCCTGTCCAGAGAGTCGGAATAGAAGGATGTGTGGATCCAAGAGCTGCAGAGTCACCTACATCTCCATTATCATGTTCAGAGTTCTCTGACTCTGATACATTGAGCTCAAGTAGCAGCAGCTTTGGAGCAACTTCAAATGATTCTGGTAGCTCTAGTATTGGTGAATTTTATGTGAAAAGGGCAGCCAGCACTATTGATAGGGTACTTCGCCTATGGAATCCAAATGGTAGCTTGCAACTGGGTAGATTGCTTATAGGATTCCTTCAAACTTTCGGCTGTGTGCGGGACCTTTCTCGCGAGAAAATAGTTTTGAGGGTACTTTCCAAGAAAACATTGTGTTTTTCAGTTCTGAAAAATGTAAATTCATTCTTTTTATGGTTTTCTGTATGCAGGGGCTTGACGGAAGTCCTGGAGGTTTTTTTCCTCGTGACAATAGACATGTGGCTCTATGGATTGATGATCCTTTGAGGCCAGGGGTGAATGTTGGAGCTGGTTCGTTCGGTATGATACATGTTCAGGTTTGTGTTGTTAGATTCGACTGCCTCATTTATATCCTATGCAGGACTCAGGTTGTCTTTCTTATTTTTCTGAATCTTTTGATTATTTCTCTGCAGAATGCCTTCAAACAGATGTGTGATGTGCTGTTGGGCTGTCCATCTGTTCTCACGCCTCTTCAATGTGAAGATAAGGATTGTCAGGATTTGGTTACCATGAGTGAGCTGCCATATCTCGGACGACTGGTTTTGGCAACAAGGGACTTTCAATGATGCTGTTTCTGTTTCCCAAGGAATTCTTTTGATCTGCTTTATGGCTTTGAAAGGAATAGAAATTTCGGTGATGTACAACCAGTTTGCCATCTATCAATATGAGTCTTAAAATTGTTTCATCCTATTACAAAGAGAGAGGCAAGATCCATCTCATGAAAGATGTCTTATTACCTATCAGAAGTGTGGATCATAAATTGTCATTATGTCAGCAAATGTGAAGTATCACTCATACTTGTGATTCTTCTGAAACATATGCTCGGCAGTCTCTCAATTGTACAGAAATGGAAGATGTTACCTATCATCTTTTGGGCCAAAGTAAGCTGGTAACAATCAAGGTTGTTAAAGCAGATTCTGTGAGTGATTTGGATGATGCTATGTTGTTTCACTTACACAGCAATAGCAGACTGGAGGAGGTGCCAGCGGGAGATACTGGTCGGGGATATCTGGGAAAATATGCTTAATAGCTGCAGACAGAGACAGAGTTGCATAGATTCTTGTGGAGAATTTTATCATGTTTGTCATGGTTGTTGGCTCTGTAGGTTTAGAAACTGATCAGAGAAGAACATGTTAATAGGCATTGTTGTTGATGTAGACAACTTGGTAAAGAGCACCTAAATTTTAGAGGTGCCTCTTCTCTGGAAAGAAAGTTGTACTGTGTTTGCAACCGGAGTTTTATTGGTTTCATCCATCAATGAATATGGATTTGTATCCAGCAAGTTTATTTGAATGCAAGAATGATTATATTCTAGTTGTTTGGAGTCAGATTTCATGAATTTCCAGGTATTAATATCATGTTGGTGTTATTTAAACTTTTTCTGGGAATAGTATCAAGGTGATGGGTCCTGCGTTCCCAATCCTTTCTTGAATCAATCAAAGATTGCCTATTTTATGAGATAATCATATTACAGTAAGAATTATAGGCTGTTTGATTTTTAACAGTCAAGTCTTATTTTGTAAGCATTGCGTCGTGAACAGCGACACTTAAGACAGCCATCTTAATGTGATAAGAGGGCACCTGGAATTGATAGATCTCCTGCAAGCACCATCTGCCAAACAGTCAACTGTTTCCTCTACTACCCATCATCATCTCCCTATCCCTCTGAAACTATTGAATAATAGGCAGCTGAGAAGGCACATGTCCTTGTGACATATTCCCCTGCCCCCTTTTCCATATGAGTTTATTTAAACATGTCCTAAGTATTGGGAGGGAGGGCACTGAGGACAGTTCAAGAAGTGTCTATTCTGGGAATTATAGGATATAGAAAGCAGCCAACTGCTCTACTGCTACATTAACCACTCGCAGGTTGGTGCTGGAGTGTATTGCTAGCGCAAAAACTGATGGAGAGCTACTGCTTACTTTCAAAAGCAAAATATCAAGATATCTATCATGTTGTAGGTAACTATTTGAGGGAGTGTAATTGAAGTAGGGAATCTGTTAAATAATGATTGCAGCTTAGGTTATTGTAAAACACCAGATGTATAGTATTTATAGCAGGTGAACTGTCAATGGTGCTTGCAGCTTAGTGTTTTGGAACAGTGGCATGATCTCTTTGTGGGCCATCCTTGAAAGGCAATAGATAATTTTCAGATGCAAGGTTGTAAAAGTAGGTGAACTATCGATACGTGGACTATCGATGTTAATTAATTAAAAAAGCAGATGGATTATTGGTGCTTGCAGCTTTGAAATGTTGCTTATTTTCTTTGTAGGTTTGGTGCTGTTCTTGAAAGGCAGTAATAACATGCAGTATTTTATTCTTTCCTTATCATTGAGAAAGGGCTTGTCATTTGTACTTTTGGTGCTTGTAAAAACACCAGACCATGTTTCTTAATGTTCACTTGTTTTCTTTGTAGAGTTTGTCCCGTTCTTCGAAGGCGATAATTACCTGCAGTGTTTTGTTCTTTTCCCTTCATACATGTTACGATCATCAGGGTTTTCATATCGATCTTATTCTATCTTAAGCAATTGGCACATTCGACTTCCTTGCTGAGTACAAGCATTCATTCAGGATTCCTTTGTTTTCATCTCTCACTCTAGTAGATTGTGCTAGTGGGAAACAAGGGTTATGCAAAATAGCAACTGTTTGGTTTCTTTACTTTTGGATTTTTCTTATGAATATTGACTTTCATATATTAGTTTGTGCTAGTGGGGAACAAGAGTTGTGCAAAACAACTCCAATATTGTTTGATGTCTTTATTTCGTTGATAGTTCTTACGAACACAAGGTATTCCAATGCTTCACAGCTCCAGTTGTTCTGTTTTAGTTGCATTATCTTTTGGATTGTTAATACGTTGAGAAGTTTGTTGATGCCCATGTGAAAGAGATCCAAAGAGAAGCAAACTAAAAGGAAGATTGCATAGCATGTATCATATACAGAAGGAAGCCTCAACACGAGTAAGAATGTAATGTACCCTGCATTATCATTATAAAAGATATTTGAATTGGCAGTGATAGTTAAACCGCATAAATACATATGTACTTCGGAGTGCTTACACTTGATTCTGTTTCTTGGACGTATTGAACTGAGCATATGCTTGCATCTATTATTATACGTGGCCCTTGGCTAAGAGAAAAAAAACATTGACATGCTAGCAATCCACCTCCTGGGTAGTTTTTAGAATGTTCTTTTCATCAACCAACAGAAGTACGTAAGCTAAAAAGGTAGCGATATACCCATGGCTTTATTTTGTTGGATACCATGTGTATGCATATCCACCCTCCCAAAACAAAAGAAAAGGGAAAGTTCTAAAGCCTTTGATTGGGGCTTGTTAGTTCATAGTTTGTTGCGGTTAGGTTTGGATTAACTTATGTTTTTAGCAAACTCGTAGATATCTTGAGAGATGGGCTGAACTTTGATGGAGTGCCTAACATGCTGTGAAGAGGTGTTCATGTCATCATTGAAGGATTGAACAGAGTATTGACTTCTTTACTAGCTAACATCCTCCAGTTGTGAACTGCTTACATAAGAAGATCAAGGTGAAATAGTTCTCAGCTCATGGGCATGAAAGGATGACTTTGCAGGAGCAAATGGAACTTATCAAAAGGTGCCACTAATGGGCATGAAAGGATGACTTTGTAGGAGAAGATGGAACTTATCTAAAGGTGCCATGTTCTAGTCATCCAAAAATTATGAGTACAATTCTGAATACTGAGCATGGGAGGCCACAGTCTCTCTCAAGCCTTCATGCATGTACTGAATTGGGATATCATGTACCTTAAAGTGTGTTGGTGTTGGTGGATAGCTAACGTTGTTTACAAATATATCTTTGAGATACTAGATGGTGGTATCATAGTTTGGATGACAACAACTTTAAAGGTTTGCAATTGAGAGAATTGTTTCGACTAATGCATGGAAAACATAGAGCATTGGAACATTAGATGAGAGTGGTTGGTCTCTTTGGAGGAATTTATTGTTGGGAGTTCGAATGCTCACATAAAGTTTTGCCCTAATATATACATTCCTATACACCACTTTACAGCTCTAGGGTAGATGCTTGGAGAAGATGCATTGAGAGGTGGAAACCAAGGATGAGTTATTCTATTGCCTTGT
Organism: Ceratopteris richardii; assembly: GCA_020310875.1. Classification (NCBI taxonomy): domain Eukaryota; kingdom Viridiplantae; phylum Streptophyta; class Polypodiopsida; order Polypodiales; family Pteridaceae; genus Ceratopteris; species Ceratopteris richardii. The sequence continues at coordinate 152,711,881 of CM035416.1, read as the reverse complement.
GGAGACAATGGCACAATGCTGATGTGTGAGCTTGAAGGGATGTCTTCATTCTATTGATAAACGAGATTTTGTTGCCATGATGTTCATTTGCTTTCTCTTCTCCAACCCAAAATGACTAGTTATTTAGCTTATGAACCAAATGACTTATTATGCTGAAATTCATCAAAGGAGACAATGATGCAAGGTCACAAATACTGCAAACTTTGTTAGTTTATCAAATAAATAACTTATTATGTTTGATTTTCCTTTTTAAGATTCATTGCACAATTTTTTGTGAAAAGAGGCCTATACATGGCGTTAAAAAAGCCTAATCTTGGTGCATTGAATTGAAGATCCAAGGAAAATGCAATTTTTGTTGATTTATCAAACAATTGATGTTCGAATTCACTTTCCAATAGATTCATATTATCAAGTGCAAAGCTAGATGGTGTTTAGTATAATTTGGGGAGGGATCAGACCATGCACATATTCCCCTCTTTCCACATCCAATATGGGATAGGATCCCATTCTATTTAAAGAGGAAAATCAGAGAGATGACAACCATTCCCCTCAATTTTGGAACATGGCCTCAGGAGAAAAGCTATTATATAGTTATACCTTGAAGCATATTTCCAAAGATGAAAATGTTCTTCAAGTGGGGGGATGTTATAAAGTAGCTTGGACAAGGTTCAAGCTAATGATAGCATTAGGAACTTAGGATTTATTAAACAAGATATGAACATAGCCTAGTGCTTAAGTCTCAAGGATGGGAAGGAGGAGGCCTTGGGTTCAACCCCCATGAGAATCATGGGAAGAGAGTTTTGGCCAAAGAGCTATAGAGGCTTTAAAAGCATCCACTCAAGTTAATGCAAGTCCAAGGAGACTTAAGTGGCGAGTACACTTACTATTAGTGGACTAGTGGAAGGTGCTAAAGTCGTGGTGGAGATTGCGCATGCATATGTGGACTTCAGTTACTCCAGCGGTCATGGTTAGTCTGCAAATCTATATAATGGAAGGTTGGGTGGAGATTCATTGGTTATTCTATCTAGGGTGGAGATTAGGTTTCTTTAATATCTTGTTTTCTTGACAATACTGGGATTGCAAAAGCTAGTTGATAGTTATAGTTCCACCCTGGAGCCTCATATATAAATTTTGGTTGTTATGTGGTTTGACCATAATTTTAGCCATTGCTTATTGATTAGATTTTCTATTTCCATGAATATTTTTTGCATTCAAGGATGGTTGTTTTTGCATTGGTTTTTGGTTTTGGATATATTTTTCCTAGAAGACACTTCAAATTTTTGGTTAGATTTTATGTTAGGCAAGTGATTTGGTGGATCTTGGCATGCTTGATTAATAGCTTTGGGTAAAAGTTTGATCTCTATTTTGAAAAGTCCACAAGTGATTTATGACATGTTTGAATCAATTTTGTGAGAATCATTCCCAAGTGGAAGACCTATTTCTAGGTTGTTGATTTTTCTTATTACCAAATGTTTTGCATTTCTTGTTATTGTTTTGGAGCATTAATTTGGATGAATGTCAAGTGTTTGGTAAATTTTCCCTCATGATAGCTAGAACATGGAGGTTGTAGATATATATGATGCAAGATGCTAAAAAAATTGGTGAAGAAGAGGATCAAACTCCAATGGGGCAACCACACTCAACTTTAATGTTTCGATCAAGGGCAAGTGTATTTCTTTCTTGTGATTTTCCTACAATAAAATGATCAATATGAATGGAGGGGAATCTGTTTTATAATCCCTACCCAACCATTAAAGCTAGTATGGATGGATTATCTAGTTGATTTTTTGAGATGATATGATACTCTATTTCTTTAGAGAGAAGAGCTTACTTAAATTGTTTTCCCAAAACTTTACGTATATTTGAGACTTTACTTTAAACTCCACAAGGATCAATCTAGGTTTTAAAGACCCCAATTGGTTAAAAATATATTTTCCAATCTATTTTACTTATTGCTCCAAAAATGTTATGATTTTTATGATTCCTTTTACTATTCCCAATATGGGAACTCATATGGGAACCAATCCTTTAAAATTTGGATTGATACTTAATCTTTATGGATCTTTAATTGGATCTCAAACTTAACATATCTTCTTGATCCTCCAAGAATTCTCTCCCTTTGTACTCTAGATTTGTTTAAGATGACCTATGTTGACATCATAACTAGACCTTTATATCCTTCTTGTTGACTTGAATTATGAAATAAACTTAAGGCTCCAAAGGTGATCTTTCTTCTAGACATGACTTTAGATAATCTTTGTGTTTCTTTAATTCATGTCATTATTTGGATGAAGCTTTACAACTTTCAAAGAATTTGATCCTCTCTTTATTTCTAACTCCCAATAGTAGAAATTTAGTGAGGGATAGAATCTTTACTATCTTACTGGAAGAACTCTTGTTCCCATCGAGAGGATACGTGAAGCACTATCTATGGCTAGACATTATCTTCTTGATATATTCTATTGAATCATGAACCGCTTTTTCTTTTTGGACATCAAA